>OZ024864.1:38053229-38085729 GCA_964017155.1 Oasisia sp. SBJ-2009 | reverse complement strand
TATATATATATATATATATATATATATATATATATATATATATATATATATATATATATATATATATATATATATATATATATATATATATATATATATATATATATATATATATATATATATATATATATATATATATATATATATATATATATATATATATGGTCAGTTATCACGAAACGTCGTCAAAACTTTTGTGTAATCTAACCATTATAAAAGCATACAGCACGGCATTGTAATGGTGGTCACGGCAACCGCCTCGGTGACAGGTACCATGGGAACCCAACTTTTACATGTATATCTTCAAAATTATGGAAGATACAGGCAAATAAAGGGTATTTTTGACCCATTTTTGGAAGTTTTTTCTGTAGTACTATTAAACTAACACGAATTATGCATTAACCAATAATCACAGGTGTCTGGTTTATTTACCCATTTATCGGTGTGTAGTTCGACATAGAATCTTCAAGAAATGTCAGCGATTTGTTGAATGGGCGCGCCGCAGGAAGAGTATATATGGTGGGGTAGTTTGTCCGATACCGAGCGTATGCAAATTTTCAACAAAGCGTATGCAAGGGTAAATAATGTAGTACAAAAATACTAATTGTATCTGTATGTTGATACTTCCATTTATATAACACCTGTATAGGTGAAATTGGTCTCCCAATTTTTTAAATCCTGTAGTAAAATATAATAGTCTCATATTTCGACGTGGGGTAGTTTTTGACGATACCGAGCGAATGACACAGATTCACTAATTTTGGAGAGAGTTTTAAATATTAGTGGACGTTTTTTTCACATATTTGTCTGGTGTTATTTAAGGTATGTGACAATGATAAATTTGAAATGCAGCCATCTTTTTCTTCTATATGTTATGATATTTATACGTGTGGTGATACCGAGCGTATACACGAGACCGAGCGTATGCAAATCAAATATCTCAAAAATGACGTACTGCTGTCATTACCAGAAGAAAGGGAGAGACATTCATTCATTACCAGAAGGAAGGCAATAGCCAAATCACGGAAGATGTCGGTAGCGGAATTTCTTAGGAGATCAGAAAACAACAATGAGTTATTTTAAAAGAATTATTAAATCAGGGGAAAAGAAATCTTCTCACAGACAGACACTATGCAAAACATCTACAGGAAGTTCAGCCTTGAATTCAGCGAGAGTAAGATATCATTTACTCATTCTGCAGGGAGAGACCATTCAATGTCAAGCTCAGAGATACTTGTGCCTATGCCAGCGTCACGCCAACATGTCCATAACGGCGAATGCCTCCAAAGTACTGCCAAAGTCCTTACCTGAATTAACCTCGATGAGTGATGACACTATAACGCAGAAACAGAATGACGGGGACTGCACAAGACCAATCAAATATAAACTGTGGATCAAGAAAGACGTGCAATACAAGACCATCCTCAGCACAAATCGAAGTGGTGGTGGACATTGACACATTCTCCTAAACATTGATGAGAGAACTCCCAGAATTCAGAGGACATTGTGGCAGGGCCTTCACACAGTACGAGCAAATCAGACATATCAGAGGTTTATTTTAAGCTTATGGCGGAAGCCATATGCAGTGAATGGCTTATTGGAGGCGCGCGCTATTGTGCCAGTGGACAACCCTCTTACGGTGAGAGGCAGCTCATGTTACCATGAATGTTGCTATGAAGGGGCGGATATTTCACCCAAACTGTGACGGGTGGAGAAGTGTTCCTGTCGCTGTCATCCGGGATCAGTTGGAGGAAGATCCACGTGAAGCACGCTCCAGCAATGGCCGTCATTACAATTTTAGACAATAGTCTCAAATGATCAGATGGTGTCAACTATCGAAGAATAAAAACATGTTGGCTGTGTTGCACAAATTGCTGAATAAAGGACATGTTCAGTTCATATCATGCTTTCGTAGAATATGAGTACTGTACTAGAAAGGTTTAGTTTGTCGAAGAGGTTATTGCCATGGTTATCACTTACTAATGTAGACAATTATTGTAGCAGTAAGCAAATTAGTGGAATAAGTTGTTTATTTGTTATTGTGATTAGCGGAATGTATTCGATGCCTACACATAATTAATTTGATTAAGAGCAAAATTTCACGCGATCTCCGCCTGTTATTGAATCATTAAAAAGTATAACAAATTTGTCTGATGTCCAATATTTACTGAACCACTGTGTATATACTAAAACTAATGTCTTTTGTCACTCGACGACCAACAATAGACGACCAACAGTTCGAGACGGCGTCCATTAGCTGACAGGAAGACTGTTTAATCATCCCGAACATTATAAAATAATCGATATGACAATTACTTGGTTAAAAATAATCATCTTGCCACAATGGAGACGTCTGAGTTAAACGAGAACTGCGTTTCCTTAGAAATGGCGATGACTAGGAAATAGTGCACATACCTGTTTCAGGGCAACACGCCGAGGCCAAGCAGAATAAAACAAATGCCCCTTAGAACAAGTATGTTCTATTTTGAAAATACCAGTGAAGAATGCGTTTCAGCGATACCGAGCGTATACCTATTTTAAACATCCTAATGAAGACTACAGAAGACAGTATCCGCATAAGATTTGTTCCGTTGAAAAGGTTATTGTTCATTTTATACCTGCATTTACGGTGACAGTATACAAGCAGTTCCCCTTAGAATGAGAAGTAATTATATGACCGCTTTACTCTTTTTACGGGGTACCGAAAATGTATTCTAATTTTTAAATTGCATAAAAACAAAAGAATGTTTACAAACATTGCCACTTCTGTCCATTTTGAACCATACACCTGTCACATGCTCAAACAAAATAAACTAGAGCACTTAGCGAAAACATTAAATACCATAACATGTACATTAGATACACTATGTGCGTGCATACGCTCGGTATCGCGCAACACAGACACCCAACTTCAAAGCGATGCCAAAGAGCCGATTTTACTAATTAAGCTACCCACATTTATTTCCAGTATACCTTGACATGTTATTTATTAGTGACAAAAGGGAAAACGTGAAATATTGAATTATAAATTTACTATAATATATATATATAATATATATATATTATATATATATATATATATATATATATAATATATATATATATATATATATATATATATATTTATATATATATATATATATATATATATATATATATATATATATATATATATATATATATATATAATATATATATATATATATATATATATATATATATATATATATATATATATATATATATATATATATATATATATATATATATATATATATATATATATATATATATATATATATATATATATATATATACATATATATGTGTGTGTGTGTATGTATGTATCTCTGACAGAGTTTTCCTAGCGACCAACATAGAAGTCTTCTTGACACGTTTCTTGTTTCTTTACGACAATGGGTTGTTGTTAGTTATAAATAGGCTAGTAATATATCTATTAACTAGGATCGATATCGTTACGACAACTGCGGTATGACAATATTAACCATTTTAACATTATTTATCAACATAAACTTGTATTTGTCTTATATGAAGGAATCAAACATGCGTTTCCCTCAGTATGTCTGGATTTCATTCCTGCATTTTAGTCATATTGTGCTACAAAAAGTGTTTACCTATACACTGTTACAGAGCTGCAGACAAGCGGGAGGTTATGACGACTGTGTCACTTTTCCTGGCCGTCATACGGACACTTAGGACACGGATTCTTATCACCATGATTTTCCGTTTCTTTGCAACAGTTATGCTCTTTGCAAATCCCCCCATTCTCGGGTACGCATAGTTCTGTTTAAGACAACCCACCCCCTAGGCATCGTCTCTGGAGTCCACAACATGTCTAGTGCTTTGAATTGGTTCATAATGTTCATGCATACACGCCCACAGACACACACGCACGAACTCACATGGTCACCACCGCTCGCATGTCTACATGTATGCACGCACCAACGCACGCATGTGAGCACACACCCACATAGGTACATACATACATTCCCATATACTCACACATTCACTCACTAACTCACTAGCTCATTAACTCACAATTCACTAACTCGCTGACTCACTGATTCATTGACTCATTGACTGACTGGCTGGCTGGCTGGCTGGCTGGCTGGCTGGCTGGCTGGCTGGCTGGCTGGCTGGCTGGCTGGCTGGCTGACTGACTGACTGACTGACTGACTGACTGACTGACTGACTGACTGACTGACTGACTGACTGACTGACTGACTGACTGACTGACTGACTGACTGACTGACTGACTGACTGACTGACTGACTGACTGACTGACTGACTGACTGACTGACTGACTGACTGACTGACTGACTGACTGACTGACTGACTGACTGACTGACTGACTGACTGACTGACTGACTGACTGACTGACTGACTGACTGACTGACTGACTGACTGACTGACTGACTGACTGACTGACTGACTGACTGACTGACTGACTGACTGACTGACTGACTGACTGACTGACTGACTGACTGACTGACTGACTGACTGACTGACTGACTGACTGACTGACTGACTGACTGACTGACTGACTGACTGACTGACTGACTGACTGACTGACTGACTGACTGACTGACTGACTGACTGACTGACTGACTGACTGACTGACTGACTGACTGACTGACTGACTGACTGACTGACTGACTGACTGACTGACTGACTGACCAACCCACTCATTCATTCATTCATTACTATAGGTCACATTCTCCAGTTTTGATTATCTGATTCATACATTAATTAATTAATTGTTACGTTAGTGGTTTATCATTTTGTTGATCACTCTCACGTTCGTTCGTTCGTTCGTTCGTTCGTTCGTTCGTTCGTTCGTTCGTTCGTTCGTTCGTTCGTTCGTTCGTTCGTTCGTTCGTTCGTTCGTTCGTTCGTTCGTTCGTTCGTTCGTTCGTTCGTTCGTTCGTTCGTTCGTTCGTTCGTTCGTTCGTTCGTTCGTTCGTTCGTTCGTTCGTTCGTTCGTTCGTTCGTTCGTTCGTTCGTTCGTTCGTTCGTTCGTTCGTTCGTTCGTTCGTTCGTTCGTTCGTTCGTTCGTTCGTTCGTTCGTTCGTTCGTTCGTTCGTTCGTTCGTTCGTTCGTTCGTTCGTTCGTTCGTTCGTTCGTTCGTTCGTTCGTTCGTTCGTTCGTTCGTTCGTTCGTTCGTTCGTTCGTTCGTTCGTTCGTTCGTTCGTTCGTTCGTGTTCGTTCGTTCGTTCGTTCGTTCGTTCGTTCGTTCGTTCGTTCGTTCGTTCGTTCGTTCGTTCGTTCGTTCGTTCGTTCGTTCGTTCGTTCGTTCGTTCGTTCGTTCGTTCGTTCGTTCGTTCGTTCGTTCGTTCGTTCGTTCGTTCGTTCGTTCGTTCGTTCGTTCGTTCGTTCGTTCGCGTTCGTTCGTTCGTTCGTTCGTTCGTTCGTGTTCGTGTTCGTTCGTTCGTTCGTTCGTTCGTTCGTTCGTTCGTTCGTTCGTTCGTTCGTTCGTTCGTTCGTTCGTTCGTTCGTTCGTTCGTTCGTTCGTTCGTTCGTTCGTTCGTTCGTTCGTTCGTTCGTTCGTTCGTTCGTTCGTTCGTTCGTTCGTTCGTTCGTTCGTTCGTTCGTTCGTTCGTTCGTTCGTTCGTTCGTGTTCGTGTTCGTGTTCGTGTTCGTGTTCGTGTTCGTGTTCGTGTTCGTGTTCGTGTTCGTGTTCGTTCGTTTGTTCGTTAGTTAGTTAGTTAGTTAGTTAGTTAGTTCGTTCGTTCGGTCGTTATTTGGTTTGTTTGTTCCTACATTACATGTTTCGTTCCTACATCATTTCGGTCGTTCATGCATCATCATTCATTGTATTAATTCTGGTGTCCCAACATTAATTAATTCATTAATTGCTACACCAATGAGGGTCATTCATCATCGTCATCATTCATTTACTCATACAGTAATTAATTAATTTATTATTTCACATTGTTCGTGCATCTACTGTTTGTGTCGTTGTAGGGTGTTAATAGCGTTCCAGAGCAGTCGAAGCGGATATTTCTGGCAAGCCGTCGTCTGTGCGGTCTTGCTGTTTCTCTCCAAGTTTGTCCTCGCTGTCTTGCTCCAACGCTGGGACTATATGACCTGCGTGAACGGGATGCTAGTTCAAAGCATACTGAACGGTGTTGTGTACAGGAAGGTATGCGGATCGTCGGAGAGCGGACAGATCGGGCTGCCGCTCTCCGATGGAAATATTGCGACTCACGTTTAAAGTAAACACTTGAAAGCACCGTTTTCATCTTCATCTTCATCTTAGTCATCATTTTTATCACGGTCACTTTCATGTTTGTCGCCAATACTTAGGTTCGTCAATATTTGTACGTACTCACCTACAAGATTACCGCCAAAATCATCGTCTTCTTTTTGGCGTCTCAATTATCATTATCATTCTCATATTCACGTGTTCAACATCGTCCTTGTCTCTCTCATCGTCATTTGTCGTCGTCGTTTTCTTGAATTTCATCTTTCATCATTCCTCTTTTCCTTTTATTTTATTTATGTCCCCATCGTATTTTCAAAAGTTATCACCGTTGGCTGGATAACTACTGAAAGTATTACAAACTGTGCCTCAGTGTACTGCAGGTTTACCGGATTATTACAAATGTGGGCAATCTATTCATGAAAAACTACTTCAAACTACTACTGTTTCTACAAAATGGTGTCGATTTTCTGGTTTTAATACAAAATGGGTTCACCTTACAAAATGGACCGGAACGTGCATGTGCGTGCATGTGCGTGCATGTGCGCGTGTGTTCATGTGTACGCGTATGCGTGTGCGCACCATTGCACACCTCTTTGTGCGTGTGAACGTGCATGCGTGTATGTGTGTGTGCTATATAAGGAATTCGATTACATGTTGAGTTGTAATTCATTATAAAACATTCGTCAGGGTGTGTATTGACATACTCACCGTTAGAACTGTGGTTATCCACAATTGCTGTTGGCTCACTAGTCCAACTGTTGATACATTATCCACCATCATCATCATCATGCTGTCGGTCGCGAAGCGACAAAGACTGCTTCCATCACTTGACTGTTGCTCTCCATTTGTCTCTCTGCTGTGAGAGTGATGTCCATGAGTCGATCTGTATGTCTCTCATCTTCAGGTTTCTCTTGATGGTATCTTTGAAACGAAGACGAGGGCGCCCTCTCTTTCTGTGACCAGAAGACATTTGAGAGTAGAGAACCTGCTTCGGTAGCCTGTCTGATGACATCCTCATGAGGTGTCCAGTCCACCGGAGATTCTTTCTGATCAGGAGATGTTCCATAGATGGCAGCCCTGTCCGTTCAAGTATTTCCTTGTTTGTCACTTTGTCCATCCAGTTTATCTTCATGATCGAACGCAGATGTCGCATCATGAAGGCATGCAGCTTTTTCACCTGTCGTCTGTACACTGTCCAGGCCTCAGCTCCGTATAGGAGGATGCACAGCACGATTGCACGGTATATATTGCCTTTAACCCGCATGGACACATGGTGGTTGTTCCAGAGTCTCTGGCGTAGTCGGCCGAATGATGCACTAGCCTTGGCCATCCTCCTCTGTATTTCAACGTCAATGCATCCATCACTTGATATTGTGCTTCCGAGGTAGGTGAATTCCAGAAAATTGTTCAGCTTGTTTCCATCTACTATGATATCCTCCTCTCGGGTTCTTGTAGAGTTGGGTTGGTACAGCACCTCGATCTTCTTGATGTTAATCTTCGGGCCGAATTTCTTTGACGCATCGCAGAAAGCATCCGCTATTTTCTGCATCTCTTCAGCAGAGTGTGCAACCAGTGCACTGTTATCTGCGAATAACAGTTTTCTCATCAGTATCTGAGTAGTCTTGGTCTTTGCTTTGAAGTGTGCAACGTTGAATAGGTCAGCGCTCTGTCTGGACTGTATGTAGATGCCATCCCCCATGTCTCGTAAAGCCTCGTCGAGCATTGCTGATAGGAAGATGGAGAAGAGCGTGGGGGCCAGTACACAACCCCATTTGTGACACTGAATGGTTCCGAGACATCCCCTCCAACACTAACATTCGCCATCATTCCAGTATGTAGTGCCTCGATCATTGTTGTGAACTTCTCTGGGCAGCCATACTTCCTCAGTAGCTGCCATAGCCCGGTCCTCCCAACTGTATCGAACGCCTTACTGAAGTTGACAAATACCATGCACAGTGGTCGGTTCTGCTCAATGCACTTTTCTTGTAGTTGTCGGAGACAAAATATCATATCCACGGTGCTCCGGTTACCTCTGATGCCACATTGTGTCTCTGGAACTACCTCTGGTGTTATTACTTACTTACTTAATCCTCTTCGTCCCCAGTGGGACATAAGGACACAACAATCTTCCGCCACAAGGTCCTGTCCTTGGCTGAGGCCTGAGCTTCTCCCCACGACAGCCCCATCTCTCTCAGCTCGGCCATCACTGTTTGTCGCCACGTCATCTGTGGCCGTCCTCGCTTCCGTTTTCCTGGTGGTGTCCATTTGAGTGCCACTTTAGGGATGCTGTCTCCGGGCATTCGCAGGACGTGTCCTAGCCATCTCAGCCGCCTGCGTTTCATTTCTAGGACAGCACTGTTGCAGCCCGTCTTCTTATACAGGGCCACGTTGGAGATCTTATTGGGCCAGAATATTCGGCAGATCTTTCTGAGACACCCATTGTGGAACGCGTCGATCTTTGCCATGTCCCCTTTAACCACTCGCCAGTACTCTGAGCCATACAGTAGGATGGACTTCACATTACTGTTGTAAAGTCTTATCTTTGTTTTGGTGGTTTACTGGTTAGACTTCCAAATGTTCTGCAGTTTGGCGAAAGCACAACGGGCTTTACCGAGTCTTGCCTTGATGTCTTTTTGGCCTCCATTGTCTTTGCTGATGAGACTACCCAGGTAAGTAAAGTCCTGTACAAACTCAAGTGGTTCACCATTTACGGTAACAGGTGCGGTTGGTGGGGTGTTGATGCTCATCAGTTTTTTCCTGCAGATAGTCACGCTTTACTGATAGAAATGCAAGGTCATCACCAAAGTCGAGGTCTTCTAGCTGGGAAAAGAGAGTCCACTGGATACCCCTGGGTTTATCTGATGTAGTTTTCCGCATAACCCAGTCGATGACGACCAAGAAGAGGATGGGCGAGAGGATACATCCCTGTCTAACACCCGATTTCACTGGGAACCATTCAGAGGATGTATTACTGAGGATGACACTGCACTCAAAGTGGTTGTAGAACGGCTCTATCAGTGAAACAATCTTTAGAGGTACTCCATAAGATCTTAAGATCTTCCACAGAGTGTCATGGTGAATACTGTCAAAGTCCTTTTTGAAATCAATGAAGTTGATATACAGTGGGCAGTTCCATTCTAGAGTCTGCTCTATGATGTTTCTCAAAGCAAATATCTGATCAGTGCACCCTCTTCTCTTCCGGAATCCCGCTTGTTCTTGCCTCAGCTTCTTGTCAATAGCTGTCTCGATTCTTCCAAGAAGGATTTTACAGAAGACTTTGCTGGGGATGGACAAGAGTGTGATTCCTCGCCAATTGTCACAGACTTGGAGGTTGCCTTTCTTAGGGATCTTTATAATGAGTCCTTTGCCCCAGTCACTTGGGATAGTCTCTTTGTCCCAAATGGTGTCGAACAAGTTAGTCAGGACTCTTGTAGCTGTACTGAGGTCGGCCTTCAACATTTCAGCATGGATGGAGTCTACGCCTGGGGCTTTTCCACTCTTCATAGCTTTGATGGCATTTCTAACTACCGCTTCTGTTGGGGGACTGGTGTCGATGTTGAGGTCATCTGTCACTGGTGGGGGGTCGGCGGGTTCATCTGGCTGAGGGTAGTTCAGGACTTCACAGAAATATTCAACCCATCTATCAGCTTGTTCACGTTCAGTTGTAATAATGCTGCCATCTTTCACAGGGGCACAGTGGGTAATGTAATTACCACAGAGACGCTTGGTGATCTTGTAGACAGTGCTCAGTTAACATCTTGCTGCTGCACTCTCAGCTTCTGCTGCTAGCCCTTCTACGTAGGCCCTCTTGTCATTCCTGGCACTCTTCCTCACTTCCTTGTCTTTGCCTTTGTATGCTTTTTGGACTTGTTCTTGGAGTTTCGTTGATTTGGTGCTGAGCATCTTGATTTTGAGTTGTTTCCGCTCCTCAATCTTTTTCCAGGTTTCCTGCGTTAGCCATTCCTTGTGGTTCTTCTTCTTGTGGCCCAAGACTTTGGTAGCTACTTCAACATAGGTCTTCTTGATGGTGTCCCACTTGTTGGTAGCGTCGTGGTCAGTCTCCTCCGATGTGTCTGTTAATGCACTGAAGCGGTTTCTCAGCTCCAAAACGAACTCCTGTTTGGTGGCTGGCCATGCGAGTCTTGTGACATCTAGTTGTTTACGCCGCTGGCTTTCTGGTACCACTTTGTGAAGCTTTAACTTGATGCGTGCGGTCACCAAATAGTGGTCACTATAAATGTCAGCTCCACGGCAAACTCTCACATCTTGAAGGGACCTACGCCATTTTCCATTGATGATAATGTGGTCGATTTGATTGCTTGTCCTACCATCAGGTGATTTCTAGGTGAGTTTGTGAATGTCCAGGTGTGCAAAGATGGTACCTCCAATTACATAGTTGTTGTTCAAGCAGAAGTCAACAAGGCGTTCACCATTGTCATTCATCACGCCACAACCATGTTTGCCCATGGCTCTTTCGCAGGTGGAGTTTTCAGAACCAACTTTGGCATTCATGTCTCCGATGATCAGAAGCATGTCATGTTGTGGCACTTTGGCGACTGCTTGTTGCAGCTGTTCGTACCAGTCTTCCTCTGTGTCAGATTCATTGGTTGGGGCGTAACACAGAATGATTGTAAGCTTGCAGTGTTTGGAGTTGAAGCGTGCTTTCATTATCCTATCACTGATCGGTTCCCATTCCAGCAAGGTGTTGGCCTTCTGCTTGGAAATTACAAGGGCTACACCACGGATGTGTGTGTCCTCATGTCCTGAGTATAGTATGGTTGAACCATCATGGGTCACCTGTCGCCCGGACCCAGTCCATCGACACTCGCTGACCCATAGGATGTCTAGTCTGTATCATTTCATCTCGCGGATGACTTGTGCTAGCTTTGAGGCCTCATTCATTGTACGGACATTCCATATCCCTATGCTGATCTTAGTTTTGGGCCCGAGCAAACTATCTGTCGCACACCTGCCTTCCTGGGGAGGCTTTCAGTAGGTGTGGTCATACT
Organism: Oasisia sp. SBJ-2009; assembly: GCA_964017155.1. Taxonomy (NCBI): domain Eukaryota; kingdom Metazoa; phylum Annelida; class Polychaeta; order Sabellida; family Siboglinidae; genus Oasisia; species Oasisia sp. SBJ-2009. The sequence goes on along the minus strand of OZ024864.1, from coordinate 38,074,494 downwards.
GCCAGGCTGGCTCAAGTCTGCTATGGGGCCCCTTGTAGTAGTTTCGATTGTTGTAGTTTCCGTAACATAATTTGTTTTATAGGGTGGGGTTGTTAGCCCCACGCCCAACCCCCAACCTGGAGGACCAGGTGCTGGGTTTCGTCTGGTCCCTCCCCTGAGACCTGCCCGGCTTTGTTAAACCTGCCAGGGGCTTAAGCCCCCACCGGTATAGCTCCCAGAGTCCTTGAGACACGCAAGCCTCCTCACCACCAACAAGGTACCAGCACAGAGAGGAGGACCTCTGGTGTTATGTGGGTAGATAAATTGTTGAGGAGGATCCTGGCGAAGATCTTGCCTGCTATGGAAAGAAGTGAGATTCCTCTATAGTTCCCACAGTCTGTTCGATCACCTTTCTTGTAGATGGTCACAATGCTGGCATCCTTCCATGCTTGTGGTACAGAACCCACCTCCCAGGCATTGATGATTAGTTGGTGCAGTCTGCTGAACAGATTGTCTCCTCCGTGCTTCCATACTTCTGCAGGAATTCCATCTCCTCCAGGTGCTTAGCCATCTTTCAGGCCGGCGATTGCTCTAGCCATCTCATCCATAGTTGGAATCTCATCGAGGCTTGTCTTGATAATGCGCTACGGGATGTTGTCCAGAGCTTCGTGATCTATGTCGCCAGGGACGTTGAGTAGCTTCTGGAAGTATTCACTCCATCTTGCCACAACTCTCTTGCTGTCAGAGAAGGTCTCCATTCCATCTGTTGATTTCAGTTGAACAGGTCCCTTCTTTTTGGGTCCCCACACCACCTTCAGTCCATTGTAGAAGCCCTTCAGGGTGTTACTCTCAGCAGCTCTCTGCCGCTCCACTGCCTTCCTTTCCCACCAGTCTGACTTCAGTGCACGCGTGTGTTTTTGTAGCAATCTGCAGGCATCTTTGTATTCTGCAGTGGTGGACCTAGTGCTCCTGGTTTGAAACACTCTCTGATGGGCTTGGTCTCTTCTGCTCATAAGAGTATGTAGCTCCTGGTCATTGTGGTCCTGGTATTTTCTGTCTGGCTTGCCAATATATGTCTTGGCTGTGTTATACACGACCTGCTGCAGAGCTTCCCATTCCTCGTCTGGTGTTGAGTTTTCCTTTTCCTCCCATTGGGCGAGAGCACTCTCCATCTCCTGCCCAAAATTCACCCTATGGTTGGTAGTACTTAATTTTGCAATGTCCAGCTTGGTCGGCTTACTTGTCCCTTGCCTGTTGTGTTTTCGGTCGTATCCTAAAAGCCACTTTTGACCTTAGCATCTGGTGATCGGTCCAGCAGTTTGCTCCACGCATGACTCGGGTACTGTGGATGTCCATCTTATCCCGACACCTCGTGATGATGAAGTCGATCATATGCCAGTGTTTGGAACGAGGTGGTCTTGCGTTCATCCTTCTGCTTGAACATGGTGTTCGTCACTATCAGTTCGAACTCAGAGCACAGAGCCAGTAGAAGCTCGCCATTGGAGTTGCATTTCCCAATCCCATGTTTGCCCATGAGCAAGGGCCACTTGTCATGTTCTCTTCCTATCCTCGCATTGAAGTATCCTATCAGTAGTAGCTTATCTGTATGAGGGATGCCACTGAGCACACTTGCCAGCTGGTTGCAGAATGCCTAGTTGTTTTCATCTGGGTTTGTCATTGTTGGAGCGTACACGCTGATAATTGTAGCAAAGTTGTCCTTGCTCAGAGGTAGTCTCATCGTCATGATTCTGTCACTTACTGGCCGTGGCATTTCTGTCAGCTTTGCGACGATATCCTTCTTGATAGCAAAGCCCACTCCTGCCTTCCTTCTTTCTCCTTCGGGTTTGCCACTCCAGAAGAAAGAGTATTTCAAGTCGTCGAGACTACCAGACTCTGAGAACCTTGTTTCACACAGGGCAGCGATGTCGATGTTGTATTTGGCAAGTTCCATTGCTACTAATGCCGTACGTCTTTCTGGTCGGTTAGCTCCTTCTCGGTCGAGGAGAATCCTGACGTTCCATTGTCCAATTGTCAGTAGTTGTCTTCTTTGTCTTCTTCTTCCTAGCTGATTGTCCACTGTCGACGGAAGATGAGGTCGAGCAGCGCGGTCCTTGGTAACCCGGACGACGGCCGATCCGGTATGGAGTTTCGTGCAGTTGTACATTTCATGGAAGCTGCTAGCAAAAAGTGTTGAAGTGCCGCTGGCTTTTGCAAGTTACTAGCGACACTCTCTCGGGGAACAAATATAGCTCTCACACCGGCAAGAACATGTCGAGGCAGGCGCAAACTATTTTTCCCTGCAGTGGCTAGTCGAGAGATGTTGGGAGTTCCATACATCAACCGCCCTTGATGCTGCCACAGTGACATGGTTTTCTGGTTAGGGTTTGCTCCCTTAGCCTTCGGTTCTGTCAAGAACCTATACCACAAGGCAGTGGTTTACAACTCTGCATGGCAGGGGCGTCAAATCCCTGAGTTGTTGCAGTACCTGGGGTACTGCCACACCTGCATTATCCACCAACTAGCCTACATTATTGCCTCGATGCGTCTCCGGGCTTGGTCTCCAACGATTTCGATGCAACAGAAGTTCTCTTTATTAGTATTATTATTACATATACATTTGTCAAATGATAAGTTCTACACTGTACCTTTTCCCCGGAGAGGTCATTATCTATATAACCTGACTTAAAACAGTCCGGATTCGGGAGTTGGTTTACTTCAATCTTTCAAAACTCACTTGGACGTTCGAAACAATGTCGATTAGCTCCGTTCAACCAACACAATACTTATTACATATTAGTGTTATGTGTTTTTAATCAGTGTTTTTTTATTAATGTAATTTAAATACAACGCTTTAGTGTTTTACATCTTAAAACCAGTGTTTAATTTGTTTTATATTAATTTATATCATTTACGTACTTCTTTTTGGTATTGTACGTCTTAAAACCAATGTATGTATATATATATATATATATATATATACATACATATCCACAAAGGGCTTTAATATATATATATATATATATATATATATATATATATATATATATATATATATATATATATATATATATATATATATATATATATATATATATATATACAATACGGTGTAAGTTAATACACACTCAATACAATGCAATAATATGTTCTTAGTGATCCCAAATGGCAAACGCAGGCAGTATAAATTCATGTTAACAGAACCAGGATTTTGATATTATATATATATATATATATATATATATATATATATATATATATATATATATATATATTAAAACCCTTTGTAGAAATCTTAGCCCGCAGCCCGCCACGCACATTTCAATTCAGCCCGCAGTCCGCACCGCCCGCCCCGCCCGCCCATCCTTGTCCGCAGCCCGCCCCGTCCCGCAGTAACTTGGCCAGCAGTCCGCCCCGCAGCTCATCCCGCAGTATTTTGTCAAAAATCAGCCCGCAACCCATAACAGATTGAATATACAACATGGAAGAGTTACAAATAACTAATCGTTATTAATCTTACCTAATTCATTAATTAAATGTCATCATTCTATTGATTAAGATACTTTTAATTGGGTATGATAATTAATATAAGGGTAATTATTTTTATATTCACCTGTCTTTTTTAACCACTTAATTAACTGAAATTCAATGAACCACATTTGTAAGTCAGATGTAAATAATTATGTTGGAAATCACAGTGGTCCTTCACCATCACAACAGAGAGCATACCAGATATGCTAAAATCCACTTCCAGGTAGTAGATGGCAGCTGATAAAGACTGCTATTGTGTCAGTGCCTCGGTTGTGCTGCAAATGTATAGGAAATATTTGCTGAAGGGAAGTATTCCAAGCAAGCCACACAGTATCTTCAATTCCTTTACACTTTTGTAGTTTGACAGTTTTACAAACTGAGTTATTGAGTATCCTACTAGATGTGACCATTACTCTTTAATATAGCGTACGTTAGACACCAGCCTATTCTTATCGATTAAGTGAAATCTTTATTAGAATCCTTCAAGAATAGTTTACTTTTGTTAATGAATACGTATTAATACATTAGAGCGAATATGTTTTAGCAAATGTTACACATATTGGCCATGGTTATCAAGAAATGAAACGTTTCTGCTAAGAGTCACCAATGCCAATTTGAGATCAGTCAGGCTTTGTTTAGTAATATTTCCACTTATTAGAACGTTTGGCTGCTGGGCAGTAAAACTGGTTACCACCAGTCTGCTAATTCCCTTTGTGTGTTAGAGACGGTCTGGCGCATATAAGCAAGCCTTTGGTGTGTATGCAAGACCAAACCTTTGTATTAATTGAATCACCGTATTAACTAAACAGTGTCTGAATAACATTATTTTGTGACCTCATTTCCTGTGACTTTTCCTTGGCAAAACCTTTCCTATTTCTGTGTGTTATGTGAATTGTTGTCTGTATACACTTATGAACGACTAATACAGACAGGGCAAAACAACGAAACAGTGACATGTTGTGAATGTTTTAAGCAGTTTTATCAAAATGTTCTGGTACCAAAATGCGCACAGGCAACATGTCATTTACCAAAATAGCATGGATCTGGCTATCTTAACATGATTCTTGCATGCGCCATGCATGCTGCCATGCACGACATCTAGCTACACGCACACATGTATGAACGAAAGCATGCATAGCATTTGACGCAAACGTGCAGCCATGCACACAATACACAGAGTCATACACACAACGGGCTATCAAATAATTCCCCAACGAACAGGCACAAACAAAGTGCACATTTGAGATAAACCGCGCGGGCTGGACAGTTGAATCAGCGCCCACGCCGCAACTACATCATTCGCCCCGCTCCGCAAAGTCGTATAACTATTATTAAGCCCGGACATTTACGTAGTCAACTACTCCGCGATGTTACAGGCCATGCGGCTCTCTTGCATCGCGAGACACGGACAGAGCGTCGGAGAAATGGTGAACTTGATGTCGGTCGACAGCGAGAAGGTGAAGGAGATGTTCATCTGGCTCGACGCATTATGGTTCCCCGTCTTCACCGTCGTCCTCTGCGTTGGCTTCTTGTGGCAGGTCGTCGGCGTGGCAGCACTCGCCGGGTTAGCGCTTCTCTCCATACTCATCCTCGTCAATGCTGTGTTCCTCGGAAGCAAAATCGCGCAGTACCAGGTACATTTCATTGTTATGCATTTACACATTTGCTTGTCCACTATAGCTACCTGGCGTATAAAACAATCTGATGAAAACTGGAATTGTCTATTGACTCTGCGATTGATTGACCCTTTTAACTTGATGCGGTTTCAAAGAATTTAAAGTGAAGGTAAGTTCTTATATAGCGCTGTATCCGGTCCTCGGGACTGCTCGAAGCGCTTTTACACTTTACTTCCCTGGCAGACCTGTTCAATTAAACACCGTTTCAACTTCTCTGGAAAGTATCCAGCCATATAATGCAATGAATGCGCGAAAGCTGAACGTACACATATCCGCCACTGTCCATAGCGAGGTACTTATTTATACAGCTGAATAACCTGGAGCAATTATAGTGAAATAAATTGCTTAAGGTTTTAACACCGCAGCACAGGATTCGAATCCGCGCTCTCTTAGTCAAATGACCGAAGCTCTACCCCTCAGCCATTGCACTCTACAAATTTAGGCACAGTAGAAATTACATTATTAGTATTATCTTCGCGCGCAGCAGTTTAACGAGCATACCAGAATGCCCACAATCCAGATGTCGATCTCTAAGATTGATGTTTGGCTAGAGTGCTATATCACGTCGTGGTTGTTTGCATGTACGGGATGGTTTCACTGAATGTTCCATTAATGGATTGCTAATTACCCACTACTCTCTGTATCAGTCAAAGTTAATGTTACGTTTTCAGGTTTGTTGAAAAAAAAACCGCAAAATATGTATATTACAACATGTAACGAATGTTCCAAACTAAATGTATTACTGCATGGACATACTCATACTATCAAAGCCAACTCTATGGTTCTTTCACTGATGTCATTGGTGCGAGTGATGTGTGGGCGCGTGGGTGCATGCGGATGTGTGTGTGTGTGTGTGTGTGTGTGTGTGTGTGTGTGTGTGTGTGTGTGTGTGTGTGTGTGTGTGTGTGCATGCCCATAAACGTAGCCAGTACTGCCGCATTATGAAACTGCAACATGATGTCCGGTTTGGCATAGTGTTGATAGCTTTCTTAATTATTTGTTTAAACAGGGTATACGGATGAATTCCATCGATTCACGGATGCGACATACAAATGAAATTATAAATGGAATTAAGGTGATATTCCCGAATAAAACATACCCACACACGCACACATACTAATATAGTCCATTTTCCGCTCCTGTGCTTATAATGGTGACACTATGAACGTTCTATAGTATAAGGTTTTTGGTGGATATATCACCACCTGGGGTCACTGATGAAATTCCTTTTGGTTGTCACTCCGACAACTTTGAGGACTTTGTTACGCAAATTAATGCGGCCATTATAGAAAAACCTGTTTTATTCAATACAGTCGAGAGTATGCGTACTAATTTCACACACATTATGTCTATTCTTATGTTGGCATGGTGAATGATTACGATAGGCACCATTAGAAAGTTGTAACATGTAAATATATATATATTGTTAATATGCAAATTAGCCACCGCCATTATTTTATAAAAATAAACTACCTTTATCAAAATCTCTGAAAGTATGCATGATAGTGTCACACAAATTATGTCTACGTTTATGTTTCATGATGAGTGATTATGATGGGCACCATGATAAAATTGTAACATGCAAATGTATATTGCTAATATGCAATTAGCCACCGCCATTATTTACACAAACTATTTTTTTCAAAACCTCTGAAAGTATGCATGATAATGTCAAAAAGAAGTATGAGTATGCCAATGTTTTCATGGTGAATGATAACGATGGGCATCATTAGAAAGTTGTAATATGTAAATGTATATATTGCTAATATGCAATTTAGCTACCGCCATTATTAAAAAAAATACTTTTGTTAAAACTTTCTGAAATTATGCATGATAATGAGATAAACGTTTTGTCTACAAATACATTTTCATTGTCAAGGATTATGATAAAGATAAAGATAAATGTAATGTAAGCACAGACATATTATATTTTACTACACAATACCGTTATTGAAAAGTATAATTTCTACCACAACTCGGCACAATGTTGAAAGCGTATCAAGGGTAGAACTTCGGCAAACCAAAGAGGAAGGTGAGAAGAGGCGAAAACTTGATTATGATGAAAAAATACATTCCCATCCAATATCAATCAATATTGATGTACTTTTCTATGTTGTCAGTTGTCAGGTAGCTCCAAATGAGGTCAATGTCAGCGAAACCGCACTTATTGGTTTGTAGATAGCACATTAATTCTGCAACTCACTTCCATCTGGATTCCATGCTATTATGTCCAGTCAAGAGAAGACGATGGAACAACGTAAACGTGTCGTGAAAGTTGGTGACAAGAGAGCGTATGATATGGAGACAATCATTGATCGTCTGCTTAAGGTTGGAGAAAAGCGACTGTTGCAGCTAGCACCAATATTCCAATATGAGTTGTGCACCATACCTCCCTCGCTCACCGATGAGTATGGCTGCTTACGGAAGAGGAACAAATCTATCATAGACAATCGTCTCGGATTGAAACAAATCTCTGCTCCCGCTCCAGACATTGTCGTAGTGGATATGCAAAATATGCTTTATCACATTGTTTTTGACACACGGCGGAGATACCTCTGACTTCAGTGAAAATACCAAAAGCCGTCTATCATGTTACTGTGCTGATACAGAGCAGGTTCTAGTCTTCGATAGGTATGACGATCTGTCAGCTAATGATCACGAGAGAATACGAGACGTGCTGGTAAGGGTGCTACATATTACAACCTGACCACCAACAGTCCACTACCCAATCAGGATGCCATTCTCAAAAACAAACACAACAAGCGGGAACTCTCACGGGTGCTGTCCTTATTTAACCTCAGTCCTAATGTAACAATGGACTGTCGAGACGATGGTGCATTCACGCACGATGAGGCTGATGTCACTATGATAGCATACATGCTATAAGCTGCAGAATTTGGTAAGGATAAGGATGTAATGAGAATCGTCAGTGGTGATACTGATGTCTTTGTGATGCTAGTATACTGGATATGGAAAATGCAGTTGCATTGTAGTGTGCAGATGGAGCGCTGGAATGGTGTGGTTATAGACATCAACGCGACCTGTACCGAACTAGTTCCTAAGTGTTTGCCACACGTTCAGACCTTATAGAAACAGGTCACAAATTCTTCGCAGCCTTGTAAAGTCGTGTTGACTGTTTTGCTCTGGATGCGAGCAATTCCCCAAACATAACTTAGCCGAGTAAACTTATAAAGAACTATATCGTACAATTGTTGTTTGTAAAAATGTGGCGTGTCAAATACTAAATTAAATATTGGAACGTGAATACGGTTTAACAAGAACGATCGTTTTTCACACATACATTGTTGCTCTTTATTTCTAGTTTCTCAAATTCAACGCTTGGGAGAAACTCTTTCAACAGAAGTTACTTGTTATTCGCAAGAAAGAACTGAAGTTACTCCGAAAGATCGCGTACATCAACACAATATCGGCAGTCACGTGGTTCATTTCTCCATACCTGGTATATGTTTGTTTGTCTGTTTGTCCACCTGTTAATCCGTCTCTCCGTCCGTTGTATATATATATAATATATATATATATATATATATATATTTACAATATATATAATATATTCATTATATATGTATGTATATATATATATATATATATATATATATATATATATATATATATATATATATATATATATATATATATATATATATATATATATATATACACACACATGTACATTATCAATAAAACAATTGCAAAAACCTAGTTTACAAATACGTTTATTTTGTTTGGCTCAGGTAAACGTTATCTAAAACGAAGAGTAACAGTATTTGCAACTTTGCAGTTTTACGCTTTTTAATTATTTAATCAATATGTGACAAACGATAGTAGGGATAATAGTAGTGGTAGTGGTTGTTGGTATTGGTAGTTATAGTGATATTGCAGTAGTAGTATGTGGTAGTGGTATTGTAGTAGTAATACTAATAGTAATAGTAGTAGTAGTAGTAGTAGTAGTAGTAGTAGTAGTAGTAGTAGTAGTAGTAGTAGTAGTAGTAGTAGTAGTAGTAGTAGTAGTAGTAGTAGTAGTAGTAGTAGTAGTAGTAGTAGTAGTAGTAGTAGTAGTAGTAGTAGTAGTAGTAGTAGTAGTAGTAGTAGTAGTAGTAGCAGTAGTAGCAGTAGTAGCAGTAGTAGCAGTAGTAGTAGTAGTAGCAGTAGTAGCAGTAGTAGCAGTAGTAGCAGTAGTAGCAGTAGCAGCAGTAGCAGCAGTAGCAGCAGTAGCAGCAGTAGCAGCAGTAGCAGCAGTAGCAGCAGTAGCAGCAGCAGTAGCAGCAGTAGCAGCAGTAGCAGCAGTAGCAGCAGTAGCAGCAGTAGCAGCAGTAGCAGCAGTATGAGTAGCAGTAGTGGCAGTAGTGGCAGTAGTGGCAGTAGTGGCAGTAGTGGCAGTAGTGGCAGTAGTGGCAGTAGTGGCAGTAGTGGCAGTAGTGGCAGTAGTGGCAGTAGTGGCAGTAGTGGCAGTAGTGGCAGTAGTGGCAGTAGTGGCAGTAGTGGTAGTAGTGGTAGTAGTAGTAGTAGTAGTAGTAGTAGTAGTAGTAGTAGTAGTAGTAGTAGTAGTAGTAGTAGTAGTAGTAGTAGTAGTAGTAGTAGTAGTAGTAGTAGTAGTAGTAGTAGTAGTAGTAGTAGTAGTAGTAGTAGTAGTAGTAGTAGTAGTAGTAGTAGTAGTAACAATACTAAATGTATTGTATCACCTTGTCGCCATGTGCAGGTGTCCCTGGCCATATTCACGACCTACGTCATGTCTTCGCCCGACCACGTGATCACCGCAGACAAGGCCTTCGTGACGCTAGCTCTCATCAACAATCTCACCCTCCCGATGTCGATACTTCCCACTGCCACCAGATCCATTGGCCAGGTACATTTTGACGTCACATCGGACACAGTTTTATGTGTGAAGAGAACCCACCTTGCGCTATTTTAATCCACTACGACAGCCAGTCAAATGGTGTATCGGATGAACACACCGCCATCTCTGTGAAACAGTAACTAATTATCTTCACCCGTAATCGCATCTGTGTCACACGTTATGGAAATCTATGGCAGTAGAAAGCTATCATACATAAGTTCGCGACACTGTCGTTCGACCGTTTCTGACAGTGTATCTGGGCTTTAACATACCCGCGGCGTTTCGACTGTTCGTCTCGTTGATAACGAAATAATTCTGCATGCCGTGGTGAACATGTTACGTTTTAACCAAGCGGAGCAGTATTCGTTTTTTATGACTGTTGTCTCTTATACTGTTGAAAGTGTTGTCACGTGCATACATTTTTGGTCAGATGACTAGTGCTGTTGGGACGTATTTATATTACCTAACAATTTGGTCCTTCACCCATGCATATGCAACAGTTGTCAATTATACATTGAATTTTAGTTGAAAGTCTGGCAATATACATCTTATATAGAGTGTTTATGCAAATACAATGTGCGGGGAAGCTCGACTTGGCAAATATATGTTAACAACTATGTTCACACTAAACGCGGTATGTATGTTCTGTTAAAGGGATGTGTGTCGTTACGACGTACCGCTGCATTTCTCTCTCTTGGCGAATTAACTTTCGACGAGAGTCCTTCCATTATGACGACAACAGGTGGGTTTTTTGGCTATACAAGTACTGTACCGAGTTTCTGAATACATCGATTGATTGCTACACACTCTTACGACGTTAGTTACCGATAATTAGAAACGAGGTATATACGGAATACATGGAAACATATATGACTGACGCACTGAACGACCATGAAGGGACAGTCAGCATTGGTGGCAGAAATATCACAAACTTGCGTTTTGCCGACGACATAGACGGCCTGGCAGGAAGGGAAGACGAGCTAGCTGACTTGGTGGAGCGCATTGATAAACTTCTACAGCCTTCGGCATGCAGATCAATGCAGAAAAGACCAAACTGATGACCAACAACACCAATGGCTTCAGCACAGACATCAGGGTCAACGGCGAGAAACTAGACTGCGTCAAACGATTCAAATATCTGGGAGCAATCGTTACAGATGAAGGATCTAAACCTGAAATTCTCGCCAGGATCGCCCAGGCCACAGCAGCACTCGCCAAACTCAAGACCATTTGGAATGACAGGAATATAGCGCTCAGCTCAAAGATCAGACTGATGCGCTCCCTAGTCATGTCCATGTTCCTGTACGTTTGTGAGTCTTGGACATTAACAGCAGAAAACGAGAATAGAATACAGGCCATGGAGATGAGATGCCTCAGAAAACTCCTCGGCATCACGTACAGAGAACACATCACCAACGAAGAGGTCCGAAACAGAACTCGGCAAGCCATTGGACCACACGAAGACCTCCTGACCACAGTCAAACAACGAAAACTGAGATGGTACGGCCACATAACAAGATCAACAGGGCTTGCCAAGACGGTCATGCAAGGTACAGTCCAAGGAAGACAAGGCAGGCAGAGAAAGAGATGGGAAGACAACATCCCGGAATGGACGGGCTTGACACTGGGCGCCGCCACGAGGAAAGCCGAGAGACGAGAGGAGTGGAGGGAGCTGGTTGCCAAGTCATCTGTGGTGCCCCAACGGTCCACTGAGACTACGGGATAGGTGTGTGAGGTGTGAGGAAACATATATGTAAAAGTGTTAATGTGCTGAAAGTATATCAAGCGAACGTTATGCACACAATTGTCAGTTGTCCAATTAATCACAACAGCTGAATTTCAGTAAGTATACAACATGCTACCATATATCGTTGCATACTGAACACACATTTTATTTACACACCACACACACACCTACATACACACGCACGCAAACACACACACACACACACACATACACACACACACACACACACACACACACACACACGCACACACACACACACACACACACACACACACACACACACACACACATACACACACACACATTTATCTGATCACATTCACCGGTAGAAGTAAATGAATGACTACCATTCATGCACGCTTTATATATAATAATGGTATTGTACACGTTTAAATTTTAACTGGACAAATGGAAAATAATACGTTGAATTCGCAGACGATTTCGCCAGCAATACAATTTACAATTTACGTAACTAAGCTACCCTGTTAATCCGTTATGAATAGTTCGTCTGGTTCTTGGTTTTAACAAAGTTAATATTTAAATGAGTTGTTATTTTGATTTATCTCCCAAGTTGACTATGAACGATGATAGTGTTTTGTGCAATTTCAAGGTCCTTCTCAGCTTCTTCTTGGAGGAATAATTGTAGAATCAATGAATATTTCCCACAGTTTTTAAGCAGTATACTGTAATAGAATAAATGTTCTGGTAGTGGTGAAATGTTAAGTGCTGTTCGGAATGCTACAAAATGGACACATAAGATCTGGGTTGTCCACCAATAAGAGTATTACCAAGGATTCTATAGCTTCACAAAGATACGCAACTCCTCGCGAGTTTGACGTAAATAGCGTGACATTACGTAAGTGGCGCCACCTGATTAAAAGCGTGCTATACTACGATAATGAAGGTTCAAATTACAGAGACTGCACCAGCGTGTTATGACATGATAGCAAAGGTTCAAATGACAAAGGCTGCACCAGCGGTCATATATACCCCCCTCTCACCCTAACTCACCCCACTGGCCTTGTAGATAGTGTTTTGAAGCGAGTGTATCATTTTAATTGAGGTTAATGACACAGTACATCCCTGGGCCTATTCCGTATTAAACGCGACTGTTCTGGCCCCACATTATTAAATATTTGAGAATTTGTTCAAATTCTTGCTCGAACTGCTTGTTCAATTATTCCCGTACCTGTTTTGCTTGGATTGAAGCGACAAAATTGCAACAATTAAGACATTTGGGATGAAAATGCATGTAGATAGCAAAGTAAAATTCCCATAGATTCATTGTACAATTAAGACAAACAGAATATGATTATAAAGAGGTACAGAATATATTTATTAACAGAAAGATAACAAGCCCAGACGTCCCAATTAATGATGTGTACAATTCAAAACGTAAATGATCGTTACACTTCAGTTAAAATGGTAAATAGTGTGTATATAGACATAAACGTTCCAATGGCGTGTACACAACCCAAACAAAGCGGTGACTAAGTTATAATCCAATTAAAACGTTCCTATTTTTATTGTTCGACTGAATATCTTCTCAGAATATCTGTCATGGATAAAACACACGCCATTATTATGCCACAACCAAACGTCATGTTTTAATAATATTATGTTTTAATAATATTATTGCCATAAACGGTATCTTGTGTACAGTCAATGGCCTGAAGTAAACATGCAATACTAATATGACACTCAAAGCTCATTAAAAACAGTCAGGTGTAAGTCATAGCATACACATGATGTTTGAAAAAGCTTGCCATGATTTGACTTAAAAAGTCAAAATATGCCATTTTGTTTAGATTTAGATCTACCTGGTACATGTAATAGTCAAGAATGTATACAACAAATGACACAACATCTAACAAAATTAATATACTGCCATCATTGTCTTTGCTTTTAATCTTGGATAGCCAATTTAAAATTCCTAGCAAGAACACTTTGTGACCACTGGTTACAGTCAGAGCGTGTTGCATCAGTGCTGGACTGGTCAGCGTCTGGCTGTTAAAGGCATTGAACAGTTGGTCCATCGTTTCGATGAACTCAGCTGTGCCTGTGTGAGCTGCTTCTTCTGCAACATGTATTGAACACAAATATTAATTCAATTCAATATTATTTATTCAAATAACATTCAACAAACATTACAATTAAAGACCATGTCAACATGTTGTACATATGATGTTGTTTGAAGGAATACATAATAATGTAAAAACTGTTATTAGTAGGTATCCCCAAAGGCCCAAACACAATTATTGCGGTCACAACCATAATCATTAATCATTAGATATGGACATATAATAAAGTCATATTGTACAATATAAAGAAAAAACATATCCTGTTACATAACAAACATTATTGACTTCATGCAGAAATGACATTATATATCAACTCTATTAGATCATTAGTATCTAGCTATGCTGCGAGTCGAAATAGTAACTTATTACAAGGTGGTGGTAATAATTACAAAATTTAGCCAATTGGTCGATATGAGAGTGAACTATATATGGCAAGTGGACTAGGAATAAGCCTTTGGCGTATTGAGAATCCAAGCAATATTATCTACGTATATTCCGCCCTTCTGCGTTATTTGTAGATTTTTTTTAACATGCCACACTCCCCATGGGCATAGGGACCATTACGCACCGGGGGCCAGTAAGTATTTCGTGTAATATAAGTAGTTTTTGAAAAGTTATGTTCACAAACCTCATGTTACATCTTTGTCAATCAGATTGTTTGTGTAGATGCCAAATGTACCCGTTTAACGCATTCTATGTTACATATGGTGGTAATTACAAACGATATCCTTCAGTGTTCGACTTGCGAGCGTATTCAGTGACCATGTCTATGTAGTATGTGCATTTGGCCATTTTTGTCATATTTTCACACAGGGGAAAGTGTCGATTACTTTACTTTTACATATACATTTCTTTAAAAGATCCAATATTTACCTTCTCTCTTCAACCGGGAAGCGGTGGAAAACCATTTCCGTACATTTTGTGCGACTGTTGTTGCAGTTGGGCGCAGCACAACATTGTGTCATTGGCAATTCGACATCCAACGTCGAGCAGACGTCTGTAGACTAGTTTAGCACGCTTAAAATAGATGGCGTTAGTGGTTGTGGCGTCACACGTTATCGCGAGGAGTTGCGTATCTTTGTGAATCTATAATATCCTTGGTATTACGTTGACGAACGAACGGGTGGGACCCACCTCAATTTTGCCATTATAACTGTATTTTTGCCAACATTTGATATTTTATTTTGTTAACTCAATCAATTATAATCATCTTGCGCATATTTATGTTTTATAAACAGCGCGTCTTGGCATACTTTTGAGGTCGAAAAGACAGCGCGATTTGTGTCAGTCGCAAGCGCAGCGCCAGCGGTGCATGTTACTGCGCTGTGCACATGGAATGAGCGATAAACAGTTTGTTTATGCCGACCGCGCTGTCTTTTCGACCTCAAAGGTCTGCTAAGACGCGCTGTTTATAATACATAAATATGCGCAAGATGATTATAATTCATTGAATTAACAAAATCAAGTATCAAATGTTGGCAAAAATACAGTTATAATGGCAACATTGAGGTGGGTCCGACTTGTACATAAGTGCCAACGGGTGCACTATATTTGGTGAATTTACAATGACTATATTATATATAATCATGCCGCTGTTTGTTCATATTTTCAGTTGGTGCAGATGTGGTTGTATTTGAGAAAGCAACGTTCACCTGGGACGGTGCGAAGCCCGTCCTCAAAGAGTAAGGCCAAGCTCACGATTTACGGTTGCGTTAATTTATTTGTATTTTGGGCATTTATTTGCAAGTAGTTCATGATACTGCTTTTGCATTTTGCATAAAGTGTGGTTAAGTAAACTAATACATATATACTGTTTACGTATAGGTTTACTCGCATTGGAAAAAGGGTAATTTGTTAACTGTTACTGTAAATATTGTCAAATATATTTGTTAGTAGTGTTTGCTAACTGGTAAACAGTTAATGTAGTTGTGGAAAACATTAGTGCCACTATTAGTCTGGGAGCCAAATGCCATTTTCCCCCTTAACCTTGCATTGTTGTATTAAGTTTTTTTACTGTTGATTTTGATAGCCAAGGGTCTCTATTTTGAGAAACTGCTTGATGACATGTTGTCATCTTTGAGCAATTTGAGAAATTCAAGATGGCGTCCAAGATGGCCACCATTACCTATAAATGACCATAACTCCCTACCTATTCACCATAGGAAGGTGATTTTTGTCTCTATACCTAGGTTTTAGGGGTCAAGCTATTCATTAGAACTGAGTATTATTTTAATATCGTATTACATAATGGTAATTTCCAAGATGGCTGCCAAGATGGCCGCCGTAAAACTAAAAGTGGCATATCTCCTTAACTATTTACTCCAAATTAGTCGTGAAAGTGTTTATCACTGGGTATTTTGGAGATACATCTATCTGTATCAGATCAAAGTTCATATACTGATGATGTCATCTGAAAATCCAAGATGGCGTCCATGATGGCCGCCATTACCTATAAATGACCATAACTCCCTACGTATTCACCCTAGGAAGGTTATTTTTGTCTCTATACCTAGGTTTTAGGGGTCAAGCTATCCATTAGAACTAAGTATTCTGTTAATATCGTATTACATAATGGTAATTTCCAAGATGGCTGCCAAGATGGCCGCCGTAACACAACAAACTGGCATATCTCCTTAACTATTTACTCCAAATTAGTCGTGAAGGTGTCTATCACTGGCTATTTTGGAGACACATCTATCTGTATCAGATCAAAGTTCATATACTGATGAAGTCATCTAGAAATCCAAGATGGCTGCCAGTTTACAAGCACTGGTATATCTTCTATACTATTCAATCTTGGGGAAAATATGAAAAGATAAACGACAACAGGTGTTATATTATAACAAACAAGTTTCCCCAGAACGTCAGAGAATTACGAATGGTAGCTGAAGAGGCATTTCGCGGAATTATTCAGGATAAACCACTACATTGCAATGGTGACCTCATGCAAATTCCCGAAACCGAAGCCAGCAAGAGTCAAACTACCAAACTTTGGGTCGATGTCTTGATAAAACCTGTCCTGCTCACTATGATGTTCGTAGGGGCTGAGCGCGAAGGTGACTGGCCACTTCATCTGGCATCCTACGAGCAAATGCTACCATACTTCTTTGCTGCGGGGCATGTGACCTATGCGAGATATGGGTTGTGCTACCTTCGTGAGATGGAACGGCTACCACAAGAGGTGTTGTCACACTTCACGAAGGGTGAGCATGTCATGCACCATTCTGCTGGCTCATGGAGTGGCATCTGGAGCGATATGATGATTGAAACGACCTACATACGGTATGGGCATGCTCCTGGGGGGATAGTTGGCATCGCGCTTAAGCCAGAAACGCTGAAGGTATGGGCCCTTAGTCTGCATGCATGCAGCTGGTTGGAATCTGATCTGGATGACATGACGGATGAGGACACTGAAAGCAAGGTGGTGACAACACACAATGAAGATGCAAAAGCTAGGATCGCTGAAGACAAGAGAGACCGAGATGGAATCAGACAAAAAATCGACACTTGCAGTAATCCTTTAGATTCTGCGGCACACCCAAGTGGTATAGTCAATGTAGTTAGCGGCCAGATTGGTTCATCTGAAGTCAATGTCCACAATGCTGTCACAATCGGGACTGAACAAATGAAAGTTTTCGAAAGTCGGTTACCGTAGGGACTTTATGAAACCATCTCGAAGAGGGTTGTTACTATGGATCATGCAAGGAAGCATGTGAAGGTTGGAGCTATGAAAGTATTTGATACCAATTTGATTTACTCAAGGGTTATTGGCCTACAGGCTCGTGAGCGGAACATTCACATTAAGCATGTGCTTGGTCATGAACTTGCGCCAGTTCCAACGTCCACGTTTGATGATACTGGAGATATGAGGATTGCGAAATCGAAATCTACCTTGAAGTATATTCTCCAAGTTGAGGTGTCTGATAGAGTTGCTGATGGTGCAAATGTTAGTGTGCTCGGTGGCTCAGCAATACTCTGGGTAGTTCCTTGGCCTGCTGATGGGTCTGTCAAGGACTATATAGCGATCTTCAAATATGCCATAGAAAAAAGGTTACGGGTCGAGGACGTGTATCTGATATTTGACAGATACTATGATTACAGCACGAAGCGCGTTACCAGAGGATCTAGTGTAACTGGTGTCAGTAGGGTTCATCATTTGCAAGTCAACAGTAAACTTCCAGCGCAGAAGATTCTACTAGCCTCTTCCAAAAAAGAAGCAACTGATGCAACTAATAGTTGATGATCTAGTCCAGGATAAGAAGTTTCACGAGGACAACACACGACATCACAAGTTAGTGGTAACAGGAGCAGATCCGGTGCCAGTCGAAATCAGTGAAGGTGGAGTTGTCATCTCACGGGCAGATCTGGCAACTTCACACGAAGAAGCAGATAACATCATTGTCCAATAGGTCTTGAGTTGTGCCGCAGAAAATGCACAAAGCAAATTCATTGTTGTTGCCGATGACACTGACGTCTTTGTACTGTTGCTGCATTATCATCACATGGCAAATCTCAAGAATGTTGTATTGATGGAGTCCCCCATCAAAGGAAGGACGGTGGTTGATATAGGCAAAACTGTGCAGAAGCATTCTGAGATAGTCGAAGGAATACACTTTCTGGCTGTGACACCGTTGCCTCCTATTTTGGAATTGTAAAGGCCACCGTACTCAAAACACTTCGATGGGGACACTCACTTAACTTGTTGGGTGCACCAGGGCATTCTATAGAATGTGTTATTCAACAGGCTACCTCCTTCATTTCCGCGTGCTATGGACAAACAAACTGTAGTACAATGTCAGAGACAAGGTTAAAGGTATGGCTGTCAAAAACAGGCAAAGGGTCACCAACACCGAATTTGTGTACCTTGCCACCAAAAACTGAGGCATTCAAAGAAAATGTTAAAAGAGCTCACAATCAGGCTTTGGTATGGCAGTCACTGGAAGCGCAGAATCCACCCGAGTTGGACTCAACGGAATATGGTTGGGTAAATGATGACCAAAACAAGTCCCTTCAACCAGCCACCCTCCCTGATGAAGTCGAACTGGTCCCGGAGATGGTACTACGTCTAATAAATTGTGGATGCCACAGTACTACTCCATGCAGTTCAAGTGCTTGTAGTTGCAACTATGCAAACATGAAATGCACAATATTTTGCTCCTGCTATAATCATGGTTGCTGTAACTCGACATCATAGTTGATTGCATGCCTTTGCGATGCACATGGGCAACACAGTGTACAACAGCGTAAATTACTTGGTGATGTGGTAGCCATCCTTAAATATGAATTGTATAATATGCTTTTGGTAGTCTGTGTGAGAATTCAGATTTAAAATTAAAGAACATTATTTATAATATAACACCTGTGGTCGTTTATCTTTTCATATTGTTCCCAAGATTGAATAGTATAGAAGATATACCAGTGTTTGTAAACTGGCAGCCATCTTGGATTTCTAGATGACATCATCAGTATATGAACTTTGATCTGATACAGATATATGTGTCTCAAAAATAGCCAGTGATAGACACCTTCACGACTAATTTGGAGTAAATAGTTAAGGAGATATGCCAGTTTTTGTGTTACGGCGGCCATCTTGGCAGCCATCTTGGAAATTACCATTATGTAATACGATATTAACATAATACGTAGTTCTAATGGATAGCTTGACCCCTAAAACCTAGGGATAGAGACACAAATCACCTTCCTATGATGAACAGGTAGGGAGTTATGATCATTTATATGTAATGGCGGCCATTTTGGACACCATCTTGAATTCCTCAAATTGCTCAAGGGTGACAACATGTCATCAAGCAGTTTTTGAACATAGAGACCCTTGGCTACCAAAATCAACAGTAAATAAAACTTAATACAGCAATGCAGGGTTAACCCTCTCTGCTCCCGGACTATATGCATCGTCTCTAAGAAATCCACGATACACAATCGTGCGATTATTTAAAATGTGTTACTTTAATTGCAATTAGTTAATACTATTACCGTTGGTTTGCTTCTTTAGAATTGATTTCCATGTGCCACGTGGAAGACTCGTGGCCATTGTTGGTCACGTGGGGAGCGGCAAGTCATCGCTGTTGTCAGCAATATTGGGAGAAATGACTCGTCTGTCTGGAAATTGTGCTGTGCAGGTTACTAGTTTGATATATCCAGACAGTGGTAGTGGTAGTGGTAGCGGTAGTGGTAGCGGTTGCGGTAGCGGTAGCGGTAGCGGTAGCGGTAGCGGTAGCGGTAGCGGTAGCGGTAGCAGCAGTAGTAGTAGTAGTAGTAGTAGTAGTAGTAGTAGTAGTAGTAGTAGTAGTAGTAGTAGTAGTAGTAGTAGTAGTAATAGTAGTAGTAGTACTTCTGAACGTCACCGGCATATATAGACTGGTTTTGGGTTCGAAGAAGACAAACGGCTCGTAGCATACTATGACTGGTGCAAAGACGTTTCATAGTCTGAATCAAACGAGCAGAATATCCTTCTTTTTAATAAATACATTTTCTTTTATTCTCGAACCTGTTTTTGGTGTAATTGCTCTAAGGTTCATTCGCAGGGTCGTAGTGTTAACATAACGTTTTTAACTACATTAATAATATTTTTCAAACTTTGCTTGTCTTATTAATCTTTATGAATGCCTAATTGTGTATTACATTAAAGTTATTTATTTGATCGAATTACTTCATATAATTTTGTTGTGATCATATTTATTTAACCTATATACTTAACTTAAATGTTTCGATGTAACTAATTTTATATTTGTAAAGCCTTTGAGCAGTTATTTAACCCAGATACATGGCGCTTTTCAAATCTTTCTAAATAATAATGATGACATTTCGCAAACGCGTTCGCCTGTGTTCGACTCCTCGTCCCATAGTCTTGACAGTTAAGAAATTTCGTTGATTCCGAGTTGCCTCATTTCGTTTATCTCTACTAAAACACACACCTACAGATCTGTCAGCTGTGTATGCGAATAATCTTTACCTTAAAAACCGGAATATTCATTCCTATTTCAAACAATCTTTGATTACATCGGACAAGGTGTATTGCGCATGTACAAGTCTGATGATAAATTGTGCATGCAGTAAGAGCCACCACAGAAATCTTCGGTTTAACAGATAACGTCGTGAAACTAAATTTTTACAATGTCTCATAACAGCAGTTGACCACGCCATTATATGTGCTGTAGGGTTCCGTGGCCTATGTCCCGCAGCACCCGTGGATACAGAACGCGACTCTACGCGACAACATCCTGTTCGGGCGAGTGCACGTCTCCACTCGGTACCAGGAGGTCGTGGCCGCCTGCGCCCTGCTGCCAGACCTGCAGACACTGCCGGCCGGCGACAACACGGAGATCGGAGAGAAGGTAAAAAATGTAAAGGCAGTTCTTATATAGCGCAATATCCAATCCTC
>OZ024864.1:37933229-38050729 GCA_964017155.1 Oasisia sp. SBJ-2009 | reverse complement strand
GTTGTAGAAGTCCGTCTGTAAATGGCGGAAATTAGCACTATTTTGAAAGTGATTTAATACTAGAAAGAAGCGTTTTCCAAAGATTAGGCGCATATACTAGTATATATTAGAGACAAAAATTAAATCCCAAGTAGATAATCGAAGCTGGAAGGTTTTCTTACAGGAGTAAGCAAATAATGCAAATGTGACGAATGCTTACAAGTAATAACGTAAATACTTATGTAGCGCCTGACCAATTGAAAACTATTTTCGGGCTCAACACAAACATATGCATAACACGACGAACTAATGACGATATAAGTGCTTACAAATGCAGCCAAAAATGCAGTTACTAAAACAATTAAAACATGTATAACTAGAAACAAATTGTTTAACCATGAATTAGTGTTAGGACATTCTTTAGAAAATACTTTAACTACAATAATGTAAGCAATTATGCTTAATCGTAGTAGTGCTAAAAACAAACAAAACTTGGTCAAACAAAATTAATCCATCGAAAGAAAGCATATTACAATTTCAACATAAATGTCACCAGTGAATTATAAAACCATTTGTTTTCACAGTGAAATTTTAGAAATATTTTAAATACTTGTGCTGTTGTGGCTATCCTAAGTGCAGAAGGCAAAGTGTTCGACAGAAGCGCCGAGCAAACCGCGAAACGGTGTTGACCAAGGGTGACAGTCGGTGACATCAATAGGAACAAAAGGCTAGGCTGTGAGGCAGATCGAAGAGTTCTGTTGATGTGACGGTAGCACATTAACTCACTCAAGTAGTCCGGCGCTAGCCCATTCAGTGCAAAATACGTAAACAGCTTCAGTCTGTAGATTCGTTTCAGATTAACGGGTATCCTGTGAGGCCCCGCGCGGGGCGCCATTCGGCCCGCAGCCAGCACCCCGTGGGGCCAGCAGCCCGAGCGCACCCGCGGGCTGGATTTGTTTATTTGTTGCTCTGCAGTGCGTGCGGAGCTGGGCGGTGCGGTGCGGGGCGGGCTTCGGGTCAGACCAGTGCGGTGCGGGGTGGGCTGTGGGCCAGGATATGGCAAAATATGCGGGGCGGGCTGCGGGCCGAATGATATAGTTGCGGGGCGAGTGCGGGTTCAGCTTTCCAGCCCGCGCAGTTTCCAAATTGGCCCATTGTTTGTGCCAGTTAGTGGGGGGGGGGGGGGTTTACATGATAGCCCTTTGTGTACGTGACTCTGTGTGTTGTGTGCACGGCTGTATGTTTGCGTCTAACGCTGTGCATGCATGCATGCATGTGTTCATACATATGTGCATGCAAGTATATATCATGCATGGCTACATGTATGGCGTATGCATACCATGCGTGTGTATGCGTTTAACTAAGCTATGGTAACATGTGCTAACCAGACCCATGATGTTTTGCTAAGTGACATCTTGCCGTTAGGCCTTCTGGTAACATAACTTGTTGATAAATCTGTTGAAAACATTCAGAATATGCCATTGTATCGTTGTGTTGCCCCGCCAGTTTCAGTTATTCTTTCGTGTGTGCAGACATTAATTTACAGTAGAAGAAGTCACGTAACAGTTTTGCTTAGGAAATAAGGTAACACAATAATGTTGTTCAGACACCGTCTAATTAATACAAAGTTTAATCTTACATATACGAGCCCTTTAAAAAGCCTTTGAATCCCTAACAAGTGAGCGCACTACAGTCAGATATAAGATAGCAAAATGACGTTATTGTGGCAGAGATCGCAAAAGACTGTCCTTCTTACACAATCATGGCAATGATGACAGACTTAGCTGACAGTCAAGTTGAATTGAGTTCTCCCTTTAACACCTGTACGATCATTCACCTGGCTGCCCTGTCTTGCTAGACTAAGTGATGTTTGAACAACTCCCAAGGAGATCTATTTAATTTGGGATACCTGGCTTGAACAAAGGACTTGCTTATCTGCGCCATACATTCTGTAACACACAAAGGGTTTTAATAGGCTGGTGGTGTCCAGTTTTACTGCCCAGTACACTGAAGATGACCAGCAGATAGCTAATACTATGCAAATTACCAGATCAGAGACATTGGGCCAATTTGCCCTAATCTTAGCTAGTAATATCCCGCTTAGACTATAATAACTCACATATTTATGGTCTTCCAAACACTGCTATACAGCGTTTACAAAGAGTGCAGTGCAAAATTGTGTTGCTCGCCTAATTACTCGCACAACGAAATACGAGTATAAGAATTATAACTCCCGTTTTGCACCAATTTCACTGGATACAAAATCCTTTGCGTGGACTGGAAATTTGAGCCCGCACATTGCAGTTCAGCCCGCTGCCTGTTCCGCCACACCTAACTGTGGCGTGGCCTGAAGCCAGCCCTGCCCCGCCCCGCCCCGCCCCGCCGCGCCCCGCCCCGCCCCGCCCAGCCCAGCCCAGCCCAGCAGTTAACTTGGCCCGCAGCTCGCCCCGCAGCTCCGCCCGCAGCAATGTGTCAAAAGTCGACCCGCAGCCCATAACAGATCAAATAGAATAATGGAAAATAAGTAATCGTTGTTGATCTTACGTTATGAATTAACTAAATTGCTTACTGATTCCCAGTGATCTCTGACATGCTTATGCGGACATGCACAACAATTTTTTTGTTATTTCAAAGTAAACGGAAACGAATTCGCCACGTCACACGACGGCATTCTTCGGGTGAAATCATGCCTCTTCCGAATGCCTGCCTCGGTGAGAAAGACACGTTGGTGGAAGAAGAAACATCTGCTGTAGGCGCGGTATGGGAATTTACCTTGTTCTCCCTGTATTATTAACGAAACTGTTGCATTGGAACTCTCGATATGTCAGTAAAATGGTACTTTCATTTTAATTGATTACGTACTTGCTTATATTTAATTCATAGTGTTTCTTTCGTATATCGAGATTTCGCCATCTGGAATGATCATTCGCAATTGTTGTCTTGGCATCAATCGAGTTAAATTCCATTCCTGCCAGATCTTCTTTAAATGTCTTGCGCCAAGTCTTAGCGGTCTTCCTCTGTTTATGCTGCCACCCTCAGGAACATTCCATCGCAATGTGTGCTATTCGAGCTCGTTATAAACGTAAAATGCGTCCGACTAGTTTCCGTCGTCAACACATGACGATGACATGTAGACAATCGAAACCTGATATCCTCACCCTTCTTCAATTCTGATGTCGTCTCTCCACGAAATGCCTAGTATGAAAACGAAGCTGGTTGAAAATAGCTTGTTTTGTTTTATGTTCTTAACGTATCCTTCCATGTTTCAAAAGCAAATTAATTGTCCAAACTAGAAATATAAGCTCCACAACATGATATTTGGAGGTTGATAGGAGACATAGTAGAAAACACACATCATTTTTACATAAAAACCATATTTCCCACGCTCAATCGACGCAACTAAGCGCAGGTTCTTTTTTCCAGATGTATTTTTGCGCCGAGTTTCTGTGAGTGCTAATTTACGCGTTATCGCCATCTTTATATGTTGTCTGTTTATCTACCATTGCGTTATGCTGTCGCAATATAATGTTGTAATGGCATCAGTTAAACTATTGAAATGGTATCCAAATTGTAACATATCATGGCACTGCAATACGTAATATCGCAATAGTACCACATATATTGTAATTGAATAGTGCGCATAATGCTTCACTGGTAAGACCCCTATACTACAGTCGGTGTTGTTTGATTCAGGTAAGATGGCGGACTGTCTGGGGCTACGTAAACAGCGGAGGATTGCGAGCGTTTGCCGTCATGGCAGTTGGGCTGTTGTTCTTCATCCTTAGCCAAATGGCGACGAATATCTGGCTGAGCAGCTGGTCAAATGACCCGGTTGTGAATGGCACACGTGACCGCGAACGTGAATACATGAGACTTGGCACGTACGCAGGATTCGGGGTGTTACAACGTAAGAATCACTGCAACCACCAGGCGGTACATTTGCTGTGGGATTGATTTTATGGAAAACTATGTTGCAAATAAGTACATAATCGTATTGTGCCACGTGAGGTCGAACATCAGTATATTAATGTAGCCAGGAAATATAAGTATATTACTAAGTGTAGAAACACTAGACATTAAAAGCAATCTTGAAATCATAATTCTTCAGATGTGCTTTAAACATTAAGATTAGCTTTAAACATTGCAGTGCTCTTCGTGTCGATGCTGTCACTTGCGATCGCCTGTGGCTCTGTCTCTGCGTCGTCCAAACTCTACTCAGCTCTTCTCGACTGCATCCTGCACGCACCCATCTCATTCTTCGAAACGACCCCTATCGGCCGTATAATGAACCGTTTCGCCAAAGACATGGACAACGTCGACACGACGCTACCGAGTTACATCAATATGTTCATGGTCGCTCTGGTGCCGTTTATAGCAACGATAGGCATCATCCTGTATTCACTGCCCGTGTTTGCTGTCGCCTTTCTTCCGTTTGGTGTTGTCTTCTTGTTCATTAAGGTATGAATATCGATTACAATGTGTATTAAAAGGCAAATGGGGATAACTCATAAAGGCATATTAGCAATAACACTGGAATTGTTGGATGGGAGCAAATCCACCTGCTTACATGCAATCATACACATACATTCACGCATACACATACGCACGCACGCATGCGAGCACACACGCATCCTCTCCCCGCAAAAGTGATACACATGTACCTATAGTAATTACGTACACTCTTCTTTCAATTTGACCGTATATTTTGTGACTACACTAGCATTTCCTCCATCAAGGTGTTTTATTTTCAAACTAATCCAATAAAATAAAACTGTTGTTTTCAACAGATCGTTTACTCAGCCAACCAGAGACAACTGAAACGAATCGACTCCGTGAGTCGTTCACCAATCTACAGCTACTTCGAGGACACTTTAGTCGGTCTGGCGTCGGTCCGGGCCTATCGCAGACAGACCGAGTTCACCGCCGATTTCGATCACCTCGTAGACCGCAGCCAGCGAGCGTGCTATCATTCCGTGATCTGCATGAGGTCGGTTGACAAACAAACATTGAATAACCTGTATAGAAATATGGACTTTAACAATTGTTTCTTTCGAAGTTTCCACCAAATGTGTGTCTATGTATCTATATATGTATATATATATATATATATATATATATATATATATACATATATATACATATATATATATATATAACCTCGTATATATATGTGTGTGTGTGTGTGTGTGTATGTATATATATATATATATACATATACATATATACACACACACACACACACACACATATATATATATATATATATATATATATATATATATATATATATATGTATATATATATATATATATATGTATA
The DNA here is from genome assembly GCA_964017155.1 of Oasisia sp. SBJ-2009. NCBI lineage: Eukaryota > Metazoa > Annelida > Polychaeta > Sabellida > Siboglinidae > Oasisia > Oasisia sp. SBJ-2009. The sequence goes on along the minus strand of OZ024864.1, from coordinate 38,045,431 downwards.
TATATATATATGTATAGAGCATACTCATACTCATACTAGTGGGATATATATATATTTTTTGTTACAAAATGTATTTAAATTGGCAGAAACAAATATTACAGAAAAGTAGGTTTTGAAATTCTTTTATTCTTGGGACTTGTCAAATATTGCATGGACATGGGAACTGTTGCTTCTACTTGTCCGCTAGGCAAGACTATAATTTGAAGAATTTCGAATCGTGAATATATATATATATATATATTTATAATATAGAAATTGTAACAGTAATATATGTAGCCAATTAGTATGATAAAGCTCTACAATAACTATGTAGAAGGGGACGACGTGGAGGTGTATATTGCGAAGACAAACAGAGAACACATAGTTGTGCTGAACTGCCAATATAATCTCGTTTTGTTTAGTGAACACATTTACTAAAATGTTGTGAAATAGTTATAGAGCGCACAATTAAATAGTGATTACACATCCTGTCTCCAAACAGCTAAGTTGTCCATGGACAACAAGTAGTAGTAATTATACTTGTCTAGTTGCAAATCCTGTTATAGTGGGCTAGCGGTCAAGTATAATTTCGAACCCTGATATATATATATATCTATATATTATACTTGACCGCTAGCTATATATATATATATATATATATATATATATATATATATATATATATATATATAACATACATAGCATAGCATAGCATAGCATAGCACAGCACAGCACAGCACAGCACAGCACAGCACAGCACAGCAAAGCACAGCACAGCACAGCACAGCACAGCACAGCACAGCACAGCACAGCACAGCACAGCACAGCACAGCACAGCACAGCACAGCACAGCACAGCACAGCACAGCACAACACAATACAAAATAATACAATATAATATAATATATATATATATATATATATATATATATATATATATATATATATATATATATACTTTAAAATGTCATACTGCTTATTGTGCATTAAGACCCGGATGTACACCTGCTCAATGTGCAGTTATCAATGTATGTTACAGGTGGTTGGGTGTGTCGATAGAAACCGTAGCAGCAATATTTGTCTTGCTCGTGTCCCTTCTTGTCGTGTTTGAGAGTGAATCTCTCTCAGCCGGGGTAGTGGGTCTGACGCTCACGTACGCCTTGCAAGTAAGTGTTATTTTATTCAAGAAAATAAAAAGCGACGCTATGCATATTTTTGGATAGCGCCATTTTCATAGATGATTATGTCACAAGTTTGTAAGTTGTGTATTTTTATGTATATATATTTATATGTGTATACTTAAACATACATATTATATATATATATATATATTATATAATTCTACGACGAGACATGTATACGCACTCATGTACAACGCCTCCGAATGCATATTTAAAGATTATTGGCGCTTTGTAAATGACATATATATATATATATATATATATATATATATAGATATATATATATATATATATATATATATATATATATATTAAATATATATTAATTAAACTACATTTCTATCGTGATAAATTAATTAGCTGGCTTAATGTCATTGATATTATATATATATATATATATATATAGATATATATATATATGTCATTGATATTATATATATATATATATATAATATCAATGACATATATATATATATATATATATATATATATATATATATATATATATATATATGTATATATATATATATATATATATATATAATATCAATGACATTAAGCCAGCTAATTAATTTATCACGATAGAAATGTAGTTTAATTATTAAAAAAGACAAAAGCCATGGTTGTATTTACACTGTCATATTTTGTTTGTTGTTCTGTCTTCAGGTTACCTTTTGTATCCATATCTGCTTGAGGAGTGCTGCAGAATTAGAAGTAAACGTCGTGTCCGTAGAAAGGATCAAGGAATATAGCGACATCGTCAGCGAGGTAGTAATATCATGGGAGTCCTTGCAAGAAAACATAAACCATTTGTAAGGTGGGGCTTTTAACCTCGTGTACGTACGTTGTGCGTTGTGCGTAAAACAACGGTTAACGTCACAAAACAACCAATATAAGAAACATCCTGGTAACAATGCAGTACAAAATATGATATCATGAATATATATTAAGTTGCACGTACAATCTGTAAGCAAGTTAATTTATTTTCCTCTTCTACACGACGTTTATACGTTCTGCTACATGAGACACCACATTGTTCTTCTTGAGTATACGGACAACACAATTATAGAAGCAACCACATAAACTCAGTAACAGTCTTAAGTGTTTCTGCAGGCTCCATGGTACGTACCAGACCGTACACCCCCGGTCACGTGGCCTCAACACGGCGGCGTCGAATTCCAATGTTACTCGACCAGATACCGTCCTGGGCTAGACAAAGTCTTGCGGGGAATATCTGCCCAGATTGCACCAAAAGAAAAGGTTGTATAATAAGGAGTGCGATATCACTTGCATGTCTGTCATGTAGTTAAATTGTGTTGTTAATTTACTAGATTTCATAATTCCTTTTACATCGAAATGATGCAGGCAATGCTTATGCAATGTTGCTAACGCTTCGGATTATGGCTGTGTGTTTATGTTTTTGGCAAACCGGCCTGTAGGAGTTATTCAGAAATATACCAATTTAATCAAGGATGCTTATTTGTTATACAAACTATGTTTGCTTAATCGCCCTTCTACTTCTGCTGAGAATGATTGTCGTGCAGCTGCGGACTGTGTCTGTGTGAATGGGCACTAAGCCCCGCCCTTATGAAGGTTCCCTACCTCACCCGCACATAACAAGTCACATACAGGAGTCAGGTGAATGTAAGACATAAAGATCAAATATCACTTCCGTGCAAGACCTATGTTCCTCCCACTAAAAACGCATTCACAGTCTCCAAAAAACTTCAGTAATGGCCCGCTGTGTGTCTGTCCAAAACAACTCGTCCCAGGCTCTCCAAAAATCTTCAATTTAACCCATGTTCTCAATGTTGGAGTAGGTTCATATCTCCAGCTTTCCAAAATAAATTACAGGCCGGTTCAAAAACCCAAGCCAACAAAGTTCCAGGATTGTATTGTATTGTGTTGTAACCAGGCGGGATCTCCCGTAGATCGGTGTGGTTGGACGCACTGGAGCCGGGAAATCATCTTTGACGCTGGCGCTCTTTCGAATCATCGAAGCAGCCGATGGACGAATTGTCATTGACGGCGTCAGTGTATCAGACATCGGCCTACATGACCTGAGAACAAAGTTAACTATCATACCACAGGTAGATATTTTCAGTTATTTCGGTATTTTCGTTCGCATCATCACATGTTCAAAATTAATGTCGTTTCGTAATGGATATTGTTGGATATGATATCGTGGATGCCTGCGTGCGTGCATGTGTATGTATGTATGCATGTGTGTGTGTGTGTGTGTGTGTGTGTGTGTGTGTGTGTGTGTGTGCGCGCGCGCTTGCGTATGGTGTGTGCATGTGTGTGGCGTGTGGGCGTGCGTGTGTGCGTACGCTTCATCCATATATATATATATATATATATTATTATATATAATATATATATATATATATATATATATATATATATATATATATAAAGACTATAACTATGATATTGATAATAATAATGTATTGCCGATCAAATGCCCATTATTAATGTGTACGTTACCTACCTTCGTATTCAGTGCGTAATAAATGTATACTTTCAGCGAATTAACCATGGGTTATTGTTTACCACAACGATTCCTTCACCAGGATCCAGTGCTGTTCTCCGGTTCACTCAGATACAATCTCGACCCGTTTGGTCGATACAGCGACTCACAGATTTGGTCGGCGTTACGAAAAACAAACCTAGAAACGACAGTGGCAGCGATGGCACACGCACTGGACTACGACGTGGGCGAGAACGGAGACACGTTAAGGTGGGGTTAGTTGCATGTTACGAACAAAATATTCTTTATCCGACTGTTCGACAAGTTTATACTGGTGTGTAAACGTAATGTGGGGGATATATATATTTTAGAATAATATATATATATATATATATATATATATATATATATATATATATGTATATATATATATATATATATATATATATATATATATATATATATAATATATATATATATATATATATATATATATATATATGGATATGGGATTATACATACACGAGTTTTCCATGCTAAAATGAATGGCGTAACAGCTTATATGCAATTGTAACTAATTGTTCATTCGACCAATACACACATTCCTGCCTGTAGATAAGCTAGTTGTATTTGGATCCGTTGTACATCATTTTTTTGGCGCAGTTACTCATTGATTAGATCATCGAACTCTTAATAAAGTGAACACTGATTCAAACCCGGTGTTGCCGTGTCTGGCATTGGGAAAGTTCGTTTACTCTACGTTGCTCCGGTTCATTCAGTAGTATGAATGAGTACCTGGTAGTGGCTGCTTATGTAAGAATATCTTCGCAAATCAATTGAGGCTTGATTGAATGCTTCCCGGAGAAGTGCAGGTGGTGTTCGATCGAAGAGACTTGTTCGAAAGTAACATATTAGGTGCTTTGAACAATCAGGAAGATTGAACACAGACAAGGCAAGAAGTTAAAGTTGTGTTTTTGCTCAGTGTCGGACAAGGTCAGTGGTGTTTTTGTAAGTTCACGTTGTTACACATGTGTTGTTATTGCGTAGTGACGGACAACGTCACATGCAAATTTGACTAGTTCCTGTTGTGACAATGATATTGTTGTTGATGTCTAGTGTCGGACAACGGCTTCTGAATATCTGACAAGTCCAATTCGTGACACTTGTGATATTGTTGTGCAGTGTCGGACAACGTCAGCTGCAGATGTGACACGTCCTAGTCGTGACATTTGTGTTGTTGTTGCTGTGCAGTGTTGGACAACGTGAGCAGCAGATTTGACAAGTCCAAGTCGATACACTTGTATTGTTGTTGATGCATAATGTCGGACAACGTCAACTGCAGATTTTACATTGGACAACGTCAGCTGCAGATTTGACAAGTCCATGTCGTGACATTTGTATTATTGTTGTGCAGTTTCGTAAAACTTTAGCTGCACATTTGTCCCTATCCTAACACTTGTATTGTTGTTGTGCATTGTTGTACAACGTCAGCTGCACATTTGCCCCTGTCGTAACACTTGCATTGTTGTTGTGCATCGTCGTACAACGTCAGCTGCACATTTGTCCCTGTCGTAACACTTGTATTGTTGTTGTGCATTGTCGTACAACGTCAGCTGTACATTTGTCCCTGTCGTAACACTTGTATTGTTGTTGTGCATTGTCGTACAACGTCAGCTGCACATTTGTCCCTGTCGTAACACTTCCATTGTTGTTGTGCAGTGTCGTACAACGTCAGCTGCAGATGTGACAAGTCCACGTCGCAACATTTGTGTTGTCATTCCACAGTGTTGGACAACGTCAGCTGCTGTGTCTTGACACGTGTATTGTTGTTGATACATAGTGTTGGACAACGTCAGCTGCAGGTTTGACAAGTACACGTCGTGAATGGTGTTGTTATGCTCCAGTGTTGGCCAACGTCAGCTGCAGACTTGACACTTATGTTGTTGTTGTGCAGTGTTGGACAACGTCAGCTGCAGGTATGACAAGTCCATGTCGTGACACTTGTGTTGTTGTTCCACAGTGTTGGACAACGTCAGCTGCTGTGTCTCGCCCGGGCTCTGCTGGCCAAGACGAAGATCGTGATCCTGGACGAGGCGACGGCGGCGGTGGACGTGGCCACTGACCAGGTGATACAGCGCACCATCCGTCGGGAGCTGGCCGAGTGCACTGTCATCACAGTCGCCCACCGCCTCAACACAGTGCTCCAGTACGACAGGTAGAACACAGTCTCCAGCAGACATATCATGTTTGTATTGTTAAAGAGATTCTTTGAGACCGGAAAGGGATACTTTCGTGCCCGAAATTCTAAAGAAAACAGTCTTTGAGAACTTTAAACTCTCTGTAATGTACACAGTGGTGTTATTACAATTACTAAAATTATGTGCGTTGATTTAATTAAAATGATATCTTATTAATAATAACTAGCAACCACGCCGTATTTATGCCTACGGATTACATAGGCGGATCGAGCCCAAACTATTAACTCCGCCTATGCGGAGTTATTTAGGACATGACATTTATTATGTTCGATATATTTTCAGGGTCCGTGGAAATTAATAAAACATAATTCTTAATATTACTTAAACAGTGTGCTTATTACATAGAGGTCATGTTATAAAAGAATCCCAGTTCAGTATTTTTAGCAACACTAATCGTTATGCCAGTGCCAAATGTGACTAAATATTTCAATATCGGGCCACGTTTTCATACAACAAACGAATATTTGCGAATGATCAACATTAACAGTGGTTATGTTTAACATGGCATGCCAAATTCAAAATTCATGTGACTCGCCAAGAGATTTATAAAAAGTAGTTTTTGAAGATTATATCTAGTTCGTCAGCACGCGTACACCAAACATTTGCATGATATAGACGTACAATTAGTTAGCGACGATTTTGGCAATTCCCTTGAAATTTATGGCAACAAATGAAGCGCTTCTCCCTATATTTATGTATGGGCATCGCATGGAAGCCCAACTTAAACTACATCTGCTCATGGGTAGCATTCTAATGAATATGCGGTTCTTGTATTTCATTGTGTTTTGAAGGCGCCACGTGTCTTTCCCAATCATCGGCTGCTTCGGGGACTTCCTTAACGGTATTTGCCGGGAACATTTAAATATTAAAGGATACGATAAATACTAATAATAAAAATAAGTATTGTGCCTTAGCTAAAGTTAAAAATGAGATTAATCGAAGTTTCAACTTCATTGTTTAAATAGGTGTGTCATTTCAATGATACGATACATTTTGTTTTGACATGCCATATGTGGTGAGGTAACTGAGGTTCACAGTTTGTAATTTATTCCAGACTGATGGTTCTGGACGCTGGTCAGATCTGTGAGTTCGACACACCGCGTCGACTCATCAACAACCGTCGGTCAGCCCTGTACGCCATGGTCAAAGCTACTGAGAAAACGTCAACTGACGTCTCTTTGCGCACGCCAAACAATTGACCGATCCAACACGTGTTCAGCTGCTTAGCAAAAGCTCCGTCAGACGATCAAAAACAAATGCCAAATACGTGGTTTATTCGAGCATCTCGTCATGTATTCTGTAGACAGTTCCAGAATAAAAACTACCTAGCAAAAGTGAATGCGGCACTTGAGAGTAAAAGGTGTATAATCTGCATTTTGACCTCTTGAACCCCAACATGAACGTTACCAAGCTTAGTGATACTCTTAGTTATATTTGTCGTATGTCGGGTCCTATCCCATGTAATAAGTGACAGGGAAAGAAGGGATAGTTAAATTCCGCCACAGCAGATTTGGGTAAAGGTCTGTGCGTAATAGCTGCAAAACATTCCCTGTTTTTCTGCCTTCTTGTTTTCCCTTCCATGCTGAGCCTTCATGAAGTTTTGAAAGAGACGGTAACTTTCTTCAGCCACATTTATCGTCACTCTTCAGCCATGCACACCACACCCTCTCTAACTCTCTTTCTCTCCATCCCTCGCCCACTGTCTGGTTCTCTCACTTCATCCACGCTCACCCACGTTACTATCTTCTGTTGCGGACACCATCTCTCTGTTTTCGTGCGCAATAATCACCTCTACTCCGCCAATAATTTATCTCACTTTCTCTTTCCCTCCCTCCTCTCTCTGTCTCTCTCGCTCTGTCACTATCACATCATTCTGTCTTTCTCTCACTGTCTGTCTATGTATCCATCTGTCTCTCTCGGTCGAAACATGATAGGTTGGGCTACTGCCAAACCTTTAGCATAAATTCCAGCAGGGTCACTGTTTCAACCCTTCGTGAGATAGGTCTCCAGTAGTTGAATTGTGTATAGTCAGACCTACAGAACTACGTTATAATTATATTCAATCCCAACACCAACATCATCGATGAGATATGCCTGCAATTGAGCCAGTGTGACAGAGGAAAAGTCGCCATCAAACAGGTGGCTGGTGAGGAGATGGTCGTCATGCGAGAAGACTTCCGCGAGAGTTATTCCACGTACCCGGGCGATCTCAAAGTCCCGCTCGGCAGATCCGAGCAGTTTAGGTATGGTGGTGTATGATGCTCTATTATATTTGGTGTCAAGTACTCCGCCAATGATTTGTTCTTAGCAGATAATCTAACTTAGCAGATAATATAAATATGCTATATATATACCATTATGCCGATAAGTGAGGCGTATCAATGGGGAGCAGTGGTCGTGCGTTAGAGCGCCGGACTGTCAATCGAGCGGACAGTGGTTCAATCCCACCTGCCACCGTTTCGAAACTTAGGCAATTTCGTTTACCACACATTTGCCTGTGTCATTCGGAATAGACACTAAAAGCCGGTGGTCCCTTCTATCTGGTGTCTATTCCAGGGGAAGTAAAAGATCCCACACGGGGGGGGGGGGGGGGTAAATGTGTAACCTGTAGTGGACTCGGAAATTCTCATGGGACTTTAAACGCCCTGCAAAGAGGCCCGTCCAGAATTTGAGACAAGAAGAAGAAGAAGTGAAGTATGGGTGCTTTGAGGGTGAGAACTGGAGGGAAATAAACCTGTAAGAAGAAACTGGTGGTGAGTTGCATGGGGCGGTCGTGTGGGGAAATGTAAAGTGAATGGTTGGCTAAGAACATTTTCCCGCCGTTATAAACGTTCCGATTGACGTTTCTGCGCATGCGCGATACATGTAAAATCATGAATGCGCAGCGAAAGGACAATGCATTTGTGGTATAAATGCAACAGGTTGGTCATTAGGGTGTATATAACCTCTCTGCAAAGTTATTTGTCGCAAATTAACATGAAGCAAACAAGTTTTGAGGCATGATTTCATAGCAAGCGTGAATCACGTGCCTGTTGTGCCCCATAATCCGTGACAGTGATGTGAACAAACGTAAGATGTTATTGTATTGAACGACATTTTAAGCAACTCTTCACAATAATCATCACGGGAGAGTTAACGAACAGCCCGTGGCATTTATACAAAAAATGCTTTGTCGGTTTGCTGCGCATTGGTGATTTTACATTTATCACGCATGCGCAGAAACGTCAATCTGAAAGTTTATAACGATCGGAAAAATGTAAGCGCGACATCGTCACTGATATGCCTCAAACGATTGCATTTAATAATGTTTGATGAGACAGGAAAAAAGAACCATAAGCAATGAATATGAAGTGACAACAGTGACTTAGACAAATGACTGCTATAGGCAAATATTTATGTATACCCGTTGAGCTTACAAATGAACAAAACCCACAAAAGTTAAGTTTTTTGCGAACTCTACATTCTAGTGTCGTTTTCTCCTAACCAAACTGTATACATCGTTTATCTTATCAGGTGCTGTCCTGTATCTTCCTGGATAGATCTATTTCATGCAACCTAACTCAGGCAGTAACTCTCGTCTCTATATATCTGAAATGCTGATTCCTAGATTCATCCATTATGGATTACGATCACAGAATGACTTCACAATTGTTTTAACTAGAACTAAGTGGAAAACTCTGGGCGATCAAATTGTGGAACTCATTACCCAAAGATGTGCGCATCTGCAACGACGTTGGCGTTTTTAAGAGTAAGACAGGATCGCTATGTATGTGTTTTGTAAAGGAAAAGCGTTGATATTTTACGTCGTGGCTACATCACCTGAACGAGCAACGCTTGCATCATCAGCATCGGCATCAGCATCATCATCAGCATCATAACACGTCCTCTGGTCATCTTGTGAAACCGCCTGTCGACGAGTGTGCCTACAACAAAACACCTTCAACTGTTCTGTACTAACTATAGCTGCACCAATTCTATATAACACGCCCCATATAACTGTTATATCACTAACACAATTACACAATGTCGTTGTTCGTGCTTGTCCTCCGTAGCACCCGGACCTATCCACATATGTGGCGCTTTGCGAACCCATGCACATATACATAAAACGGTGTAATAAACGCATACAATATAGATAATTAGAAACAACAAATACAAAATATTGTAGTTATAATAATTTGAGCAAGCTGACTAACCTAAGAAAAAACTATCAAAAACAAAATCAAGGCATGAGAACACTTGTCGGCCGCCATTTTTGTTATACAAAATGCTGGCTATGATAACTGACAAAGGTCAAACGCATGTGTGATGTTTTAGGAAATCGTTGTCCGTGTACCTCTTTTACAAACCAATGTCACCACTCTAGTGATATATTTCATAATAAAAGTATATTGGAACATTAGTCTTGATGGCTGCCACCTTCAAAAGTGGTAGTTGTAAATGTCAGACATGATCAATTATGACGTATGCGAAATCACTACCGCCGGAAACGTTTTCTAGCCAAAGATTATATCTCTGTGTAAAGCATTTCCTGAGATATGGGAAACAATGTATTTAAAAACTGGCCATCCAGGCAAATTCGAACATGTAGCAGGGTCTAAATATGTTTCGTATTAATTCTTTTAAGCCACGTGTCATGTTTCTTGCATTTATCGAATAGTGCAAGATTCACCAAAACAGATGGAGTTGTCTGGTGTACTAATTAATTTAGAATGCATTCCCAATTCTTGTATTTTTATTACAATGTTTATTTGATATAAATTATACATCATGATATAGTCTCTCTACTGTTGCTATATGTTACAATTAATATTATTTATGTAACAGGCGATATTCCAAATAATGACATTTCCCTTGCTTGGGTGATGTAACCATAACCTATGCTACGAATGCCAAACGAAGAATATAAATACAGTTACAGACACGTTAATAATATATATATATATATATATATATATATATATATATATATATATATATATATATATATATATATATTGCATATATAATAAATTATAATATATATACACATGTATATATATATGTAAATATATATATATATATATATATATATATATATATATATATACATTCCTAATCTTAACAATTCACGTGACATTTTCAGTGGTTTGTTATTAGGAAGTTGTACTAATACAAGTTTGTTTAAATATATATATATATATATATATATAATATATATATATATATATATATATATATATATATATATATATATATATATATATATATATATATATATATATATCACAGCATAATATTAACAGGCGGCTGCTGCACCTTAGCAATATTAATAGTTCTTAATCAAAAAAGGATACTATTACTCATTAATGATTGAGTTGTACTCACCGAACCACAGTAATGTTTTCCCCTTTGACAAACCTGAGACAAGAACAAATGAATACGAATATATTTAAAGTAAAATATCACTACCCTATCCCTATCTATACAGCATAAACACACACAAAAATACTCCCTCCCTAAAGACATTACTTCATATTGCGACACAATGATGATAATTTGTGCTAAAAACAAATGAAAAGGCTAATCTTATTTACGTCGCGCCGATGGAGTTCTTGTTTACCTCGAAGCCTGTAGGCCCGGTGACGCCTGGCGCCACCTGGCGAACATAGCCTGAAACTGACTCATAAAGTCTCCCATTCAGCACACGACTAGCAATCATCAATGCTGAAGATAGGGCGTGTAAGACTTGCGCGCGAAAACGAGGCTGGGGGCAGTTGGGGGCAGGAGGTCCATATTCTCCATGTTAACGCATAAGACTTCGTTTTGTTTTTGGTTGTAATAATCGAACTGTTCCAGTCTAACTATTTCAGTTATACTGTCCGAAGGATTATTACAAGCAGAAGCAGTGGAACACTTTGCCGGTGACAATGATCACGGAAATCATGAATTTTAATCGATTATAATGGTGGTTGCCATGGCAACAGCGGCAAGTGCTTGCGTTTGGCGATCTTGACTAATAATGAAAAGTGACATTTTTCGCGAAATACAACCTGTTTGGGGCAAACGTACACATGTGTTATGATTATGCGCATTTATACAACTTGTCGGATATAAGGGCTTATCGAAACAACAACGTACAGCAATGTTAAATGCAAATCCAGTAAAATCTTTTATTGTGTATTATTCTTGTGTCCAGTCCTCAATTGTCTCGCTTAGACCCCAATTATCCCATATGCTCCAATCGCGCGGAGTCTCGCCATGTATCGTGACTCACTTGCACGCCCTATTGCTGCACCGCCACGCGGCGGGCGATCCAACAGTTTACCTCTGGCTCTGTTTCTCAGTTCTCAGGTTATTAACTCCAAACAGTCCAATCTTTGGCTAACGCAGGAGACACTGAGGATGGTCACTGCCAGGGTGCTTGTCGTCCTCAGTGGTTCTTTTACGTCCCAAATTGAGACGGGACCGACATTAACGTGATCTCCGATTCACGAGGGATACACAGTCCCCAATGGCAATGGTAATGACAATGTTGAGAGCCAGATTCTTATATCACAACTGCCCGTACCGGGTTCTGTGCTGAAACAGTGAAAGGACTCCCTCACGGAACAATCCGTTTGCAGACGTTTTGCTTCTTTGCTATAACTCATATTAATAAATGTGATTTGTGACCTATTACCAATTAATTGAAAACATTTCCAACATCCTCTGGCTCTACTGATTTTTTTTTAAGTTCCTAATTTAATTTAAAAGAAATATATTTTACAAAACCATGCCAATACTAACTAAAATTACTACAGAAGTGCGCCATATATAAATTAGTGGAATACTAATATTCAATAGGGATCCACGATGTCGCTACGCGTCTCTCCTCCGTCCGGTAACGCGCACTTGCTCATAGTCACAGACACAGATCGCTCAACTCAAACATCACGTTTTTGAACCGCGCAAAAGCCATAATGCACGAGCTGGCACGGCAACGAAATTTTCAACACATACCAATTAAATACTGTAGATTTACCTACAAGTAAAATCGAAACTACAAAATTTGCAATACAAACACAGCTACGTCATCAAATCGATGAAAATTTGCTTAATTTTGGCTTAATTTCAAAAGCAAACTGACATACAGAAAGTTCTACTCACCCGCAAAACAGCGAATGGCGACCTTGACCGTTAAAAGACCGCGGAAACTCCGGTTGAAATAAAGCACTACCCAGGTGCTGAGTAAACGGCCCGCGCTGCAGCGGTGTCGCGCTTACATTTTTCCGGTCGTTAAAAACTTTCCGATTGACGTTTCTGCGCATGATTTTCTCGGTATAAATGCCACGAGCTGTCGTTCAATGCAATAAAATATTACGTTTCTTTTATAAATCACTGTCACGGATTATGGCGCACTACTACCTTACCTTACCTTACCTTACCTTACCTTACCTTACCTTACCTTACCTTACCTTACCTTACCTTACCTTACCTTACCTTACCTTACCTTACCTTACCTTACCTTACCTTACCTTACCTTACCTTACCTTACCTTACCTTACCTTACCTTACCTTACCTTACCTTACCTTACCTTACCTTACCTTACCTTACCTTACCTTACCTTACCTTACCTTACCTTACCTTACCTTACCTTACCTTACCTTACCTTACCTTACCTTACCTTACCTTACCTTACCTTACCTTACCTTACCTTACCTTACCTTACCTTACCTTACCTTACCTTAGGACGGTTCTGATCGTAGGATTGTGTATTCCTCTGTGATCAGCTCTTCGTTTTCATTATCTATTAATATTAAATCGCGAGTTCCGGTTCTATTGTTAGTATTTCTTAATGGTGCTTCGAAGTCATATACAATATCCTGGTTATATTTGTCTAGTCTTGTTTTAAATGATTTTTTTTTAGATTTTGCTGTTACCACTGTATCAGGGAGACTATTCCATGGTTCGGTAATTCGAATTGGAAATATATTTTTTCTTAGGTTTAGTTTGGCTCTTTGTGTGAATAGTTTTAGAGAATGTCCTCTGTTTCCTGTTCTTTGTGATATCTTATTGTTTTTCAACATATTTGGTACAGATTAGTGGTCATAAATGTTGTGTATTATTTTATAGACTTCTATCATGTCTCCTCTTAATCTTCGATATGCTAATGTAGGTATTTTAAGCAATTTGAGTCTTTCTATATATGATAGGTCCCTCATACCTGGTAATTATTTAGTGGATCTTCTCTGAATATTTTCTAAGGCAATTGTGTGTTTTATTGTATATGGGTGCAATACTGCCATAGCGTAGTCTTGTAGAGTGGCAACAAAGTATGTTTATCTAGAAATTGGAAGGTTCTTCTAATTATTTTGGTCATTTTAGTTACCTTATTTACCAGTTGGCTTATATGTTCACCAAATGTGACTTGTGAGTCAAAGGTTACCCCTAAGTCTTTTTGTTTATCATGTGTGTCTATTGTTTTTGTGACATTGTTCATTGTTGTGTAATATTGATTTTCACCTACATTATTTTTTCCAATTTCCATATGTGTACATTTATCTGGGTGTAGTGTGAGCATCCAATCATGACTCAATTTTTCTATGGTGGTTATGTCCTTTTGTAGTACATCTTGGTCGTTCGTATTTATTATGGGTCTACATATTTTAATATCATCAGCAAATAGAAATGTGTCGGATTGAGTAAGGTATGGTAAGTCTTTTATGTATAATACAAAGAGTGGAGGTCCTAGCACTGTTCCCTGTGGTATTCCAGATGTTACATCATGCCAATTCGACTCTTTTCCATTTACTGCCACCTTTTGTCTTCTGTTTGAGATGAAAGCCTCTATCCAGTTTACTATTTCGTTACTAATATTTAGAGTGTTTAATCTACTTATTAGTCTTTTGTGTGGTAAAGTGATTTACGCTTGCTATCAAAATATGTCTCAAAACTTGTTTTCCTAGTGTTAATTTGCGACAAATAACTTTGCTGAGAGGTTATATACATCCCAATGAACAACACATAGTATTTATGCCACAAATGCTTTGTCTCCTCGCTGCATATTGATGATTTTACATGTATCGCGCATGCGCAGAAACGTCAATCGGAACGTTTATAACGCCGGAAAAATGTAAGCGCTACAGCGGTACGGGAAACTGCGCAAAAAAACATCGCGATCGCGGAGTTCGTTGAAGTGCCTACCGCTGGTGGTTAACGTTATCTCCTGTTGCCGCAATGAGCAATAACTTGTTCAGTTGTGGCGGAAGAAGAGTGTCATCGCACTGCTTCTCGATGTTGGTTTCTACTCATGTGACATTTGGAGCACACGGTCGTATTAGACAGATATTGCCACGTAGAATGTTATGTCAACTAGGTCACCTTACCTGGTTTTCGTGTTCAGGAATACTCCCATACACTCTGTCCGTCGTGCGTCTCTTAGTGGGCTGTGTTTGTGCTAACTGAGTTCCGCCAACAGCCGAGACATACACGAATCATTTTATATTTAGAAACAACTGTTTACTAAGTGTATTATATTAATTACAATACTTCCACGACAGTGTCGGTAATTTTGCTGATGTCTACATGAATAAAAGACCGTGACAACGGCGACACAATATACGACATTGCAAAGAATGGGTGTTAATCGCTTCTTATAAAGCAAACCAATGCGATAATCATATCAACATCAGCATAACGACTGAAAACACAAACGTGATTATTGCACTTTTATTTAGACATAGCTTTTGTAAACATCTTAGATGTAGGGAGTCAGGAAGGGTACGGCAGTATCCTTCTTATGAATGGGATTGAGTTTCCTAAACACTAAGGTGAATCAGAATTTATTCAGCGATTGGGAATAGCTATATACATGTGCTATACCATTTTGGAAAGCCCAGAGCAAGCCTCAAATACGCAAAATCGTCGATTTATGATTTTCGTCCCTCAACTCGAGTTTTCGATGTTTCTAACTTTCGACTTTCGCTGTGTTTACATAGCACCATTACACTGCAACGGTCGCTGTTCTCAAGCGGTGGCGCCACGCAGCGAACAACTCTGCAATCATTGGCTATGTACAGATGTTGGCTTCGCGGGGAAAGGAATAAAACAAGTGGGTAAATGCTTCAAGGATGAAGCAGGACTGGGGTAATATGAATATGAGTGGGACTACTAAAGGGTAAATGCTTCGCAGCTAAAACACGTATGAGACACGAGTTAAAGTAAGGAGACAACTAAAACGACTAAAACAACTGCTTTATATTTCACTAGTGTTGTGTCATAAGGCTAAGACATTCACGTATGTGATTACAATAAGCATACAACACTACACTAGTATTAAGAGATGACAAAATACGAATATCGAACAATTACGAAAGGTGTATTTATAATATATACGCAAACAGACAATTTGATGGGGTATTTCGTTCTGCACAACAAACATTCAGTTAGTCATTCACTAAGTGTTAAACATGTATAATTCGATGACGTTGTCTCTCGTTTTTAGATTTGGCAACACACAAGTGCGAAAAAGGATCTGCACTAATGGTTTCTCTTTGAAAGTAACTGCCTACATAAGCAGCTCACATAATCAGAGTGGTTGTGTACAAATGGCAACAACAACTGACACACCAACAGCCAGAACAACCACACACATTGTTGTTTAAGCACAATTATGTAAATAGGCAATGCACATATCTGCTTCATTGATTATTGTAATCAACGGCAAACCTGACTAGTTTGGTACATACAAATGTTGCAAACACCCAGGTTGTTTTATCATACAGAGGTTTCAACTGCAACAACAGATGAACACGCTACACATGAATCTGCGTAAGGAGAAAGCGGTGCGCTATACACAACACACACACACACACACACACACACACACACACACACACACACACACACACACACACACACACACACACACACACACACACACACACACACACACGTCACTCTGTGTAGCGGAACTCCTAAATTAGTCTAAACGACCCGCCGTCTGTACCAGATAAATACGGCAACCCATAATTCACATGTCATAAGATCGGAAAACGAATTATTCCAAAGAACCGAACACGGTCCAGGGAGTGTGCACTTGCTTTTTAAGATAAGAGTTCACTGGTTTCGCTTAATGACCCAGTCGACAAAGAGGCTGCAACTTAGTATTTATTTCGTTTTGTAGGGATGCAGCAAAGTATTTCACAAACGTCAAACAACATAATCTCTATAACACTTTTACAACACACTATCTATTCTTTTCCGTTCCCTCTCTTCCTCTCTCCATCATTTTATTCCTTCCTGAATCATTCCTCCATAAGTAATCCCTCTCTCCCTCTCACAACCCTTTTTTCTTCTTTGCCCTTCCCTCCCTCTCTCGTACCATCTTTCGCTCCTTCCTTCCTTCTTACTCTGCCCTCCCTCCCTTCCATATTTTCTCCCTTCCTCCAATCCTCATTTCCTCTTTCCCACACTCACCTTCTCCGTCCCTCCCTTTCTTCCTCGTTCCCCTGCTTCCGTTACTCGTCATACTCTCCTTCCGTCCCACTCTCATCACCTCTCCCTCCCGCCTTCCTCCCTCCCTTCCTCCCTCCCTTCCTCACTCCCTTCACCCCTCCCTTCCTCCCTCCCTTCCTCACTCCCTCCCACGCTCATTTCCTTCCTCCTTCACCTCTTCCCTCCTTCCCTCCCTCCCGCCCTCTCTCACTCCCTCTGTCCCACCTTCCGTTTCTTCCTTCCTTCCACCCTCCCTCCCTCCTTCCATCCCTTTCTCCCTCCCTGCTTATATCCCTCCTCCCTTTCTAGTTCCCTCCCTTCCTCCCTTTCTCCCACATTTTTCTCCCTTCCATTTGTGTCGTTTAAGCAAAACGTATATTTATTTATTTTTATGTTTTACTTATTTGTAATTTATACTTATAATTATAGATGTGAACGTTTCTAGAATTGTGAAATACGAAATTATTTTATTGCAGCACTAGCTCAGAGACCATTACTTGTATGGCATTGCAATAAACCATGACACCTGTCCCAAATTTGTATTAAAAATATATGTTATCATCTCGTGTCGCTTGAGTTAATTATTTATTAATGGTGAATACGCCAACGGTAAAAAAAATATTATTATAAAATGTAATGTTTTAACATGTTTTGATAATAATAAAATCACTGGGGCATTCCGACCAAAAGTGGGGCATTGCGACTTCGCGGTAGGGGCATTGCGACTTCGCGGTTGGGGCATTGCGACTAGGTTTGCGGCATTCCGGTCGTGGGGCATTCAGGCAGTGGGGCATTGCGACTATAATTCTGTGTTACACCAATTTTCAAGGTATGATTTTTGAAGACCGTTTTAGTTCATTGTTTTTTTTTGGAATGGCTATATATCTGGATACCGTCGAATAGCCTAGGGGACTACACCGATACGTCCGGATATGAACAAATAGCGTAGGTCAGTACTCAGGCTATTTGTTCGGATATATTTCTCGCTGGAGTTCAATTCAAATTTGCACAAGCGGTACAACTGAGATGGACGAACTGGAGGTTGGACATGTATGAGTTCACGGACTTTAAAAGTTTATTGGCACCTGTTGCCTTGGTTTTAGTCGTATTATGCCAGAATTGTACAAAGAAGTAAATTGACAAGTAAAATAAAACAAGGCTACAAATGTGTGGGTATCGCTCCCATCTGTACCAAGTATTGTGTGAGTGACATTTTATCACCTTTTTTCGATGTGTATACAGAGTTCAAAATGTCATTCTATATCACTTCTGGTACAAAGAAGTCATATATTAACTTTTGATCTGGAGCGACCTTTCCTAAAGTTTAAATATTTTCCGTTTCCAGAACGTCGATAATGCGCTCATGTTCTCGACCAGTACTAACCGAGGACGTCCTCGATTAAGACCATGTCCGCGGTTAGAAGGTTTGTATTCATGTGTAAGTCTTAGGTTGTCACCGTACATTCGAACACACACACACGCACGCACGCACGCACGCACGCACGCACGCACACACACACACACACACAATCATGGGTGGGTGCGTGCGTGCGTCTGTGCTTGGAGCGCTGTGGTAATCAGTCTCGTTTAGGTTTAAGCCTTTATAAAGGGTAGTTGGAAGTAATTAAGGTAGCACTATATTTCTATTTACACAAGTAAACTGCATAGATATAAAAAAAACATGTCCACGCCTATGCACTATGGCCGATGGTTATACTTTGGGCTTGGCTATGGCAGTTATGTCTATATATGTAGGGCGCAGTGGCTCAGGGGTAGAGTTTGGGACTCTCACCCAAACGAACCCGGTTCGAATCCTAAGCAGCCGGTATGAAGGAGAAAGCCACCCTCTTCCCGTGTGTCACGATACGTCGACGGAGATCGGAGTGAGTGGGGGTGGTTGAAGTTCCGACGCCAGTGAGCATGCTTAGGGGAGATTCAAGAGGGGGGCATTTGGAGGATTTTTGCTCCCTGAGCTTACGCGTAGACCTACTACCGTATGTAAAACCGTCTACGGGGAATCATGTCAACATTTGCAAATTTCTCTTTCATGAGACGTCTCCAGGCCTGGAGTATACAGGGTGCGGACAAATCCATACCATTTTCAGAGAGCTATATATAGATTAGAGAGAGTGAGAGAGACAGAGAGAGTGAGAGAGAGAAAGAGAGAGAGATATAGAGTGAGAGGGGGGCGGTGGTGCCACAACAGAGAGAGAGAGAGAGAGAGAGAGAGAGAGAGGGAGAGAGAGAGAGAGAGAGAGAGAGAGAGAGAGAGAGAGAGAGAGAGAGAGAGAGAGGAGACAGACAGACAGAGAGCGAGAAAGTGAGCGAGAGTGAAAAAGAGAGGGCGTAGTGTACAGTGTGGCGGTTAACGTGGTGAGAGTGAGAGAGAGAGAGTGAGAGAGAGAGAGAGAGAGAGAGAGAGAGAGAGAGAGAGAGGGAGAGAGAGGGAGAGAGAGAGAGAGAGAGGGAGAGAGAGGGAGAGAGCAAGAAAGTGAGAGAGAGAGAGACAGAGCGAGAAAGTGTGTGTGAGAGAGAGAGAGAGAGACAGACAGACAGACAGACAGACAGAGAGGGCGAGAAAGTGACCGAGAGAGGAAAAAGAGAGGGCCATAGTGTACAGTGTGGCGGTTAACGTGGTGAGAATGAGAGAGACAGACAGACAGAGATTGAAAGTGTGAGAGAGAGAGAGAGAGAGAGAGAGAGAGAGAGAGAGAGAGAGAGAGAGAGAGAGAGAGAGAGAGAGCGAGAGAGACAGAGGAGAAAGTGTGTGTGTGTGTGTGTGTGTGAGAGAGAGAGAGAGAGAGAGAGAGAGAGAGAGAGAGAGAGAGAGAGAGAGAGAGAGAGAGAGAGATAGGAGGATGTGCTTCAACAAAGGAAGACTAAAAAGCAAACGTTAGCAGTCTTACCCAAAAAGTTAGTTTGTGCGTGCTTTTTTCAGTGAATATCGCAACAAAGTTGAGTTACATAATGTTTTATTCATGCAAGCTACGAGTAAATGACAATGATCTTGCACGTTTTACCGGAAGTGTATAACGGCATCTCCAACCTGAGAACTGGTAATGTACAACGCGGATCCTGGAATGACTGCGCACGTTTCGATGACGTAAAACACAAGTCCCTAGTTGTTACACGGACACGTCCTTGTACTGAAATTCTATATAATTGTAGCACACTTCAAATGAGTCTTATTATTGGTTCACCAAGAAAGCGTCATCATTAAATGTCGTCCTTTCCTCATTCGAAGGCAGTACGTGTACCGTGCGCCGCCGAAGGCGCCGTTGTCGAATTGTTGCACCTAGCTTGGCTGTCGCACCCATCACCTCTGCACGACTGTGTGCATCTTCTAGCGGTCTGGTGGGCTTCTCTTTATCCTCTTGACGCATCGTAGATTGTTTTCCTGAAACACGACAGTGCATAAGGTTTTGGAACCAGCTAAGATGAAATGTTATGCAAGAGATCAAAAAGTTTGCTACGGATTAATGAGTAAAGAAACGAAAAAAAGAGATCAAGGTCACTCCATGGTACGTGGTCCCCCGGCCTCTAGCCAATTAACACGAGGATTGTATTAGTTTATACACGTATTAACCCTGTCACTAAACATCTATTTCTCAGTTTACTAGCTATTGCTAATCTTGGCCTACATCTCTTCTTTATTGTCAATCACTATCTAGATGGGAACGTCTGTCGCCCTCGCGAATAATGCTGTATTCTTCTATCATCGCAGTCATCCTACATTGTATCATCCAGGCGGTGCCGTCTGGTCACGTGTATCACCTATGGTCATGCTGTAGTGGGCAGTGCTGCAGTAGGTGTCCACTGGTCGTTGGGCTGTTTTCACAGGAGCAAATCCTGGACTGGCTGATCTTTCTATTTAAATCCAATGCTTCGTTGGTCTTTATTACATTTTAAATAATCCTCATCTACGCTGTTGCCTTGATCCTAGAACTACATTTCATAGCTTCTCTTTGCTCAACTCATTATACTATATACAAATGGGATGTAAAATGACCCCAGTACAAACCTTTATACATAAAAGGCAAGGGTCCAGTAACAACTATCATATAAAACCTATTAAAATACCTTATACCTTATTAACTGTTATTTGTTTAAACAAATCTACTCTAAGCTAGGTTTAGGTAGAAGCTCGTGTGCATTGTTTAGAAACCGTATTACCTGCTCAGACTAGGCACTTGCCAAACATAGACTCGCTTCCGATTTATCTTTAAGCTGACACTACCGTTAGCTTCACATACGAAGTTAAAAAGATTCTAAGCTAAGAGCCCGGAAGCGAGTCTATGCGTGGTAGTTACGGCAGGGGTTTCTCCTGCACCACCAGAATCTCTGTGGCCACTTCTGAAGTGACCCGAGTTGACCCCAGTTATCCCATTCAACAGGAAATTTGGATTTTAACCACCCAAAATCCGAGAGTGAATAATTAATTTTGATGTATTTCTCTTATTATTGCAGTCTAATGCTTTCTAGTATTTATTTGTTGTGCTGTACACCTAGGGAATTCTCAACTTGATGAGATCACCACGCGTGTCATTTGGAAGACGAAGAAGCACTCCCCATTATTGCCAAACTACTTTCGTGTGTTACCTTCAACTATTACACATTCCCAGAGACGCTGGATAATTCCCTGGATTGATGAATGGATGGATGGGAGGGCAGACGGACGAACGGGAGGTGAATGGATGGCTGTGTGGTCAATGGATGGATGAGAGGGCAGACGGACGAACGGGAGGTGAATGGTTGGCTGTGTGGCCAATGGATGGATGGGAGGGCAGACGGACGAACGGGAGGTGAATGGATGGCTGAATGGTCAATGGATGGATGCGTGTGTGAATGGATGGATGCATGGATGAATGGATGATGTGCTTGGGTGGGTGAGTGGACCGGATGGATGGTTGGATGGATGTAAGGGGAGACCATTGGAAGGACGGGCGGGTGGCCCAACGGACGGGTGAATGGGGCGGAAGGCGGAGGTTGGTGAGTGGACCGGATGGATGGATGGATGGACGGACGGACGGACGGACGGACGGACGGACGGACGGACGGACGGACGGACGGACGGACGGACGGACGGACGGACGGACGGACGGACGGACGGACGGACGGACGGACGGACGGACGGACGGACGGACGGACGGACGGACGGACGGACGGACGGATGAAGAGACCGTTGGATGGACGGGCGGATGGCCCGACGGACGGGTGAATGGGGCGTCGCGGAGGTGGATGAGTGGACCGGATGGATGGATGGATGGATGGATGGATGGATGGATGGATGGATGGATGGATGGATGGACGGATGGAGAGACCATTGGATGGACGGGCGGATGGCCCGACGGACGGGTGAATGGGGCGTCGCGGAGGTACATGAGTGAAACGGATGGATGGATGGACGGACGGACGGACGGGCGGGCGGGCGGACGGACGGACGGACGGACGGACGGACGGACGGACGGACGGACGGACGGACGGACGGACGGACGGACGGACGGACGGACGGACGGACGGACGGACGGACGGACGGACGGACGGACGGACGGACGGACGGACGGACGGACGGACGGACGGACGGACGGACGGACGGACGGACGGACGGACGGACGGATGGAGATACCATTGGATGGACGGGCGGATGGCCCGACGGATGGATGAATGGGGCAGAAGGCGGAGGTGGGTGAGTGGACCAGATGGATGGATGGATGGATGGATGGATGGATGGATGGATGGAAGGATGGATGGATGGATGGATGGATGGATGGATGGATGGATGGATGGAAGGATTGATGGATGGATGGATGGATGGATGGATGGATGGATGGATGGATGGATGGATGGATGGATGGATGGATGGATGGATGGATGGATGGATGGATGGATGGATGGATGGATGGATGGATGGATGGATGGCAAAGCAGTGGGGGAGATGGAATTCCTGCTGTAGTATGGAAGCATGGAGGAGATAATCTGTTCAGCAGATTGCGCTTACTAATCACCAATGCCTGGGAGGTGGGTTTTGTAACCCAAGACGCTACAAGATGCCTGCATTGTAACCATCTACAAGAAAGGTTATTGAACAGATTGTGGGAACTATAGAGGAATCTCTCTTCTTTCCATAGCAGGCAAGATCTTCGCCAGGATCCTCCTCAACAGAGTACCTACCCACATAACACCAGAGGTAGTTCCCGAGACACCATGTGGCTTCAGAGGTAACTGGAACACCGTGGATATGATATTTATTTTGTCTCCGACTGCTCCAAGAAAAGTGCATTGAGCAAGACCGACCACTGTACATGGTATTTGTCGACTTCAGTAAGGTGTTCGATACAGTTGGGATGACCGGGCTATGGCAACTACTGAGGAAGTATGTATGCCCAGAGAAGTTCACACCTGTGTTCGAGGCTCTACATACCAGAATGATGGCGATTGTTAGTGTTGGAGGGGAAGTCTCGGAATTGTTCATTGTTACAACTGGGGTCAAACAAGGTTGTGTATTGGCCTCCATTTTTATTCTCCATCTTCTTATCAGCAATGCTTGACGAGGCTTTCCGATACATGGGAGATGGCGTCCATACAGTCCAGACAGAGCGCTGAACTATTCAACGTCACACACTTCAGAGCGAAGACCATGATTACTCGGATACTGATGACAGAGCTTCTATTCGCAGATCACAGTGCACTGGTTGCCCACTCTACTGAAGAGATGCAGAAAATAGTAGATGCTTTCTCCAATGCGTCAAAGACGTTCGGCTTGAAGATTAATAGGACATACTCGAGCGGACAGGGCTGCCATCTATGGAAGATCTTCTTATCAGAAAGAATCTCCGGTGGACTGGACACATCATGACTGATATGAGGATGTCACCAGACAGGTTACCAAAGCAGATTCTCTTCTATCAACTGTCTTCTGGTCACAGAAAGAGAAGGCGCCCTCGTCTCCGGTTCAAAGATACTATCAAGAAAACCCTGAACCTGAGAGACAAAGATCGACTCATGGACCGCACTCTCACTGCAGAGAGATAAATGGAGAGCAATAGTCAAATGAGGGAAGCATTCTTTGTCGCATCGCGACCGACAGCGTGACGATTATGATGACTCGCTTATTATATACACTGTTCCGTGAGGAACGTCGAAGCTAAACTGAACAAAAACGTTTAAACATTATAAATATTAAGCTGAACTCATCTGCGAAATGTCTGTGCAACTTCTTGCAGCTGTTGTCCTTGAATCGTTTCATTCTCCGCGTCAATGAAGATCTAGTAATTCGAATGTATGCGTCGAACACTCTGTTGTTGTTGGCGAGCTGTTTATGACGTCACATCCTCGTAGTCTCGTGACTCGCAGACGAAAGCGTGTTAGAACATTCGGGAATTATGATAGGCCGCAGCGACGTCTATCGAATCGATTGGAACCCTCTTCTCGTGTATTCCGGTTAGCTGTAAAATGTGGTGTCGGCTCTGGTTACGTTTTTGATTCCAAACATTTTACACGTAATATTTGTGTTTTGTCCATAAAAATGTCACCCAATATACCGATGATGAATGTACGTTATATATAAATCGATATGTTATGTTTACGAAATTAAAAGATGCGTGTGGATGTCAACGATTGGGTATAACGTTATATTGCCTATAGCAATAATCCGTAGTATTAACGTTTACGTTTCGAAATTCAAGAGATTCCAGGCTCACCAGATGCATAGTTATATGCTTATATCATTTGGACATCCACCTACAACCCTCAGTATCCACCAACTAACCTTCACATACACGTACCTGGAAACCAACTGGATCCATCCATTAACGCTTCATCAAACACTTCCAACTGCATATAATTAATAAATACCTATATTTAACTATAATCTTGGACTTGGAGATTTTGTCTGGGATACTGAGTGCCAGGCATAATTGAAGAGAGTTGGTAGGCGAATTGTTAAAGTGTTACTGTTGTTTTTAAGTTATTGGTAACAGTTGTATAGTACTGCTAGGAGTGTAGTGGCCCAGTGTATGATTTTAATGGAGGTATCGTTTCAGAACATTATTTACGAGAAGAATTACTTTCAATAAATTCAACCACTCACAGTATGGCATTGGCCATTGTATTTCAGTAACAATTATTCCACAGATAAAATTCAAGGAAGAGTAACAGCCGGCTCTCTTCCTTATTTACACAAGTGTCGCAGTGACTTACCTAGCAATATCAACTCGACTTCAGCAGTTCAGGCACAGTCTACCTATTTGCAGATGTCTTATACATATGACCCCACCAGGTGTGTTAGCCAGTACTTAAACAAGACAAGGCTTAGTAGCACGCATGCACAACGAGATCGACAAAGATAATTTTGGAATGTTATATCTGTAACTCATGCATACTACCAACAATGACATACGCCGCGGAAACGTGGGCCCTCTCCAGTCAGACAAAGTCAAAGAACAAGCTAGCAACCGCACAAACATTAAAAGAAATATGTTAAGCATCACATAGACGGATAGAAAAACAAACATCTGGGTGAGAGAAAAGGCAAAGACATTATTATACAAGTCAGAAGACGGAAGTGGACCTGGGCATTTATAATGTGATGTTTTTCAAGGTGTTTCGTGATGCGGCTATGAACTTTGAAGTAGTATTCAAGAAATTTGGAAGTGTGCTTTCTTTTATTTTAATAATCGGCTATTTTTCAAAGAAATAACCATCTTTTAATTACAGAAACATAACCGATCGACTTATATATAACGTACATTCAACATCGGTATATTGGTTGAAATTTTGATGGTCAAAACACAAATATTTAATGTAAACTGTTTGGAATAAAAACCGTAACCAGAGCCGACACCACGTTTTACAGCTAACCGGAATACATGAGACGAGGGTTCCAATCGACTCGATAGGCGTCGCTGCGGACTATCAGAATTACCGAATTACGCAACCTCAGTTACTTAAAGCGGATTATTTTTATTTTACTAAAATAATAATATCAAGGCATATAGTTATCAGCTCGGTTTCTGTTACATCATATAACTATGAAAATTAGATCCTAAATCGGAAACGAGGTTAGGGGCACTTGAGGGCAGGGAGTTCTCCATGCCCATGGCCATGCTAACGCGTGTAGTCAGTGACAGTGTAGGACTTCGTTTTGTTTTTGGTTGTAATAATCAGACTGTCCCCAAATAGTGTTTTACAGTTATATTGTCCGAAGGATAATTACAAGCAGAAGCAATGGAACACTTTGCCGGAAACAATGATCACGGAAAACGTGCATTTTAATCGATTATTATGGTGGTTGACATGGTCATGGACATGCCACATGCCATGCCCATGGTATTGTCGGCTAGTACTACTAGCAGAGTTTATTAAAGTAAATTGATTTTAAATTCTTTGTTACTAGTGTCTAGTACTAGCTCGTTTGGCGATCTTAACTTGTAATGAAGAATGTCGTCTTTCGCGCAGTACAACCTGTTTTTTGGCAAATGTATACATGTGTTAAAATTATGTGCATTTAGACACCTTGTCAGATGTAAGTGCTTATCGAACTGTTGTGAAACCACAACATACAGCAATGCAAATCCCGCAAAAGACACATACGGCCGAAAATCGTGTATACTATCTGTACTACTTAAATCGCAATATGTTATATGTCTATGACAGAGTAGTAAACTCCTTATTAAATTGGGCATTTAATATAAGTAAAAAAAGAAAAGTAAAGAAAGATAACGCAAGATATTTATGACCTGATTTTCCTAATATTCATCAGTCGGAAGCTACAACTGTCATCCGTCGTTAGAATATTATTCTTGCGTCCAGTCCCCAATCAGCTCCAGTCGCGCGGATTCTAGCCATGTATCGTGACCCACTTACAGTTACAGGCCCTATTGTTTGTATTATAGCTTTCTTATTGTAACTGTCCGATTTAATATTGCGTTGACCACACTGTCACTGTCATAGACATGGCGATTTAAGTAGTGTTGATAATATTAACGATTTTAAGCCGTGTGTGTGTATTTAAGGGATTTGCTCTTTGTGATAATAAAAATATATCGATCATAGTAAATTATACTTTAATATGTCATGTGTTACATAATAGGATTAACAAATACATAATAATGGGTGTTAATACAATAATGGCCATCCGTACATCTAGAATATTAATACATTGTTAAATTGAAATACGTTTGCTGAATACATATTGAGATACATAATTGTATCACGAGATAGTGTTGTCACTGCTGAACTAACGCAGTTTCTTCTGGCTCGCTATTTACGGTACGCACTTGTCCTCGGAAACATGGCACCAAGCATCACATACCATATCGAATGTCTAGCATCCCTTGCTCCCGTTCCACTAGCCCCCGGGGTTACTGAACTTAATGGTGGAAATACTCATCCTAACAGCGGTAGTGGCTTCTTGCTAACCACTCACGTACAAGTGCCCATTTTGAGTTACTCTTATGTGGAATAAGGTTTAGGGTTAGGTTGAAGGTACTTTTGGCAAGATTTACATTAGGTGTTTTACAAGCATTTGATAGGCACTTGTACGTGAGTGGTTAGCAAGAAGCCACTACCTTTACCAACACCACCTGGCTGTTCCATTCAATATTCAGCCCCACCTAAATTTTAGATACACGTGTACCTGGTTTAATAATACAATAGTCTGGTGCACTTTCAAAGAATGTCGGACTTTTGTAATGAAACAAAACCGCAAACCCTTTTTAATTTGTAATACACAAGTATGTAATCAACCATTAAGAGAAGTACTAATTAAAAGAGTAATGTAGAATAAACACAAGGCATCAGTTAATGTTATGAGAAAAGATTGCACTGTGTTGTTGATTGTTTGTAGGAAAAATCAATGGAATTAAATGAAATTATCGATATGTGCAATGGCACTGAGGTACGATTGTATTCCAAGGTCACACAGTATTCCATTCCAAGTGGGTTTTGCTCACCTCAAATCACGTTATGTAGGATTTAATTTGCCTCTTAGAACATCGAGCTTTTCAAATCATACAATGTGTGAAAATCATATAGAGCTTTAAATGATTACGGCTTACAATTAGAACAATCTACAAAGAGGGTGTGTGTTAATCTAACAGCATACTGAATGGGGGGGGGGGGGCTACTGGCACTACATTCTCACACCTCAGGGAGGGGAGAGGGCTTGTGAGATGACACCATGTCAAGGACTTCAGGATAGTCCAATTCAAAATGTATGTGCCTAAACAATTAGTCAAGGTGCCCATGCACCAAATGCAGGCAGGGAAAATCCAGCTTCACTGGTGGGTGGGGACAGCTGGCCTCTAGCCGGGGAACATGCAGTACATGCATGCACATTTTATCAACGAAGCAATGTTTGACAGAACAACAAACTGGATGTGAATTCCTCTTTATTGTCAATTGTTCACATTTGACCAAAAAACACTTCCAACTCCACATATGCAATACAGTAGTAACATTGTACAACTACTAATTATCTATAACACTGTGTCTGCAAAAACATTTTCAAATCAAATCAGCCATTAACTAAATGTCGCAAATGTAATAAAATGTTTATATGTAAGACACTAACGTATGCTTTTATGTACAAGGTATTTTATCTCCAACTTCTCTCAATAGCAAGAAAACAAGAAAGCAGGCATTAAATCGTGGCACTAAGGAAGATACCCACTGGGGCATGCATGTAGATGTGTACCCATTTTAAATAGATTTGGAGAAATTATTTATTTCATATGGCACAATATACCCAAATGACACACAGCACGTACAGTGACACTTATTTCAAAAAGAGATGGGACAATAACTTATATTTCATGACACAGTTAAGAAACAAGTCTGCAAAATGAACAGTAGAGGCAGGCTGATGCCATGAACGTAGGTCTCAAACAATAACAACAACAAGGCTCCATTTCACACACACACAAAACATGAAAATGCCTCATGCATAAACATTATGCATATCACCATGGTGTTTATTTATTGTAAACATAAGTGTGACACACTTTGAACACAACTACAATAAAATGTAGGTAAATATGTCATCTTCTGGTGACAAAAGCACAGCATACAATCATCAGGATTGTGCTTTATATACTAGAGTTTACATCCTGGCAGACCTGTTCAATTGAACACCATCCAGTCCTCGGTGAAGAACCACAGTTCTTCTGGACTCTTATCATGTGGGAACATGAAGGTCCAGCATCAATGACCACATCACCCTGGCAACAGTTCAGAGTTGTCATCCTCTTAGAACCTGCACCACGTTGACACTGGTTAAACCTGCAACATACTGACATATGCTAATGCGTGCAACACACTGACACTGTTAGAGCACTGACATTATGACAGCCTGCAAAACACTGACAAATGTTAATGTGTGCAACACACTGACACTTTTATAGCCTGCAACATGCTGACATTGTTTGAGCCTGCAAGTCTGCAACACTGGCACATAGCCTACATGACACTGCCTGTAACACAGCGACTCCTCTAAGACAGTGGTAGGCACTATTGAGGAGCCACAGTTAGAAATTTACCTACATCATCACAATCAAAATTATTATTCCAGAAAAAATAACAATGCAAACAATTGATGGTGTCTATGTCAATGTGTGTGTTGTTGTTTGTCCGTTAATGTACATGTGTGTGTATGTGTTTGTGTGTGTGTGTGTGTGTGTGTGTGTGTGTGTGTGTGTGTGTGTGTGTGTGTGTGTGTGTGTGTGTGTGTGTACATTGTGTGTGTGTATGCGTGTGTACATGTGTGCGTGTACATGTGTGTACACGTACGTGCTTGAATGCCTGCATGTGTGTATGTACTTCCATGTGTTTGTTAATAACTGCGATCTTACCGAATACATTCATCACCTATGTTACGACACTTAAAAACAGTTTCCTACACAATAATATTTTGAGTATCATAAAAAGAAAGTGGAGGTAAAATGGGAAAGCAACATTTTGATGGAAGTAGTGTGATTTTACAGTTCTGAAACAGAACGATAAAGAGCTGGTAAGAATGCCAACTGACCAGTGACGTTGTCGATGGTAGCATCAGTGTATTCATCATGGAGGGCAGCGGTGCAACTGGAGAAGGTGTCAGGGAGACTGGTGCCAAGGGCAATGGTGGTGATTCCCACGACTGAATGCTTTCAGCTCAATCAAACAGCTCAACCAGTTGCCCAGCTGACACCAACACGGAACAGCCTTATAATATTCAACATTTCATGACATTAAAAAAATAATTTGTTATATTGTATGTGCTAGGAAACTGTAAACAATGGACTGACAATGGCTAGGTCGTTAATATAAGCATGACTGCAACTAGGATCAGTCACATATGAGTTTAATCATCTGTGCTAATTTTCATTATCAAGGTCATTTTTAAAGTCATATTTGGCAATAGATTAGCAAGTTGACCAGAATCTGTTTCCTTTAATATTGTTTTGTAAATTATTTGGTACAGGTGTTTGAAGGTAGTGTGACATTACAGGTGTTTGAAGGTGGTGTGACATTACAGGTGTGAAGGTGGTGTGACATTACAGGTGTTTAAAGGTTGTGTGACATTACAGGTGTTTGAAGGTGGTGTGACATTACAGGTGTTTGAAGGTGATGTGACATTACAGGTGTTTGAAGGTGGTGTAACATTACAGGTATTGAAGGTGGTGTGACATTACAGGTGTTTAAAGGTGGTGTGACATTACAGGTGTTTGAAGGTGGTGTGACATTACAGGTGTTTGAAGGTGGTGTGACATTACAGTTATTGAAGGTGGTGTGACATTACAGATGTTTGAAGGTGGTGTGACATTACAGGTATTGAAGGTGGTGTGACATTACAGGTGTTTGAAGGTGGTGTAACATTACAGGTATTGAAGGTGGTGTGACATTACAGGTGTTTGAAGGTGGTGTGACATTACAGTTATTGAAGGTGGTGTGACATTACAGGTGTTTGAAGGTGGTGTGACATTACAGGTATTGAAGGTGGTGTGACATTACAGGTATTGAAGGTGGTGTGACATTACAGGTGTTTGAAGGTGGTGTGACATTACAGGTATTGAAGGTGGTGTGACATTACAGGTGTTTGAAGGTGGTGTAACATTACAGGTATTGAAGGTGGTGTGACATTACAGGTGTTTGAAGGTGGTGTAACATTACAGGTATTGAAGGTGGTGTGACATTACAAGTGTTTGAAGGTGGTGTGACATTATAGCCATTGAAGGTTGTGTAACGTTATAGGTGTTTGAAGGTGGTGTGACATTATAGGTGTTTGACGGTGGTGTCACATTACAGGTGTTTGAAGGTGGTGTGACATTACAGGTATTGAAGGTGTGTGATAGTATGGGTATTTGAATGTGTTGTGACATTACGGGTGTGTGTAGGTGGTGTCACATTATAGGTGTTTGAAGGTGGTGTCACATTACAGGTGTTTGAAGGTGATGTGACATTACAGGTATTGAAGGTGTGTGATAGTACGGGTATTTGAATGTGTTGTGACATTACGGGTGTGTGTAGGTGGTGTCACATTACAGGTGTTTGAAGTTGGAGTGACATGACATGTTTGAAGGTGGTTTGATATGACGTGTTTCAATGTGGTGTGATATGACAGATATTTGAGGGTAGTGTATTGTGACACATGTTTGAAGGTAGTGTCATGTGACAGGTGTTTCAAGGTGGTATGGCAAGACAGGTGTTTTAAGGTGATGTGATATGCGTCTAAGGTGGTGTGATATGGCATCTGTTTATACATGGCGTAATATGACAGGTGTTTGATGGTAGTGAAATATGTAATACTTGTTAAGGTGTCGTGATGTGACAGATGTTTGAAGGCAACAACTGGAGCAAGAAACACTGACATCAATGACATGAGACGTACTTGTTCAACAAGGGCAGTCAATATTTCTATTCCAATCAGTGATGTTATAAATGTTGACCCGGGTCCTAACAATGTCGTGAAACATAAAATAAAAACATCAATGAACATAGTATTGTCATGGCAGATAGGTAGTAAGATTTTGTCATCAATGTGGCAGTATATATTTTCCAAAATATACATATATATGTTCAGACACATTTATTGATTCACACACATGCAGATACACATGTACACACATTGTACTTGGGGGAATGAAAACAACATACCCGGGAAGAAGAAAACATGCATACAGGAATGAAGACAACATATCTGAAGGATTGAAGACAACACACATGAGGGAATTAAAACATCGTAGCTGGAAAATGAAGTCAACATACCTCAGGGGAATGAAGACAACATATAAAATACATATATATAAATTATCTTCTAAAAATATAATTTAAATTAGTAAACATACATAATAAGAGGACTAAAATATCATTTAAAATTATATTTACAATTACAATTGAATGCGTCCAATTTTGTTTAAAAATATATTTATACATTTATTAAGTTAAGCTAAACTGTCAGGAGAAGAGAAGATTTTTGTTCCACGATACCTTTATGGATGCCGTGCCGACCGACTGTAGCTACCGATGGCCCTCTCACAGTTGACACACGTCAAAGGGACTGTCACACCTACAGTTGACACATGTCACAGGGACTGCCACACCTACAGTTGACACATGTCACGGGGACTGTCACACCTATAACAGTTGACACATGTCACAGGGACTGTCACACCTACATTTGACACATGTCACAGGGACTGTCACACCTACAGTTGACACATGTCACAGGGACTGTCACACCTACAGTTGACACACGTCACAGGGACTGTCACACCTACAGTTGACACATGTCACAGGGACTGTCACACCTACAGTTGACACACGTCACAGGGACTGCCACACCTACGGTTGACAGACGTCACAGGGACTGTCACACCTACAGTTGACACATGTCACAGGGACTGTCACACCTACAGTTGACACATGTCACAGGGACTGTCACACCTACAGTTGACACATGTCACAGGGACTGCCACACCTACAGTTGACACACGTCACAGGGACTGTCACACCTACAGTTGACACATGTCACAGGGACTGTCACACCTACAGTTGACACATGTCATAGGGACTGCCACACCTACAGTTGACACACGTCACAGGGACTGTCACACCTACAGTTGACACATGTCACAGGGACTGTCACACCTACAGTTGACACACGTCACAGGGACTGTCACACCTACAGTCGACACACGTCACAGGGAATGTCACACCTACAGTTGACACACGTCACAGGGACTGTCACACCTACAGTTGACACACGTCACAGGGACTGTCACACCTACAGTTGACACGTCACAGGGACTGCCACACCTACAGTTGACACATGTCACAGGGACTGTCACACCTATAACAGTTGACACATGTCACAGGGACTGTCACACCTACAGTTGACACATGTCACAGGGACTGTCACACCTACAGTTGACCCACGACACAGGCACTGTCACACCTATAACAGTTGACACACGTCACAGGGACTGTCACTGCTATAACAGTTGACACACGTCACAGGGATTGTCACACCTACAGTTGACACATGTCACAGGGACTGTCACGCCTACAGTTGACAGACGTCACAGGGACTGTCACACCTACAGTTGACACACGTCACAGGGACTGTCACACCTACAGTTGACACACGTCACAGGGACTGTCACACCTACAGTTGACACGTCACAGGGACTGTCACACCTACAGTTGACAGACGTCACAGGGACTGTCACACCTACAGTTGACACACGTCACAGGGACTGTCACACCTACAGTTGACAGACGTCACAGGGACTGTCACACCTACAGTTGACACACGTCACAGGGACTGTCACACCTACAGTTGACACACGTCACAGGGACTGTCACACCTACAGTTGACAGACGTCACAGGGACTGTCACACCTACAGTTGACACACGTCACAGGGACTGTCACACCTACAGTTGACAGACGTCACAGGGACTGTCACACCTACAGTTGACACACGTCACAGGGACTGTCACACCTACAGTTGACAGACGTCACAGGGACTGTCACGCCTACAGTTGCAATCTTCCCCAGGATTGGGAAAGACTCATGGGCTGGAAATATCACCTGGGCATAAAATGCCTCCTGCGAGTTTTCGGGTGCATGGAACAGAAGCCCACGCATGACGATCCATTCTAGCTTGGCATCTGTGTAGTCTTCTGCGTTGGCGAAGGTTTCCAGCAGGGTTGTCAGCTTCTTCTCCCCATATAGTTTTATTCTGTGGATCAGAGACATGGCGAAGTGTATAGAAGACACTAACAAGAATACAGACCTTCATCAACAAATGCCGGCACAGAATCCTACACCTGAAGTGGACAGACAAGCTACCTAACACTACACTCTGGAAAATGACCAAACAGCTACCCATAGAACATGAAATAAAGAAGAGAAAATGGAGGTTGATAGGACATACACTCAGGAAACCACCAGAAACAATTACCCGTCAAACCATCACATGGAACCCCCTAGGGAAGAGGAGAAGAGGTAGGCCATGAAACACCTGGCAAAGAGACACGGAAAAAGACACAAAGGAGATGGGATACAGGAGAGAGATGGAGAGGATGGCCATGGACATATAACTGTGGCGTTCCTTGGTCAATGGCCTATGCTCCCAGTGAGTGAAAAGGCATAAGTAAGTAAGTAATTCAGCAATAGCATGACTCAACTCTATACAATACTAAATAAACATTAAACAGCTGCAATCTTCATACTGCTGCTGTCAGAGAGACTGTCCAACTTCTCCTTGTACCTGCCACCAATGCATTGGTTCTTTCTATGTATGATCAATCATACAAAGGGCACTATACCTGACAAGGTCCTGTGATGTATCCCGACTGACGTGGGATGGGTGGAACAGGGTGAGGGCGTGCAGAATGCCAGCATCTGGGAATGATGCTTCCAGACGGGCGACAACCTCTTCGACGAACTGCCGGGTAGCCTCGTGTCTTGTCTCGATCCTTGAGGGTGTCTTTCATTGTGTGCCTCTTGTACTCGAACTTGCCCTCTGCAACAGTTGGCAGGTTATCATAGTTGTCAGATGGGGCCGACTGTGGTCAGGAGAGAAGTCAGGGCTAGGATGGTCGTGTCGACGTGTGGCTTTACTGCTGTGTAGGTGAGATGGTCTTTCTGCATCACCTTATTCAAAATGGCAAGGATCCAAACTGCATCAGAAAGAAACGCAGTGAGACAGAGGAAGCGGTAGGTGGATGCTGTGGAGGGGGGGGGGGAGCTAGATGGATGATTCACTGCTTTATATACTACACATTAGACACCCTTGTGGCTTGATGAAATAAACAGATTTATGGCCTGAATTGCTGGACTGCAATCATTGTTTGCTTATCAGGGTCACTCCACAGTATTTCTGACTGGGAAATATACCACCTGATGGTTTCGTGGTCTGGCATTTATTGACCTAACAATAATTTAGTAAATTTACCTTGTTTTGCAACATTGTGTCAGTCCCTTGGGCAGTAGACTGGACAGGCCTGTGTTCTCGAAATATCTCACTGCTCCTTTGACTGCATTCAGAAGTGCAATTATTTCTAACAGTCCTTCTCATCGAACGTGTTTCGTAGAACAGTGTTCAGAACATGTGCTATGCAGTCGAGGCGTTCTTCATCGCGAAGCGCGGATATCATGTTTGATCCATGATCTGAAACACATTAAAATACAAGACTTGAAGAATGGTGAATGGATGTGTGTGGAAAGCTGGAATCCAGCATTCCCATCTCTGCTAGCTGCTACAATTACTTGGTTTCAAGAACTATGATATGATCCTTCCTTTTAACGTGGAAAGTACAAAACTTTGTTTCTTTGCACAGTAGAACAAATTACATCAAAACATTTTGTGATTAATTTGTATATATGTTTTAAAAAACGACCTGACAAGAGAATTATACTGACATCACCCTGACGAGTCTCTCAGCCAGTGGATCTATGAAAACATATCATTATGTTTTCATACATGTAATGACACCTCTAGCAAGACTGTCACTAGCATAACATCATTATGTTATCCAATGTATAATGACACTGACATCTCTGTAGTTGTCATAGTCTCTGTCTGGCTCTCTGTCTGTCTGTCTGTCTGTCAGTCTGTCTGTCTGTCTGTCAGACGGACGGACGGACCAATATTCATGAAATTTGTTTACCTCTACAGTACCTGTTGTAAACACAACGCTGCCAGCAGTGGCCTCTTTGATTGCCAATGTCTCCAGGGCAGCAACTATAGCACTTCGCACGTTGTCCACCGTCCTCTTTTTCGTCGCGTCAA
The DNA here is from genome assembly GCA_964017155.1 of Oasisia sp. SBJ-2009. Taxonomy (NCBI): domain Eukaryota; kingdom Metazoa; phylum Annelida; class Polychaeta; order Sabellida; family Siboglinidae; genus Oasisia; species Oasisia sp. SBJ-2009. Next base: position 38,008,811 of record OZ024864.1, on the reverse strand, counting down.
ACTTGTTGGTGCACAGCACTCTGCTCTGCAACTCCCACTCAGTGTTGATCCAGTGTGCTGTGATGGTCAAATAGCTGATATTTTATAACCATCAGTCCAAATGTCACTGGTGAATGACACCCTACCTCTGACGAGTGAATTTTTCAGGCTGGCCTGGAGTTGCCCCCTCACAGTGACGGCCTGATCATGCTGACTGTCATTGGATGTGGAAGCAAGTCACTTGCATGTGATGGCTCACTTGACCTGTGCTGCATGTCAAGCAGGACTTGCTCTAGGCCCTGAAACCCCTCCCCACTCTCACTGTTGAATGGGTGTACATGTATGTCATTACAGATGAACTTAATACATGCTGTTGTGACAGCATTGTTGTCAGCCCTGCCAACAAGCTTCTTCGGTTTTGCTGGTGAAACATGTCTGGTTAGACAATCTACAGCCCACAACACCTGTAATATTAAGATAAAATTATTCATAATAATACTAAGTACTAGGTCCCCAGAGTTAACCCTAACTCAAATTTAGTTACTGAGCAGTTCCATGCAAAAATTTGGTAAACTCTAACATGTAATTTTTTGGAAACTGCTTCAATTAGAGCAAGTAGGGTATCAAATGAAAGTATTAAGATAATATTCCTTAGTTTGAGGTATCGCCTTCACTAAATTTTACTATATATGTAATATAATCAGTAATTATGAAACTAAAGAGAGAACAATGGTAACAGAAATAATTCAAGATTGTATCCACCAAACGATAGCTTACTATATCTTCTATGACACTAATATGATTACAGTAAAGTAAGATTAATCATCTTCAGACATTATAATACCATACCTAAACAATTACACATGCTTAGTTTGCTTACTATCAGACATGGGGTGAAAAACATTGAAATGTATTTAAATACAAATATTATTGAGGGATTCAAATTATACAAATATCTTTAAATACAAATTTATTTAAATACAAATATATTGGAAAGTATTTCAAAAACTTGCTCAATTAGTTTTCTAATACTTTTAGTTGTTTAGGTTGTATTACTATTATGCAGGTAAAAGAAAAGCAACTCATATATTGAGACATCTAGTTTATAGGCATAATTGGTGTTTTGTTCATATGGTGAAAGGCAGACCAGTGCTAGAGAGTATTGTAATTGCTAACTACTTCACAGTGACAACTGACTTCAAAGTCAGCCAGGAAACCAGAATAGCTTGAGCCTGACAAAAGAATAAAGGGGATATTTACCCATGGTCACTGTCAGGTGCTAATCCATCCTCTGGCTCTGAGCAAACAAAAGTTGTGGTCACTGTAGGGCCATGACTATGTCTATGCCTATGGGGGAAGCCCATAGTCAAGTGTTAAGTATTTTCATAAGTAATTAGCACTATTGGGTGAAATTCCAGTGAAGGTAATCAGCTTGACATGTGATCTTGAAACAGAAATGTTGATACTGACAATGTATTTGAAAATGTATTTGAAAAAATTAAAATACTTGACTGTCTTTAGGAAAGTATTTTGGCACTTATGCAGAAGTCGGACCCACCTCAGTTTTGCCATCATGACTATATCTTTGCCAACATTTGATATTTTATTTGGTTAATTCAATCATTTTAAAATGTAATCAATACTTTTAATTTCTAAACATCAAATACAATTATTACTTTTAAAAAGTATTTAAATACTTTCAAATACAAACGTATTTAACCCCATGTCTGCTTACTATTGCTTAGTTCATTTTTATAATATAAAAATTGTAGGTATATATTAATTGACTATTAATTAAGGTAAGGTTGGGTATGTATCTCGTGTACGTCTGACACCAAAATTACGCCAAGGAAAAAAGGGGTAAAACAAAATTTCTTTGAGTGCTGCTGGATTGTTGTAATATCTAACTATGAATAAGCTATGAAATGAGCAATACATGTAGTTGTTCATAAATGTATTGTATATTATAGAAGCAGTTTAGGTTACACGCTAATCTATATTAGCATTTTTATAAATAAACGCAACGCACAGTTCACCAAACTCAATCATCCACAGCCGAATGCAAAATGTAACAGCTTTTCCCCGCCGATCATCTTCCGAAGGCATTCATTGGTCGATATCATTGTCAACAGTAACCATAATTAGTATGCATAGCGAGAAACACGCCGTTTTCCGCGACCATGTGATCCAGCCAGTCGCTTGGGCGGCAAAAAACCTGCGCCATTTCTGGAACGCGTTACGCGGACACTGAGCGATGCTGCCATCTAGCGGATGTTGATATACCTAACTTTGACAAAGTGTACGTTTAGGCTGACACGCACAGAGTTAGATCATTAATCATTCCCCTATAGACTAAAGTGATAAGCTGCCCCCGCAACACAATAAATGTAAAAAAGTCTGCTAAAACGAAATTTTTAACTTGGTTTTGTGTCGCTGTGCCCCTAGTCCTGCTAGGCGTAGATAAGACAGCTCATGGTTAATTTCTGGGGTAGGCCAGCAGGGCCAGCTGTTGAATGTTTTGAGTTGGTTCACTGTGTTGGGGTCAGATATATAAATTTGGGGTAGGGATAAACAATATTGATCACTGTGGTACCTTGGCTATGTGAATAATGATCCAGTGGGATGGGTTGTAGCCTCCAGCTGATATAGTCATTAGGGGAAGGGTTGTGAGCTGAAAATGAGCTTAACCTGAGGTCAATATCCAAGATGGCTACTCTGTCTCTGGCCAGTTCGGTGGTTGACACTGATGTGAACAACGTTAATCCATTTCGGGACATGGTGGCTACAACAGTCATTGTGAACTAGCAAGTATGGTCAGAAAACAAGACGCTGGACTGACATTCCCATCGGCGCCTGTTCTCAAGATCATCAAGACAACCGAAGTCATCTTCAGGTAATTTCTAATTTCCACATGTTGAAAATTTAATATAATATATATATATATATATATATATATATATATACATATATATATATATATATATATATATATATATATATATATATATATATATATATATATATATATATATATATATATATATATATATATATATATACAGGTATACAATATTTGCTGAAAGGAAGGAACGGGCATCCCGAGCCAAAACGAATCTTCAATTGCTTTAGACTCTGGTAGTTAACAGCTTACCAGACTGGGTATTTGGGTGTCCTACCAAACGTTCCCATTACTCAGTAATATAGATTACATTAACTAGACACCCTCAGCCATTTAGTGAAACCTCTATTAGAACCTCTCAAGAATGTTTTTAATTGTTTTATTAAATAGGTATTGATAGATTAGAGCCAATATCTTGTAATACATGTTATGATAAATACATTAGACATGGTTATCAAGAAATGAAACGTTTTTGCTAAGAATCAACCATGCTAATTTTATTTCACTCAGGTCTTAGTAATATTAACACAGATTAACACCTGTCAGTGGGTACCGAGCAGTAAAACTGGCCATCACCAGCCTGCTAATTCCATTTATATATATATATATATATATATATATATATATATATATATCTGTGAAAAACTATATATTATAAACAGAACACACTATATCGCAGAACTTGTAGGGGAATCATTAATGATCTGACTGTGAGGTGCAAGCTCAGTATTTTTTTCTTTTGAAAGCCTAAATTAAACAAAACCATTTTTCAGGAGACGTGTCCTTGAGAATTAACGTTGGCCACATCACATTCGAGCGGAATCTTAACCTGAAGGTGGAAAAGGCTGTTATGGAGCAGCTCGGAAATGTCTTCACACAAGTTGATGCTGATGACCACTTCAGTGACCATGTTATTGGGATGGAAATCGAGCATCTATCTGCCCTGACAAGACGGGTCATCAGGGCATACCTGACAGTGCGGACAAAGACATATGCCAAAAAACACCCTCAGATTATCGCACATGGGAATATGCCATCATCCCGTCATGAAATGACCAAGCTAATTCTGTTTAGGGGGACATGAAAGGGAAACTGTGGTCATTTTAAGGAAACCTGTTACCACGACATCCCTGCTGTTTTGTTGTAGTTTGTCTAATTTTATTTATTTATTGTTATTACTATTGACACTATCTTAATATTACTACTTTTCTACCTTTTTTACTACTGTTGTTGTTAGTAATGTTGGCAGCTCTGTTTTGTTGTTGTTTTCGCTATTCTCTCATCCACTTTGCATGGTCTGTTTTTTAATCTGTAAAATTGTAATTAATTATATAGGTGTGGGTGTACTCTCCAATGTCTTTGGAGGACGAACTTCAGTTGGTTGATTTTTAAACGACTTTGTTTTAAACACCACAACAATTGTGGATCTGGTAGAACAACAAATTAAATAGTACTAAGCTGCACTCACCCTTCACACAGCGAGACACTGTATTCTAAATATAAGCCTGTTGATTTATTTCATACTGGCATATCAGAGAGTCAACTGTCTGAACACATTGTACACAATTAAACAACACAGGCTAACTGATGTCAGTAAATAAATAACGTGTTCATTATGTAGAAAACTTGGTGCTGTCCTATGTATATACAGGGACTGCAGTGGCCTTTCTGCCGTGCAGTAGCCTGGCTGTCACCAGCCCATGTTGCCTTCAGAGTATCATGTGTCAACTGATAGCGGCCGCGCGATCTTGTTCTACTGGCGTATTCTATTTATATCTATGCCGACACCTCGAAAAAAACCCATCAAAATGGTCACCTACGGTGACCACATTTCGCATGGTGTATCTACTACACATGTACTACGCATATGCACTTGTTACGTAATCAAAAATTAATAATTAATTGCCGAAATCGATCAAAATGTTTAAGTGTATAACGCGCTTTACTCGTCGTATCATTATTGCCACAGTGAACTCCCTCATGTGGCGACACCATCATGCTGCCGCTAAACCGTGGGGTCAGTATAAGAAAAAAGAATTATGCAAGTACTTACACTTTCAACCACACATGTATAATTCTACGATGTTTTCTTTCTTATATCTGTTCTCTTCCAATACACATTGCAACAGACGCTATCTCCATTGATAATCTTCCTCGGCAATAAACTTCATATTGTAGCAATACACATTATCATTGTAAAACTGTTTTTATGCAAACTGCAACAACAGCATAACATACAAACAAGTAAATAGGTAGCTTATATTGCCCCTATCCTTGGAAACCATGCTCAGTGCGGCATCAATACAAACGGGTTTATCAATAAATTAATCACAAGATTGATTGATACGCCAGGAAGCTATGATGGATAGGCAATGTTGTTAAGGAATGTTCGAATCTAGCAATACGTTTAACTGATTTAACATTACAAGGAAGCATATTCCAAAGAGTAGTCACCACAGCAAAAGCCCTAGTCCCAATATTAGTACTGACTTAAAGGACACAAAGTAAATCAGAACTAGATGACTGAAGCTGAACAGGTTTACTTACAAGAGTAAGCAGATAATGAAAGTACAATGGCAGCTTACAGGAAAGTGTCTGGTAACTACTGGTACATATCTTACACATGGTACGACATCGGACAGGAAGCCAATGCAGAAAGTTTAAAAGCGGCGTAGAGTGAATAAAACATAGTGACAACGCGTGATAAGAATTGTTGAACACGTTGTGGTTTTGTGTAGCTACAATGTAGCTAAATATTACCATCTCTTCCGACAATTGTCCTCAGGTTGCTCCGACCGACTTCGTGACTTGAGAGTGGCACTGAGGACCACTTGGCCGGCGGAAGACAAGAGTCACAAGACCAATCTTATCAGCTTCCACAAGCAATGTGCCGTGCTCCGTGGAATACAGCCACAACCCAGGGTGGATGAAACGTGCGACAACGGTGCTACAGGGCGCTACTTGGGCTTGCAGATTGCTAAGACCACTCACATACTAACGACGTTAGAAGTGAAGTGTAGCGAACGTTTATGGTAGGCTTAAGTAATAAGAACACGTTAAACACATATTACTTACATCTGTTTAATTCCTTTTGCAAAATACATCTTACTGTGTTTACGCATTGCAAACCCACATGCATGTATTTTGGTTTTACCAAGTTGTTTTAGATAAAGATGAATGTTTCAAGAATAGCTACAATGTAATGTAAATGTAAAACAAACCTACTGCCAAATGTTAAGCCAAGTACAGATAACATGTGCGACACTATAGTATTATATATATATATATATATATTTATATATATTTTTTTATTTTATTTATATATATATATTTTATTATATATATTTTATTTATATATATATATATATATAATATATATATATATATATATATATATATATATATATATATATATATATATATATATGTATATATATATATATATATATATATATATATACATATATATATAGATATATGTATTTATATATATATATATATACATATATATGTATATATATACATATATATGTATTTACATATACGTATATATATAATATTATATATATATATATTGACATATGCGTATATATATATTATATCTCTATATTACATATATATATATATATTTTACATATACGTATATATATATATATATATATATATATATATATATATATATTATATATATATATATATATATATATATATATATATATATATATATATATATATATATATATTTCGTCATCTGCAGAATGCGTCATCCATTTGTCCATTCTTCGTCGATTCGTCTGTGCGTCCATTTGTCGGCAGTCTCTAATCAACTACCGAAGAGCAAACGTTGATATTCACACTCAGAATATATTTAACAAGATTTAACATGATTGCCATCTAGAACTACCTAATACAAGCTTCAGAAGGCATATTTACAAGTGTGTGTGTGTGTGTGTGTGTGTGTGTGTGTGTGTGTGTGTGTGTGTGTGTGTGTGTGTGTGTGTTTGTGTGTGTGTGTGTGTGTGCGCGCGCGTTAATATAATATAAACGTGTCTGTAACAGTATTTTTACCCAACACGAGGAAGATGTTCGTGTAAACCTGTATCAATGTATTCTTTGTTGTTCCTTTATTCAAGAGTAAGGGCCATGTATTATATCGTATGCTTATAACAGTTACATATATAATATTAATTGTAATATATAGCAACGTTAGAGAGACTATATCACGATGTATTTATATCAAATAAAAATGGTTATAAAAATATAAGAATTGGGAGATGCATTCTATACAAATTGGTACACCAGACAACTGCATCATTTTTGGGTGAATCTTGCACTATTCGATAAATGCAAGAAACATGACACGTGGCTAAAACTCATTAATACAAAACATATTTAGACCCTGCTACATGTTCGAATTTGCCTGAATGGCCAGTTTTTAAATGCATTGTTTCTCATATCTCAGGAAATGCTTCACACAGAGACAAAACCTTTGGCTAGAAAACGTTTCCGGCGGTAATGATTTCGCATACGTCATAATTGAGTATGTCCGACATGTATGCATGCACTTTTGAAGATATCCTAGAGTGGTGATATTGGTTTGTAAAAGAGTTACACGGACAAAACAAATCACACTTGCGTTTGACCTTTGTCAATTATCATAGCCACGAATTTGTAAACAAAACGGCGCCCGACAATTGTTGTCATGCCTTGATTTTGTTTTAATATTTTTTCAATTTTGCTCAAATTATTATGTGTAAAGTATTTTTATTTGTTGTTTCTAATTATCTATATTTTTATGTTTAGTGACGGTATGTTGGGTATATGTTTACGCGTTTATTACATCGTTTTATGTGTCCGTAAAGCGCCTGAGAGTATGTCTTTAATTGATCGGGCGCTATACAAGTTTTGTAAGTTATTACTAACACATGTGTGGATACGTCCGGGTGCCATGGAGGACAATATGGGGCGTTTTATATAGAGATGGTGCAGCTGTAGTTAGCATAGAACAGTTGAAGGTGTTTTGTTGCAGGCACACTCGTCGTCAGGTGGTTTAACAAGATGGCCAGAGTAGACGTTATGTTGATGATGGTGCTGCTGGTGACGATACAAGCGTTGCTCGTTCAGGTGATGAGTCCACTACAGGTTACACCTTTACCCCTGTGTGGGATCTTTTACTTCCCCTGGCATAGACACCAAATAGGAGGGACCACCGGCTTTTAGTGTCTCTTCCGAAAGACACAGGCAAATGTGGGATGAACGAAATTGCCTAAGTTTCGAAACGGCGGTAGGTGGGATTAAACCACCGGCCCCTCGATTGACAGTTCCCCACTCATACGCCTCACTTATCGGCATAATGGCGTATATAGCATATTTGTATTATCTGCTAAGTTAGATTATCTGCTAAGAACAAAACATATCTTAATGAAAAGGCATAACGTTAGTGTCGCTTTTTGTTAGCCGACGAATGTCTAATTTCGTTGTTTGTTTGTCATCATCCTCTTAATCATTGTTGATGTCCTTATCGTTGTTGTCGTCGTCATAATCGGGTTGTTATAGCTGCATTGTTTTTGCACACTGTGATTTATAAAAACTACCTATGATACGTGATTAACTGAATGCAATAAATCTGTGTTGTTATTATTCAGCAAATCGACAGTTGCGTTCCAAGCTTCACATATGACAAACATAAAGAAGATCACATGAAAGACTATGTGCTCATTGCGTAAGTTGCATCCAGTGTTCTGATTCCGATTCCAGCACCATGTGTTAATTCGTAGCAACGTTATTAACTAATTATTAATTTATGTTCTTCCCGGCACTGCTGCATAAATAAAATGTGCACCCATAAGGTGTTGCAACAATTGACGTTTACCTAGGTTATAAGAACATGATTAAACATTAGAGTTGTTTATATATAATACTATCATATGTATACCATATCGTTATTGACAAATAGCTTTGATTGTCGACAGTTCAGTCAAGGCTAATAAAGGAGAAATATGGTATAACAGAACTACAATTAAACTTAAGCGCTGGAGGCTGTTAAATTTTGAGGGTTCAAATCGACGCTATAATTCAATGATTAGATCTTCCGAAGGATGTGTTCCTGGGCCCTTTTACAACTACACTTTGTTCTTTCAGATGTCTCGACGAAAGAAACTCAACTATCGCATGCCCCATGTTCAGCTGCAAAGATGATCACAAAATATGCGACTTCGAGAGATGTAGTTGTGCTAACGAATGATACGCAGCAGGTGTGTAATTATGTCACACGGGCAGTTATTAAGGCAATGCAATATGGTAAAATGGTATTTTGTTATTTCTTATGGTAGCTTGCTGACATTTTCAGACAATCTAACTTATATTATAAAAATATATGTGTATCTTTATTATATTTTCTGGACCCGCTTTTGACCCTTATCGGAGCGGCCATTTTGAATTTCAGTGGCATCAGCGAATATGCTAGATCTGCATAATGCACAAGCCAAATCCACTGTAACTTTGCATATACATAGCTGAGATACATCTGCATGTCATACAAATGTCATTATTATTATTATTTTAAGAATGCTGTTGTTTTATTTTATCAAATATTTGTTTCAAAACATTGAATGATATTTTTATAGTTTGTCATGTAGAATTGTTGTCTTGTACTATTTTGTCAATTTAGGAAGATCCGAATTCCTCTTAGCATTGAAAACGCTATTGTGTTTCCCTCTGCAAGACTGCCAGATTGCTGGTGTGTTGCAACAAGTACACGCTAAAATGTTTCCCTGTTTTCAAAGTCGAATTTAATATTAAGAGCAGAATCAGTTACGATGGTAACTCGGTGGAAACAACAGTTCCGTCGTGACAGAGGTAACTAATTTATTCCTTCAGCCGTTGTAGAATTAATACTAACTTTCAGGAAAGTTATTTATCTCAAATTAACCCGACACAAGCAGGGTATTGATACATGTGTTGGTAGCAAATACAGATAACGTAACTTCACTGCGCTGTAATCAGTGACGTTGATGAAAAGAAACATAATATTGTTATTTATCGGACGATTTTTTAAACAATGTTTCACGATATTCACGAAACGAAAGTTAAATAACAGTCCGTGATATTTATACTATACATGCCTTCCGGTTGTCAGCGCATTGCAGCAGAATCACCGGAAGCTGCACCTAGCAGGACAACACAACACGTGGTCTGCAATTAAAAGTGATGCAATGAAGGGAAAGACTGACGATATTCCAATGTGCAGTCAACACCTGGAAGACGTTTGCAGTGAATCATCAAACGAAAAGTGAAGACTAATACAAATTAAATGTGTATATGATCTTTCATACCTGCGTGCTAATTTGTGTAAGGAAAACCCAGATACAATATCACGGTCTGCTTGATTGCATCAACCAAATCCTCTCTTTACTGGATGCTCCAAATGCATCATGAATATAACAGCTGTTAACACAGTACGTACAACAGAACATTCATGAAATCCACTACCTCTCTATCTCGACGTCATACTCGAGTGGCTCAAATATGTCTTCCCTTTGCACACGCCTAATGGTGTCTTCTTAGACTGTTTTACTACTGTTACTATCTGGTTGTGTGAGCACCATGGCAATGGAATGGGTGGATGACTTTCCGTTTGGAGACTATAGGTCAGTACCAAAATTGTCAACAATAACCTGAACCAAGCTTGAACGTGAAGTTGATAAGCCTGGTAGTGTATGTTCCATGGTTGTGGCTTTGGCAGCTGAATGTTTAAAACGCCATATTTAATCGTAGGTACATGTAACACCATAGTTTTGTAACACTTTGATAAGTTTGTTTTATCTCCTCATCTTGATGCCAAGAGTAACTTGCAAACTAGTGGGATGGTTTTTCATCACCCAATTATAATTGAACCAATGAGAAGTGCACGTAGTGCCCTTTCTAGGTTAGGAGACAGCTTCCCTAAAGTGTCACTCACAGTCTCTCTACATTTCTGTCGGTTAACCCTAGTATCATAACAATCTATATCTAATGTTATTGTTAGTCTGTGTGATAATTCAAATTGAAAATAATAGAATATTTGTTATAATATAACACCTGTGGTCGTTTACCTTTTCATATTTTTTACCAAGATTGAACAGTATAGAAGATATACCAGTGCTTTTAAACTGGCAGCCATCTTGGATTTCTAGATGACAACATCAGTATATGTACTTTGATCTGCTACAGATAGATGTGTCTCCAAAATACCCAGTGATAGACACCTACACAACTAATTTGGAGTAAATAGTTAAGGAGATATGCCAGTTTTAGTGTTGCGGCGGCCATCTTGGCAGCCTTCTTGGAAATTACCATTATGTAGTACGATATTAACATAATACTTAGTTCTAATTGATAGCTTTACCCCTAAAACCTAGGTATAGAGACTCAAATCACCTTCCTGTGGTGAATAGGCAGGGAGTTATGGTCATTTACAGGTAATGGCGGCCATCTTGGACGCCATCTTAATTTTCTCAAATTGCTCAAAGGTCACAACATGTCATCAAGCAGTTTCTAAAATAGAGAACCTTGGCTACCAAAATCAACAGTAAAAAAACTTAATACAACAATGCAAGGTTAAGGGTAAAATGGCACTTGGCTCCCAGACTATACAGTTTGCAAATCGCGCTGGAAGATATGTTGTAGTTGCAAAGTTAATTATTCTAGACAAAGCGATTGCTCACCGTGATAAAACAATTGCACATATCAACATTATTTTCGCCGATTTCTCGTCGGCTTTTAATATGATGCAGCCTCACATATTAGCATATGAATTCATTTGTGATTTTGTTGTCGTTTTGCCCTCAGTGTGTTTTGTGAATCGGAAACGTTCTGACATGAGATTGTATGACACGGGTTCGCCTCAACGTTATGGTTTCTCACCCCATTTATACAACTTCTACACTGACTGTTGTAGAAGTGTTCATGCAGGCAGGTTTCTAGTGTAAACTACGTCATGGCCTGGCTCTGCGAGAGTTTGTTGAGTGTTGTGATGAGTCCTATTTAAAATGTGATGTATGTAAGACCAACGTGTTTGTAATCGACATGGCATAACACACCGTTCTGATAAGGCACAGTTAATTATCAAGTGGTTGCAATTTTCACTAACTACACATACTTAGGGACAGTGTTTGATAACAAACTGACATCTGTTGACAACATTGGATTTAGTGTCAAGACATGTCAGCAGCGCCTTTATTTACTTAGAAAACAAACTTCGTTTTATCGTGTTAAAAACAATTAAAATTTGTTTTACTAGTCTGTTATCGGGAGTGTTCTTTGTTATTTGCTGGTATTTCAACCTGGGTACTAAGAATAAGAACACTTTTGAGAAGATTGGAGAGACGCAGAGAGACATCCTTCAATGTTGTGAATAACAAGAACTTCGGATGGCTCGTTTTATCTTAGTCAATGACAGTCGTGTTGTTTATTCCATGTTTGACACTTTGCCATCAGGGTGCATGTAACGCGGATGTTACACTGTGAAGAAATGCACTCCAAGTGTCCATGTGGTTAACTATTCTTTCCAGTGACCTTGACGACATTAGCCATTAATGTGCTGTTACCTATATTATGTTATATTTTATATTCTAATCAGATATTTCTTTTGATTTGTTGTACGTACGCTACACACTATGTCCGTTCAAGTGACAATGCAGTAATCAGTACAGTATATATTGTTACACTGATTGCTTGAGTGATATAAATATATATATATATATATACATATATATATATATATATATATATATATATATATATATATCACTTTTCGAACTTCCGTTACACAACCACTCGTACACAGACGAGCAGGTATACACACATACCCCCCCCACACACCACACAAACACTCTCACACACAAACACACACAAACACACACACACACACACACACACACACACACACACACACACACACACACGACAGGACGCACAGGACCAAATGCCTATAATATCCTAATCGTCTTCACCCAGTACCAGAAAGTGGTGGAAAGTACCAGAGGTGAAAAGTACCAGAAGCGGAAAGTACCAGAGGTGGAAGGTACCAGAGGTGGAAAGTGCCAGAGGTGGAAAGTACCACAGGTAAAAAGTTACAGAGGTGGAAAGTACCAGAGGTGGAAGGTACCAGAGGTGGAAAGTGCCAGAGGTGGAAAGTACCACAGGTAAAAAGTTACAGAGGTGGAAAGTACCAGAGGTGAAAAGTACTAGAGGTGGAAGGTATCAGAGATGGAAAGTACCAGAGGTGGAAGGTACCAGAGGTAGAAAGTACCATAGGTGAAAAGTACCAGAGGTGGTAAGTACCAGAGGTGAAAAGTACCAGAGGTGGAATGTAGCAGACGTGGAAAGTAGCAGAGGCCGAAAGTACCAGAGGTGAAAAGAACCAAATGTGGTAAGTACCAGAGGTGAAAGTACCAGTGGCTGAAAGTCCCAGAGGTGGAAAGTACCAGAGGTGGAAAGTACAAGAGGTGGAAAGTACCAGAGGTGGAAAGTACCAGAGGTGAAAAGTACCAGAGGTGAAAAGTACCAGAGGTGGTAAGTACCAGAGGTGGGAAGTACCACAGGTGGAAAGTACCAGATGTGAAAAGTACAAGAGGTGGACAGTCCCAGAGGTGGGAAGTACCTGAGGTGAAAAGTACCATAGGTGGAATATACCAGAGGTGGAAAGTACCAGAGGTGGAAAGTACCAGAGATGGAAGGTACCAGAGGTGGAAAGTACCAGAGGTGGAAAGTACCATAGGTGGAAAGGCTGAACTACGCTGGCGAACACCACTCAACAATATCCTTAGCCAAATAACTACTGTGTACGGTCCCTCGTCCAGTGTCATGACACTTGTTCGCTCCGCCGATGACACTGTCTGAGAAGAGCGACACTGAACAGTGTATGAATGATCAATTCATACAGCTGCTGAACAGACCTACTCAGATTTGTCAACTAGCAAGTCAGCGCCTATTTCAACATCTCTGGATGACCCTCCAACGCTGGACGACACCCAGAAAGTGTGTGTGAGTGTACGCGCACGTGTATATAAGTTTACGTGAGAGCGTGTTTGTATACGTGCGAGAAGTTGCATGAAATGACGTGATTAGTGACAGGCCGTAACAGACTGGGAGGATTCACGGAATAGAGTCAACAGTGATAGTACATTTGACCTTAATATGTTCTGTTATATTATTCGTCACGATGACCGTGTGTTGCATGACAAGGAACTGTGTCTACAACAACGGTACAGTCGACGTTTAGTATTACTTGTCAAAGCCACTTTAGACAATAGTAGGGCAGTGGCCAAAGCTTCGGACTCCCGCTTTAGAGAAACCGGATTCGAATCTTTTGCTGCCGTGTCAAACACCGAGCAAGTTGTTTCACTCTACATAGCTGCAGTTTACTCAGCTGTATAATATAGTGCATGGCTCAGGTGGATATTTATGTAGCAATAGTTTTTGCGCATTAATTGCACGGTGGCTGGATACTTCAAGAAGAAGCCGATGTCGTGTTTGATCGAACAGGTCTGCCAGGGAGTTTTTGCATTTATGTCGTGTTAAAAGTTCAGTGAACTCAGGGTAGTCGAAAAGATAACAACCATCATTTCCTCATGCGTCTGTTGAAACATTTGAGTTAAACCAGGAGCTCAGAATGGTTATTTGAGCCAAATGTTTTATCCACTACGGACTATAGAACCCATCATCCAACATCACAAAGACTATTTGCTGCTTAGTCTTGGGTAGCGAATTTCCGCTAAATACCCACCGGAAATGTTAGCCTTGGCGTCGATCACATAGATATTTAAAGGTACTTTTGGCTTACTTCAGGGGATACTGCCAGAGCTCTATACCCTTTAAAGTTGTTATTTGTCAAGCCTTACTGGGGAACACCGGCGAAACTGTCAACCTTTTTTTAGCCTTGGCGACGTCCATCTGAATAAGGGTACTTTTTCCACTTCTGTTTAAAAGAGCATCTTCACTTTAAAAGAACAATCTTTTAATATCCGATCATTTTTAATATGTACTATTTATCAACTATTTTATTATTTATATTTTACTACTATTTAGTTTTAATATCTACTATTTTTAATATATATTATTTATCAACTATTTTAATATTTATTTCTTACATTGTAATATAATTAACTATTATATATCAGTATGAGTATTTTAGTATTATTAAGATTAATTGTATTTATTCATATTGAACATTTTTGTTTTTTTCTGATCTATTTATTTTACAACTACGTCTCTATTTTTTATTTTTAGGTAACCTGTATATTCATGTAAAGTGTAATGCGCCTCTGAATGGTTTTATTGGTAGATATATGGCGTAGACAAATACTTTATTTAATATATTTCCCACTTCAGCGGGGGAATTACTGGACATTCCTCCACCCTCGGTACCAACTCATTTGCGTAACATCGAGTTTTGTTAAGTTGGGGATTGTTACTGCAGTGCAAACGGTAACACATGTTGGCCACTTGTATATAAATAACCGGCATTCGCTCCAGTTATAAGTTTGCTAGCGTACCTTACTTGTCTTGTGCATCTGAGTTCCTAGTGAATGTTCCGTTGTATGTTGTGTTAACAGTTTAATATATATTTATAGTGCATTTGGAGCATCCCGTAAAGAAACGATTTGGTTGATGCAATACAGCAGACACTGATTTTGTATTTGTATTTTCCTTACACAAATTAGCACGCAGGTATAACAGATCAAGTATACATTTAATTTGTATTAGTCTTAATTTTTCCTTTGATAGTTCACTGCAAACGTCTTCCAGGTGTTGACAAGACATTGGAATATCATCGGTCTTTCCCTTCATTGCATCACTTTTAATTGCAGACCACGTGGTGTGTTGTCCTGCTTGGTGCATCTTCCGGTGATTCTGCTGCAATGCGCTGACAACCGGAAGGCATGTATAGTATAAATACCACGGGCTGTTACTTAACTTTCGTATCAATATTATCGTGAAGAATTCCTTAAAAATCGTCCGATAAATAACAATATTAAGTTTCTTTTCATCAGCGTCACTGATTACAGCGCAGTGAAGTCACGTTATCTGTATTTGCTACCAACACATGTATCAATACCCTGCTTGTGTCGGGTTAATTCGAGACAAATAACTTTGCTGAAAGTTAATATTATAAATTCTATAACGGCTGAAGAAATAAATTAGTTACCTCTGTCACTACGGAACTGTTGTTTGCACCGAGTTACCATCGTAACTGATACTGCTCTTAATATTAAATTCGACTTTGAAAACAGGGAAACATTTCAGCGTGTACTTGTTGCAACACACCAGCAATCTGGCAGGTTTGCAGATGGAAACACATCAGCGTTTTCAATGCTAAGAGGAATTCGAATCCTCCTAAATTGACAAAATAGTGTAAGACAACAATTCTACGTGACAAAATGTTCAAATATGATTAAATGTTTTGAAAGAAATATTTATAAAATCGTAACAGAATTATGAAAATAATTATAGAAATATTTATGTTATAACATGCAGTTGTATGTCAGCTATGTATACACAAAGTTACAGTGGATTTGGCCTGTGCATTATGCAGATCTGGGATTTCAGGTGATGCCACTGAAATTCAAAAGGGCTGCCCCGGTAAGGGTTAAAAGGGGGTCCCAAAATATAATAAAAATATACACACTCCTTTTGAAATATAATTAAGATTGTCTGAAAATTTCAGCAAGCTACCATAAGAAATAACAAAAAAAAAACATTTTACCATATTGCATTGCCATAATAATTGCACGTTTGACATAATTACAAACCTGCGGCGTACCATTTTCCATAAGGCTCATAAGCGCACATACATCTGTCGAAGTCGCAAAAGTTGCCACTACCTGTACATTCGAAAAAGGGGCAGGCGACACTTGTATTGGTTTGGTCGACACATCTGAGAGAACAAAGTGTACTTGTAAATAGGCACAGAAACACACATCCTTCGTAAAATCTAATCATTGAATTATAGCGTCGATTTGAACCCTCAAAGTTTAACAACCTCCAACGCTTAAGTTTAATTGTAATTACGTTATACCACTTTTCTCCATTATTAGGCTTGACTGAACTGTCGACGCTATTTGTCAATACAACATGGTATAAATATGATAGTATTATATATAAACAACTCACACGTTTAATCATGTTCTTAGAACCTAGGTAAACGTCAATGAATAATAATAAAGTTTTAATGCCATATTGAACGTGCATTACATGATGAATTGGAATGTAGTCTGGCCTTGACTCATATAGCGCCTATGTATACAATAAAATGAAATATGGCAAATAAATATGAGATATAGATATAAGATACACAGTGTACATGATTTGTTCTTTAAAATGAAAATATTATTTTAATATACAAAATAAATAAAGACAAAATTAAAATAATAGATTATCTATTTAACAATACTTGTGGTGTAAACTAGTTAATAAATAAATAAATAAATTATTATATATAAAATGTCCTTTACAATTGTTTAATATACATATATATATATATATATATATATATATATATATATATATATATAAATGATCTTCTAAAACAACATTTAAAATAGCAGACATACGTTACAAGATGACTAAAATATAATTAAAAATTATATTTACAATATGTTTTTGTTGCAACACCTTATGGATGCATATGTAATTTCACCGCCGGGTTAAATATAACAGCAGTGCCGGGAAGAACACAATTTTTAATTAGTTAATTACGTTGCTACGAATTAACAAATGGTGCTCGAATCAGTATCAGTACACTGGATGCAACTTACGCAAGGAGGATATAGTCTCTTATTTTTTCTCTATCATCTGTGAAGCTTGGAACGCAACTGTCGATTTGCTGAATAACAACAATACAGATTTATTGCATTCAGTTGATAACGCAATAAATGTAGTTATTATAAATCACAGTGTGCAGAAACAATGCAGCTATAACAACGCGATTATGATGACAACAACGATAAGGAAATCAACAATGATTAATGAAGACGATAACAAACAAACATGAAATTAGACAATCATCGGCTAATAAAACGCGACACTAACGTTACGCCTTTTCATTAAGATATGATTTGTTCTTAGCAGATAATCTAACTTAGCAGATAATATAAATATGCTATATATATACCATTATGCCGATAAGTGAGGCGTAGCAATGGGGAGCAGTGGTCGTGCGTTAGAGCGCCGGACTGTCAATCGAGCGGACAGTGGTTCAATCCCACCTGCCACCGTTTCGAAACTTAGGCAATTTCGTTTACCACACATTTGCCTGTGTCATTCGGAATAGACACTAAAAGCCGGTGGTCCTTTCTATCTGGTGTCTATTCCAGGGGAAGTAAAAGATCCCACACGGGGGGGGGGGGGGGTAAATGTGTAACCTGTAGTGGACTCGGAAATTCTCATGGGACTTTAAACGCCCTGCAAAGAGGCCCGTCCAGAATTTGAGACAAGAAGAAGAAGAAGTGAAGTATGGGTGCTTTGAGGGTGAGAACTGGAGGAAAATAAACCTGTAAGAAGAAACTGGTGGTGAGTTGCATGGGGCGGTCGTGTGGGGAAACGTAAAGTGAATGGTTGGCTAAGAACATTTTCCCGCCGTTATAAACGTTCCGATTGACGTTTCTGCGCATGCGCGATACATGTAAAATCATGAATGCGCAGCGAAAGGACAATGCATTTGTGGTATAAATACAACAGGTTGGTCATTAGGGTGTATATAACCTCTCTGCAAAGTTATTTGTCGCAAATTAACATGAAGCAAACAAGTTTTGAGGCATGTTTTCATAGCAAGCGTGAATCACGTGCCTGTAGTGCCCCATAATCCGTGACAGTGATGTGAACAAACGTAAGATGTTATTGTATTGAACGACATTTTAAGCAACTCTTCACAATAATCATCACGGGAGAGTTAACGAACAGCCCGTGGCATTTATACAAAAAATGCTTTGTCGTTTTGCTGCGCATTGGTGATTTTACATTTATCACGCATGCGCAGAAACGTCAATCTGAAAGTTTATAACGATCGGAAAAATGTAAGCGCGACATCGTCACTGATATGCCTCAAACGATTGCATTTAATAATGTTTGATGAGACAGGAAAAAAGAACCATAAGCAATGAATATGAAGTGACAACAGTGACTTAGACAAATGACTGCTATAGGCAAATATTTATGTATACCCGTTGAGCTTACAAATGAACAAAACCCACAAAAGTTAAGTTTTTTGCTAACTCTACATTCTAGTGTCGTTTTCTCCTAACCAAACTGTATACATCGTTTATCTTATCAGGTGCTGTCCTGTATCTTCCTGGATAGATCTATTTCATGCAACCTAACTCAGGCAGTAACTCTCGTCTGTATATATCTGAAATGCTGATTCCTAGATTCATCCATTATGGATTACGATCACAGAATGACTTCACAATTGTTTTAACTAGAACTAAGAGGAAAACTCTGGGGGATCAAATTGTGGAACTCATTACCCAAAGATGTGCGCATCTGCAACGACGTTGGCGTTTTTAAGAGTAAGACAGGATCGCTATGTATGTGTTTTGTAAAGGAAAAGCGTTGATATTTTACGTCGTGGCTACATCACCTGAACGAGCAACGCTTGCATCATCAGCATCGGCATCAGCATCATCATCAGCATCATAACACGTCCTCTGGTCATCTTGTGAAACCGCCTGTCGACGAGTGTGCCTACAACAAAACACCTTCAACTGTTCTGTACTAACTATAGCTGCACCAATTCTATATAACACGCCCCATATAACTGTTATATCACTAACACAATTACACAATGTCGTTGTTCGTGCTTGTCCTCCGTAGCACCCGGACCTATCCACATATGTGTTAATAATAAATGACAACAATTATATAGCGGCCGACCATTTAAATAAATACTCTCAGGCGCTTTGCGAACCCATGCACATATACATAAAACGGTGTAATAAACGCATAAAATATAGATAATTAGAAACAACAAATACAAAATATTGTAGTTATAATAATTTGAGCAAGCTGACTAACCTAAGAAAAAACTATCAAAAACAAAATCAAGGCATGAGAACACTTGTCGGCCGCCATTTTTTTTTACAAAATGCTGGCTATGATAACTGTCAAAGGTCAAACGCATGTGTGATGTTTTAGGAAATCGTTGTCCGTGTACCTCTTTTTACAAACCAATGTCACCACTCTAGTGATATATTTCATAATAAAAGTATATTGGAACATTAGTCTTGATGGCTGCCACCTTCAAAAGTGGTAGTTATAAATGTCAGACATGATCAATTATGACGTATGCGAAATCACTACCGCCGGAAACGTTTTCTAGCCAAAGATTATATCTCTGTGTAAAGCATTTCCTGAGATATGGGAAACAATGTATTTAAAAACTGGCCATCCAGGCAAATTCGAACATGTAGCAGGGTCTAAATATGTTTCGTATTAATTCTTTTTAGCCACGTGTCGTGTTTCTTGCAT
This sequence comes from Oasisia sp. SBJ-2009, assembly GCA_964017155.1. Lineage (NCBI taxonomy): Eukaryota > Metazoa > Annelida > Polychaeta > Sabellida > Siboglinidae > Oasisia > Oasisia sp. SBJ-2009. The sequence continues at coordinate 37,988,428 of OZ024864.1, read as the reverse complement.
TTATCGAATAGTGCAAGATTCACCAAAACAGATGGAGTTGTCTGGTGTACTAATTAATTTAGAATGCATTCCCAATTCTTGTATTTTTATTACAATGTTTATTTGATATAAATTATACATCATGATATAGTCTCTCTACTATTGCTATATGTTACAATTAATATTATTTATGTAACAGGCGATATTCCAAATAATGACATTTCCCTTGCTTGGGTGATGTAACCATAACCTATGCTACGAATGCCAAACGAAGAATATAAATACAGTTACAGACACGTTAATAATATATATATATATATATATATATATATATATATATATATATATATATATATATATATATTGCATATATAATAAATTATAATATATATATACATGTATATATATATGTAAATATATATATATATATATATATATATACATTCCTAATCTTAACAATTCACGTGACATTTTCAGTGGTTTGTTATTAGGAAGTTGTACTAATACAAGTTTGTTTAAATATATATATATATATATATGTATATATATCATATATATATATATATATATATATATATATATATATATATCACAGCATAATATTAACAGGCGGCTGCTGCACCTTAGCAATATTAATAGTTCTTAATCAAAAAAGGATACTATTACTCATTAATGATTGAGTTGTACTCACCGAACCACAGTAATGTTTTCCCCTTTGACAAACCTGAGACAAGAACAAATGAATACGAATATATTTAAAGTAAAATATCACTACCCTATCCCTATCTATACAGCATAAACACACACAAAAATACTCCCTCCCTAAAGACATTACTTCATATTGCGACACAATGATGATAATTTGTGCTAAAAACAAATGAAAAGGCTAATCTTATTTACGTCGCGCCGATGGAGTTCTTGTTTACCTCGAAGCCTGTAGGCCCGGTGACGCCTGGCGCCACCTGGCGAACATAGCCTGAAACTGACTCATAAAGTCTCCCATTCAGCACACGACTAGCAATCATCAATGCTGAAGATAGGGCGTGTAAGTCTTGCGCGCGAAAACGAGGCTGGGGGCAGTTGGGGGCAGGAGGTCCATATTCTCCATGTTAACGCATAAGACTTCGTTTTGTTTTTGGTTGTAATAATCGAACTGTTCCAGTCTAACTATTTCAGTTATACTGTCCGAAGGATTATTACAAGCAGAAGCAGTGGAACACTTTGCCGGTGACAATGATCACGGAAATCATGAATTTTAATCGATTATAATGGTGGTTGCCATGGCAACAGCGGCAAGTACTTGCGTTTGGCGATCTTGACTAATAATGAAAAGTGACATTTTTCGCGAAATACAACCTGTTTGGGGCAAACGTACACATGTGTTATGATTATGCGCATTTATACAACTTGTCGGATATAAGGGCTTATCGAAACAACAACGTACAGCAATGTTAAATGCAAATCCAGTAAAATCTTTTATTGTGTATTATTCTTGTGTCCAGTCCTCAATTGTCTCGCTTAGACCCCAGTTATCCCATATGCTCCAATCGCGCGGAGTCTCGCCATGTATCGTGACTCACTTGCACGCCCCATTGCTGCACCGCCACGCGGCGGGCGATCCAACAGTTTACCTCTGGCTCTGTTTCTCAGTTCTCAGGTTATTAACTCCAAAAAGTCCAATCTTTGCTAACGCAGGAGACACTGAGGATGGTCACTGCCAGGGTGCTTGTCGTCCTCAGTGGTTCTTTTACGTCCCAAATTGAGACGGGACCGACATTAACGTGATCTCCGATTCACGAGGGATACACAGTCCCCAATGGCAATGGTAATGACAATGTTGAGAGCCAGATTCTTATATCACAACTGCCCGTACCGGGTTCTGTGCTGAAACAGTGAAAGGACTCCCTCACGGAACAATCCGTTTGCAGACGTTTTGCTTCTTTGCTATAACTCATATTAATAAATGTGATTTGTGACCTATTACCAATTAATTGAACACATTTCCAACATCCTCTGGCTCTGCTGATTTTTTTTAAGTTCCTAATTTAATTTAAAAGAAATATATTTTACAAAACCATGCCAATACTAAGTAAAATTACTACAGAAGTGCGCCATATATAAATTAGTGGAATACTAATATTCAATATCCACGATGTCGCTACGCGTCTCTCCTCCGTCCGGCAACGCGCACTTGCTCATAGTCACAGACACAGATCGCTCAACTCAAACATCACGTTTTTGAACCGCGCAAAAGCCATAATGCACGAGCTGGCACGGCAACGAAATGTTCAACACATACCAATTAAATACTGTAGATTTACCTACAAGTAAAATCGAAACTACAAAATTTGCAATACAAACACAGCTACGTCATCAAATCGATGAAAATTTGCTTAATTTTGGCTTAATTTCAAAAGCAAACTGACATACAGAAAGTTCTACTCACCCGTAAAACAGCGAATGGCGACCTTGACCGTTAAAAGACCGCGGAAACTCCGGTTGAAATAAAGCACTACCCAGGTGCTGAGTAAACGGCCCGCGCTGCAGCGGTGTCGCGCTTACATTTTTCCGGTCGTTAAAAACTTTCCGATTGACGTTTCTGCGCATGATTTTCTCGGTATAAATGCCACGAGCTGTCGTTCAATGCAATAAAATATTACGTTTCTTTTATAAATCACTGTCACGGATTATGGCGCACTACTACCTTACCTTACCTTGCCTTGCCTTGCCTTGCCTTGCCTTGCCTTGCCTTGCCTTGCCTTGCCTTGCCTTGCCTTGCCTTGCCTTGCCTTGCCTTGCCTTGCCTTGCCTTGCCTTGCCTTGCCTTGCCTTGCCTTGCCTTGCCTTGCCTTGCCTTGCCTTGCCTTGCCTTGCCTTGCCTTACCTTACCTTACCTTACCTTACCTTACCTTACCTTACCTTAGGACACCTTAGGACGGTTCTGATCGTAGGATTGTGTATTCCTCTGTGATCAGCTCTTCGTTTTCATTATCTATTAATATTAAATCGCGAGTTCCGGTTCTATTGTTAGTATTTCTTAATGGTGCTTCGAAGTCATATACAATTTCCTGGTTATATTTGTCTAGTCTTGTTTTAAATGATTTTTTTTATATTTTGCTGTTACCACTGTATCAGGGAGACTATTCCATGGTTCGGTAATTCGAATTGGAAATATATTTTTTTTAGGTTTAGTTTGGCTCTTTGTGTGAATAGTTTTAGAGAATGTCCTCTGTTTCCTGTTCTTTGTGATATCTCATTGTTTTTCAACATATTTGGTACAGATTAGTGGTCATAAATGTTGTATATTATTTTATAGACTTCTATCATGTCTCCTCTTAATCTTCGATATGCTAATGTAGGTATTTTAAGCAATTTGAGTCTTTCTATATATGATAGGTCCCTCATACCTGGTAATTATTTAGTGGATCTTCTCTGAATATTTTCTAAGGCAATTGTGTGTTTTATTGTATATGGGTGCAATACTGCCATAGCGTAGTCTTGTAGAGTGGCAACAAAGTATGTTTATCTAGAAATTGGAAGGTTCTTCTAATTATTTTGGTCATTTTAGTTACCTTATTTACCACTTGGCTTATATATTCACCAAATGTGACTTTTGAGTCAAAGGTTACCCCTAGGTCTTTTTGTTTATCATGTGTGTCTATTGTTTTTGTGACATTGTTCATTGTTGTGTAATATTGATTTTCACCTACATTATTTTTTCCAATTTCCATATGTGTACATTTATCTGGGTGTAGTGTGAGCATCCAATCATGACTCCATTTTTCTATGGTGGTTATGTCCTTTTGTAGTACATCTTGGTCGTTCGTATTTATTATGGGTCTACATATTTTAATATCATCAGCAAATAGAAATGTGTCGGATTGAGTAAGGTATGGTAAGTCGTTTATGTATAATACAAAGAGTGGAGGTCCTAGCACTGTTCCCTGTGGTATTCCAGATGTTACATCATGCCAATTCGACTCTTTTCCATTTACTGCCACCTTTTGTCTTCTGTTTGAGATGAAAGCCTCTATCCAGTTTACTATTTCGTTACTAATATTTAGAGTGTTTAATCTACTTATTAGTCTTTTGTGTGGTAACGTGATTTACGCTTGCTATCAAAATATGTCTCAAAACTTGTTTTCCTAGTGTTAATTTGCGACAAATAACTTTGCTGAGAGGTTATATACATCCCAATGAACAACCCATAGTATTTATACCACAAATGCTTTGTCTCCTCGCTGCATATTGATGATTTTACATGTATCGCGCATGCGCAGAAACGTCAATCGGAACGTTTATAACGCCGGAAAAATGTAAGCGCTACAGCGGTACGGGAAACTGCGCAAAAAAACATCGCGATCGCGGAGTTCGTTGAAGTGCCTACCGGTGGTGGTTAACGTTATCTCCTGTTGCCGCAATGAGCAATAACTTGTTCAGTTGTGGCGGAAGAAGAGTGTCATCGCACTGCTTCTCGATGTTGGTTTCTACTCATGTGACATTTGGAGCACACGGTCGTATTAGACAGATATTGCCACGTAGAATGTTATGTCAACTAGGTCACCTTACCTGGTTTTCGTGTTCAGGAATACTCCCATACACTCTGTCCGTCGTGCGTCTCTTAGTGGGTTGTGTTTGTGCTAACTGAGTTCCACCAACAGCCGAGACATACACGAATCATTTTATATTTAGAAACAACTGTTTACTAAGTGTATTATATTAATTACAATACTTCCACGACAGTGTCGGTAATTTTGCTGACGTCTACATGAATAAAAGACCGTGACAACGGCGACACAATATACGACATTGCAAAGAATGGGTGTTAATCCCTTCTTATAAAGCAAACCAATGCGAAAATCATATCAACATCAGCATAACGACTGAAAACACAAACGTGATTATTGCACTTTTTATTTAAACATAGCTTTTGTAAACATCTTAGATGTAGGGAGTCAGGAAGGGTACGGCAGTATCCTTCTGATGAATGGGATTGAGTTTCCTAAACACTAAGGTGAATCAGAATTGATTCAGCGATTGGGAATAGCTACATACATGTGCTATACCATTTTGGAAAGCCCAGAGCAAGCCTCAAATACGCAAAATCGTCGATTTATGATTTTCGTCCCTTAACTCGAGTTTTCGATGTTTCTAACTTTCGAATTTCGCTGTGTTGACATAGCACCATTACACTGCAACGGTCGCTGCTCTCAAGCGGTGGCGCCACGCAGCGAACAACTCTGCAATCATTGGCTATGTACATATGTTGGCTTCGCGGGGAAAGGAATAAAACAAGTGGGTAAATGCTTCAAGGATGAAGCAGGACTGGGGTAATATGAATAGGAGTGGGACTACTAAAGGGTAAATGCTTCGCAGCTAAAACACGTATGAGACACGAGTTAAAGTAAGGAGACAACTAAAACGACTAAAACAAATGCTTTATATTTCACTAGTGTTGTGTCATAAGGCTAAGACATCCACGTATGTGATTACAATAAGCATACAACACTACACTAGTATTAAGAGATGACAAAATACGAATATCGAACAATTACGAAAGGTGTATTTATAATATATACGCAAACAGACAATTTGATGGGGTATTTCGTTCTGCACAACAAACATTCAGTTAGTCACTCACTAAGTGTTAAACATGTATAATTCGATGACGTTGTCTCTCGTTTTTAGATTTGGCAACACACAAGTGCGAAAAAGGATCTGCATTAATGGTTTCTCTTTGAAAGTAACTGCCTACATAAGCAGCTCACATAATCAGAGTGGTTGTGTACAAATGGCAACAACAACTGACACACCAACAGCCAGAACAACCACACACATTGTTGTTTAAGCACAATTATGTAAATAGGCAATGCACATATCTGCTTCATTGATTATTGTAATCAACGGCAAACCTGATTAGTTTGGTACATACAAATGTTGCAAACACCCAGGTTGTTTTATCATACAGAGGTTTCAACTGCAACAAGAGATGAACACGCTACACATGAATCTGCGTAAAGAGAAAGCGGTGCGCTATACACACACACACACACACACACACACACACACACACACACACACACACACACACACACACACACACACACACACACACACACACACACACACACACACACACACACACACACACACACACACACACACACACACACACACACACACACACACACACACACACACACACACACACACACACACACACACACACACACACACACACACACACACACACACACACACACACACACACACACACACACACACACACACACACACACACACATGTCACTCGGTGTAGCGGAACTCTAAACGACCCGCCGTCTGTACCAGACAAATACGGCAACCCATAATTCACATGTCATAAGATCGGAAAACGAATTATTCCAAAGAACCGAACACGGACCAGGGAGTGTGCACTTGCTTTTTAAGATAAGAATTCACTGGTTTCGCTTAATGACCAAGTCGACAAAGAGGCTGCAACGTAGTATTTATTTCGTTTTGTAGGGATGCAGCAAAGTATTTCACAAATGTCAAACAACATAATCTCTATAACACTTTTACAACACACTATCTATTCTTTTCCGTTCCCTCTCTTCCTCTCTCCATCATTTTATGTCTTCCTGAATCATTCCTCCATAAGTAATCCCTCTCTCCCTCTCACAACCCTTTTTTCTTCTTTGCCCTTCCCTCCCTCTCTCGTACCATCTTTCGCTCCTTCCTTCCTTCTTACTCTGCCCTCCCTCCCTTCCATATTTTCTCCCTTCCTCCAATCCTCATTTCCTCTTTCCCACACTCACCTTCTCCGTCCCTCCCTTTCTTCCTCGTTCCCCTGCTTCCGTTACTCGTCATACTCTCCTTCCGTCCCACTCTCATCACCTCTCCCTCCCGCCTTCCTCCCTCCCTTCACCCCTCCCTTCCTCACTCCCTTCACCCCTCCCTTCACCCCTCCCTTCCTCCCTCCCTTCACCCCTCCCTTCACCCCTCCCTTCCTCCCTCCCTTCACCCCTCCCATCCTCCCTCCCTTCACCCCTCCCTTCCTCCCTCCCTTCACCCCTCCCTTCCTCACTCCCTTCACCCCTCCCTTCCTCACTCCCTTCACCCCTCCCTTCCTCACTCCCTTCACCCCTCCCTTCCTCACTCCCTTCACCCCTCCCTTCCTCACTCCCTCCCACGCTCATTTCCTTCCTCCTTCACCTCTTCCCTCCTTCCCTCCCTCCCGCCCTCTCTCACTCCCTCTGTCCCACCTTCCGTTTCTTCCTTCCTTCCACCCTCCCTCCCTCCTTCCATCCCTTTCTCCCTCCCTGCTTATATCCCTCCTCCCTTTCTAGTTCCCTCCCTTCCTCCCTTTCTCCCAAATTTTTCTCCCTTCCATTTGTGTCGTTTAAGCAAAACGTATATTTATTTATTTTTATGTTTTACTTATTTGTAATTTATACTTATAATTATAGATGTGAACGTTTCTAGAATTGTGAAATACGAAATTATTTTATTGCAGCACTAGCTCAGAGACCATTACTTGTATGGCATTGCAATAAACCATGACACCTGTCCCAAATTTGTATTAAAAATAGATGTTATCATCTCGTGTCGCTTGAATTAATTATTTATTAATGGTGAATACGCCAACGGTAAAAAAATTATTATTATAAAAAGTAATGTTTTAACATGTTTTGATAATAATAAAATCACTGGGGTATTCCGACCAAAAGTGGGGCATTCCGACCAAAAGTGGGGCATTGCGACTTCGCGGTTGGGGCATTGCGAGTAGGTTTGCGGCATTCCGGTCGTGGGGCATTCAGGCAGTGGGGCATTGCGACTATAATTCTGTGTTACACCAATTTTCAAGGTATGATTTTTGAAGACCGTTTTAGTTCATTGTTTTTTTTTGGAATGGCTATATATCTGGATACCGTCGAATAGCCTAGGGGACTACACCGATACGTCCGGATGTGGACAAATAGCGTAGGTCAGTACTCAGGCTATTTGTTCGGATATATTTCTCGCTGGAGTTCAATTCAAATTTGCACAAGCGGTACAACTGAGATGGACGAACTGGAGGTTGGACATGTATGAGTTCACGGACTTTAAAAGTTTATTGGCACCTGTTGCCTTGGTTTTAGTCGTATTATGCCAGAATTGTACAAAGAAGTAAATTGTCAAGTAAAATAAAACAAGGCTACAAATGTGTGGGTATCGCTCCCATCTGTACCAAGTATTGTGTGAGTGACATATATATATATATATATAGTTTTTATCACCTTTTTTCGATGTGTATACAGAGTTCAAAATGTCATTCTATATCACTTCTGGTACAAAGAAGTCATATATTAACTTTTGATCTGGAGCGACCTTTCCTAAAGTTTAAATATTTTCCGTTTCCAGAACGTCGATAATGCGCTCATGTTCTCGACCAGTACTAACCGAGGACGTCCTCGATTAAGACCATGTCCGCGGTTAGAAGGTTTGTATTCATGTGTAAGTCTTAGGTTGTCACCGTACATTCGAACACACACACACACACACACGCACGCACGCACGCACGCACACACACACACACACACACACACACACACACACACACAATCATGGGTGGGTGCGTGCGTTCGTCTGTGCTTGGAGCGCTGTGGTAATCAGTCTCGTTTAGGTTTAAGCCTTTATAAAGGGTAGTTGGAAGTAATTAAGGTAGCACTATGTTTCTATTTACACAAGTAAACTGCATAGATATAAAAAAACATGTCCACGCCTATGCACTATGGCCGATGGTTATACTTTGGGCTTGACTATGGCAGTTACGTCTATATATGTAGGGCGCAGTGGCTCAGGGGTAGAGTTTGGGACTCTCACCCAAACGAACCCGGTTCGAATCCTAAGCAGCCGGTATGAAGGAGAAAGCCACCCTCTTCCCGTGTGTCACGATACGTCGACGGAGATCGGAGTGAGTGGGGGTGGTTGAAGTTCCGACGCCAGTGAGCATGTTTAGGGGAGATTCAAGAGGGGTGCATTTGGAGGATGTTTGCTCCCTGAGCTTACGCGTAGACCTACTACCGTATGTAAAACCGTCTACGGGGAATCATGTCAACATTTGCAAATTTCTCTTTCATGAGACGTCTCCAGGCCTGGAGTATACAGGGTGCGGACAAATCCATACCATTTTCAGAGAGCTATATATAGATTAGAGAGAGTGAGAGAGTGAGAGAGAGAAAGAGAGAGATATAGAGTGAGAGGGGGGCGGTGGTGCCACAACAGTACAGAAGAGAGTACCGTGGTTGAAGGTGGATGAAGAGAGAGAGAGAGAGAGAGAGAGAGAGAGAGAGAGAGAGAGAGAGAGAGAGAGAGAGAGGAGACAGACAGACAGAGAGCGAGAAAGTGAGCGAGAGTGAAAAAGAGAGGGCGTAGTGTACAGTGTGGCGGTTAACGTGGTGAGAGTGAGAGAGAGAGAGAGAGAGAGAGAGAGAGAGAGGGAGAGAGAGGGAGAGAGAGGGAGAGAGAGAGAGAGCAAGAAAGTGAGAGAGAGACAGAGCGAGAAAGTGTGTGTGTGAGAGAGAGAGAGAGAGAGAGAGAGAGAGAGAGAGAGAGAGAGACAGACAGACAGACAGACAAACAGAGAGGGCGAGAAAGTGAGCGAGAGAGGAAAAATAGAGGGCCATAGTGTACAGTGTGGCGGTTAACGTGGTGAGAGTGAGAGAGACAGACAGACAGAGATTGAAAGTGTGAGAGAGAGAGAGCGAGAGAGACAGAGGAGAAAGTGTGTGTGTGTGTGTGAGAGAGAGAGAGAGAGAGAGAGAGAGAGAGAGAGAGAGAGAGAGAGAGAGATAGGAGGATGTGCTTCAACAAAGGAAGACTAAAAAGCAAACGTTAGCAGTCTTACCCAAAAAGTTAGTTTGTGCGTGCTTTTTTCAGTGAATATCGCAACAAAGTTGAGTTACATAATGTTTTATTCATGCAAGCTACGAGTAAATGACAATGGTCTTGCACGTTTTACCGGAAGTGTATAACGGCATCTCCAACCTGAGAACTGGTAATGTACAACGCGGATCCTGGAATGACTGCGCACGTTTCGATGACGTAAAACACAAGTCCCTAGTTGTTACACGGACACGTCCTTGTACTGAAATTCTATATAATTGTAGCACACTTCAAATGAGTCTTATTATTGGTTCACCAAGAAAGCGTCATCATTAAATGTCGTCCTTTCCTCGTTCGAAGGCAGTACGTGTACCGTGCGCCGCCGAAGGCGCCGTTGTCGAATTGTTGCACCTAGCTTGGCTGTCGCACCCATCACCTCTGCACGACTGTGTGCATCTTCTAGCGGTCTGGTGGGCTTCTCTTTATCCTCTTGACGCATCGTAGATTGTTTTCCTGAAACACGACAGTGCATAAGGTTTTGGAACCAGCTAAGATGAAATGTTATGCAAGAGATCAAAAAGTTTGCTACGGATTAATGAGTAAAGAAACGAAAAAAAGAGATCAAGGTCATTCCATGGTACGTGGTCCCCCGGTCTCTAGCCAATGAACACGAGGATTGTATTAGTTTATACACTTATTAACCCTGTCACTAAACATCTATTTCTCAGTTTACTAGCTATTGCTAATCTTGGCCTACATCTCTTCTTTATTGTCAATCACTATCTAGACGGGAACGTCTGTCGCCCTCGCGAATAATGCTGTATTCTTCTATCATCGCAGTCATCCTACATTGTATCATCCAGGCGGTGCCGTCTGGTCACGTGTATCACCTATGGTCATGCTGTAGTGGGCAGTGCTGCAGTAGGTGTCCACTGGTCGTTGGGCTGTTTTCACAGGAGCAAATCCTGGACTGGCTGATCTTTCTATTTAAATGCAATGCTTCGTTGGTCTTCATTACATTTTAAATAATCCTCATCTACGCTGTTGCCTTGATCCTAGAACTACATTTCATAGCTTCTCTTTGCTCAACTCATTATACTATATACAAATGGGATGTAAAATGACCCCAGTACAAACCTTTATACATAAAAGGCAAGGGTCCAGTAACAACTATCATATAAAACCTATTAAAATACCTTATACCTTATTAACTGTTATTTGTTTAAACAAATCTACTCTAAGCTAGGTTTAGGTAGAAGCTCGTGTGCATTGGTTAGAAACCGTATTACCTGCTCAGGCTAGGCACTTGCCAAACATAGGCTCGCTTCCGATTTATCTTTAAGCTGACACTACCGTTAGCTTCACATACGAAGTTAAAGAGATTCTAAGCTAAGAGCCCGGAAGCGAGTCTATGCGTGGTAGTTACGGCAGGGGTTTCTCCTGCACCACCAGAATCTCTGTGGCCACTTCTGAAGTGACCCGAGTTGACCCCAGTTATCCCATTCAACAGGAAATTTTGATTTTAACCACCCAAAATCCGAGTGAATAATTAATTTTGATGTATTTCTCTTATTATTGCAGTCTAATGTTTTCTAGTATTTATTTGTTGTGCTGTACACCTTGGGAATTCTCAACTTGATGAGATCACCACGCGTGTCATTTGGAAGACGAAGAAGCACTCCCCATTATTGCCAAACTACTTTCGTGTGTTACCTTCAACTATTACACATTCCCAGAGACCCTGGATAATTCCCTGGATTGATGAATGGATGGATGGGAGGGCAGACGGACGAACGGGAGGTGAATGATTGGCTGTGTGGTCAATGGATGGATGAGAGGACAGACGGACGAACGGGAGGTGAATGGTTGGCTGTGTGGTCAATGGATGGATGCGTGTGTGAATGGATGGATGCATGGATGAATGGATGATGTGCTTGGGTGGGTGAGTGGACCGGATGGATGGTTGGATGGATATAAGGGGAGACCATTGGAAGGACGGGCGGGTGGCCCGACGGACGGGTGAATGGGGCGGAAGGCTGAGGTTGGTGAGTGGACCGGGTGGATGGACGGACGGACGGACGGACGGACGGACGGACGGACGGACGGACGGACGGACGGACGGACGGACGGACGGACGGACGGACGGACGGACGGACGGACGGATGAAGAGACCGTTGGATGGACGGGCGGATGGCCCGACGGACGGGTGAATGGGGCGTCGCGGAGGTGGATGAGTGGACCGGATGGATGGATGGATGGATGGATGGATGGATGGATGGACGGATGGAGAGACCATTGGATGGACGGGCGGATGGCCCGACGGACGGGTGAATGGGGCGTCGCGGAGGTACATGAGTGAAACGGATGGATGGATGGACGGACGGACGGACGGACGGACGGACGGACGGACGGACGGACGGACGGACGGACGGACGGACGGACGGACGGACGGACGGACGGACGGACGGACGGACGGACGGAGAGACCATTGGATGGACGGGCGGATGGCCCGAAGGACGGGTGAATGGGGCGTCGCGGAAGTGGATGAGTGGACTGGACTGGATGGATGGATGGATGGATGGATGGAGACAATTGGATGGACGGGCGGATGGCCCGACGGATCGATGAATGGGGCAGAAGGCGGAGGTGGGTGAGTGGACCAGATGGATGGATGGAGACAATTGGATGGACGGGCGGATGGCCCGACTGACGGGTGAAGTGGGTGAGTGGACCGGATGGATGGATGGATGGATGGAAGGATGAATGGATGGATGGATGGATGGAAGGATGGAAGGATCGATGGATGGATGGATGGATGGATGGCAAAGCAGTGGGGGAGATGGAATTCCTGCTGTAGTATGGAAGCATGGAGGAGATAATCTGTTCAGCAGATTGCGCTTACTAATCACCAATGCCTGGGAGGTGGGTTCTCTAACCCAAGACACTACAGGATGCTTGCATTGTAACCATCTACAAGAAAGGTGATTGAACAGATTGTGGGAACTATAGAGGAATCTCTCTTCTTTCCATAGCAAGCAAGATCTTCGCCAGGATCCTCCTCAACAGAGTACCTACCCACATAACACCAGAGGTAGTTCCCGAGACACCATGTGGCTTCAGAGGTAACTGGAACACCGTGGATATGATATTTATTTTGTCTCCGACTGCTCCAAGAAAAGTGCATTGAGCAAGACCGACCACTGTATATGGTATTTGTCGACTTCAGTAAGGTGTTCGATACAGTTGGGATGGCCGGGCTATGGCAACTACTGAGGAAGTATGTATGCCCAGAGAAGTTCACACCTATGTTCGAGGCTCTACATACCAGAATGATGGCGATTGTTAGTGTTGGAGGGGAAATCTCGGAATTGTTCATTGTTACAACTGGGGTCAAACAAGGTTGTGTATTGGCCTCCATTTTTATTCTCCATCTTCTTATCAGCAATGCTTGACGAGGCTTTCCGATACATGGGAGATGGCGTCCATACAGTCCAGACAGAGCGCTGAGCTATTCAACGTCACACACTTCAGAGCGAAGACCATGATTACTCGGATACTGATGACAGAGCTTCTATTCGCAGATCACAGTGCACTGGTTGCCCACTCTACTGAAGAGATGCAGAAAATAGTAGATGCTTTCTCCAATGCGTCAAAGACGTTCGGCTTGAAGATTAATAGGACATACTCGAGCGGACAGGGCTGCCATCTATGGAAGATCTTCTTATCAGAAAGAATCTCCGGTGGACTGGACACATCATGACTGATATGAGGATGTCACCAGACAGGCTACCAAAGCAGGTTCTCTTCTATCAACTGTCTTCTGGTCACAGAAAGAGAAGGCGCCCTCGTCTCCGGTTCAAAGATACTATCAAGAAAACCGTGAAGCTGAGAGACAAACACCGACTCATGGACCGCACTCTCACTGCAGAGAGAGAAATGGAGAGCAATAGTCAAATGATGGAAGCATTCTTTGTCGCATCGCGACCGACAACATGATGATTATGATGACTCGCTTATACACTGTTCCGTGAGGAACGTCGAAGCTAAACTGAACAAAAACGTTTAAACATTATAAATATTAAGCTGAACTCATCTGCGAAATGTTTGTGCAACTTCTTGCAGATCTAGTAATTCGAATGTATGCGTCGCACACTCTGTTGTTGTTGGCGAGCTGTTTATGACGTCACATCCTCGTAGTCTCGTGATTCGCAGACGAAAGCGTGTTAGGACTTTCGGGAATTCTGATAGTCCGCAGCGACGTCTATCGAATCGATTGGAACCCTCTTCTCGTGTATTCCGGTTAGCTGTAAAATGTGGTGTCGGCTCTGGTTACGTGTTTGATTCCAAACATTTTACACGTAATATTTGTGTTTTGTCCATAAAAATGTCACCCAATATACCGATGATGAATGTACGTTATATATAAATCGATATGTTATGTTTCTGAAATTAAAAGATGCGTGTGGATGTCAACGATTGGGTATAACGTTATATTGCCTATAGCAATAATCCGTAGTATTAACGTTTACGTTTCGAAATTCAAGAGATTCCAGGCTCACCAGATACATAGTTATATGCTTATACAATTTGGACATCCACCTACAACCCTCAGTATCCACCAACTAACCTTCACATACACGTACCTGGAAACCAACTAGATCCATCCATTAACGCTTCACCAAACACTTCCAACTGCATATAATTAATAAATACCTATAATCTTGGACTTGGAGATTTTGTCTGGGATACTGAGTGCCAGGCATAATTGAAGAAAGTTGGTAGGCGAATTGTTAAAGTGTTACTGTTGTTTTTAAGTTATTGGTAACAGTTGTATAGTACTACTAGTAGTGTAGTGGCCCAGTGTATGATTTTAATGGAGGTATCGTTTCAGAACATTACTTACGAGAAGAATTACTTTCAATAAATTCAACCACTCACAGTATGGCATTGGCCATTGTATTTCAGTAACAATTATTCCACAAATAAAATTCAAGGAAGAATAACAGCCGGCTCTCTTCCTTATTTACACAAGTGTCGCAGTGACTTACCTAACAATATCAACTCGACTTCAGGCACAGTCTACCTATTTGCAGATGTCTTATACATATGACCCCACCAGGTGTGTTAGCCAGTACTTAAACAAGACAAGGCTGGGTAGCACGCATGCACAACGAGATCGACAAAGATAATTTTGGAATTTTATATCTGTAACTCATGCATACTACCAACAATGACATACGCCGCGGAAACTTGGGCCCTCTCCAGTCAGACAAAGTCAAAGAACAAGCTAGCAACCGCACAAACATTAAAAGAAATATGTTAAGCATCACATAGACGGATAGAAAAACAAACATCTGGGTGAGAGAAAAGGCAAAGACATTATTAGACAAGTCAGAAGACGGAAGTGGACCTGGGCATTTAGAATGTGATGTTTTTCAAGGTGTTTCGTGATGCGGCTATGAACTTTGAAGTAGTATTCAAGAAATTTGGAAGTGTGCTTTCTTTTATTTTAATAATCGGCTATTTTTCAAAGAATTTAATTACAGAAACATAACCGATTGACTTATATATAACGTACATTCAACATCGGTATATTGGTTGAAATTTTGATGGTCAAAACACAAATATTTAATGTAAACTGTTTGGAATAAAAACCGTAACCAGAGCCGACACCACGTTTTACAGCTAACCGGAATACATGAGACGAGGGTTCCAATCGACTCGATAGGCGTCGCTGCGGACTATCAGAATTACCGAATTACGCAACCTCAGTTACTTAAAGCATATTATTTTTATTTTACACTTGAGGGCAGGGAGTTCTCCATGCCCATGGCCATGCTAACGCGTGTAGTCAGTGACAGTGTAGGACTTCGTTTTGTTTTTGGTTGTAATAATCAGACTGTCCCCAAATAGTGTTTTACAGTTATATTGTCCGAAGCCGGCGAAGGATAATTACAAGCAGAAGCAATGGAACACTTTGCCGGAAACAATGATCACGGAAAACGTGCATTTTAATCGATTATTATGGTGGTTGACATGGTCATGGACATGCCACATGCCGGCTCTGGTCATGGCGTCGCAGAAATTATTCGTTCTATTATGGAAGTACTTCAATAACACCACATTTTCTTGTCATTTGTTTCCACGGCATTGGACACGTGTGTTACATAATTGAAATGTGACTTCATTACGGTGCGATTTTTATGTTATCAGGCTTTTTGGAATATTGCCTACTACGCCTTCGATGAAACATATTAGTCCTAGAGGCTAGATCATTGGCACCAACTGACCAAGCCTCCAAGGCTCGACCTTGTCTTCAATCAAATCATCTTTTTATAATTAAATGAATACCCATAGTAACAATACGGATATAATCTCATACTAATGATATAACATTACATGTTGATTTTCATCTTACCATAGGACAAATGTTTTCGTAGATATGTTCTGCTTCGAACAATTTATGCACCGTACAGTTTGACGTTTAATTCTCACCTCGACGATCCGACCCTTGCGTCTTCGACCGTTGGCGTTGCCAAAGCGAGTGACGTCAATAGAGAAACGATACATTCGTATTCTCTAAATGCCATTATTCGATCGTGAAATGTAGATATCTTTCTAACATAAATCCATGATTGATCGAAAGTTAATTATCATGCAAGTAGGTGAAACTAACAACAGGGTTCATTGTAATGAGAATAAAAAATAAAATTGAACTGAAGCGTTCAAGTTTCACCACCTAGTGAAGAATTTTGAAACCACAGATGCATATTACCAAGAACATTCACCAGGTGGCGAGCGTGCTTGTGCGATTCAGGGCCCGTATTCTCGAAGAAAATTATAACGTACGTAAGGATTTTAGTAAATATGGCGTATTCTTACTTAGCTGCGAAAATTCGTAAGTTGTATTCTCGAAAGCCTTAAGAATTTTTGCAGCTAAGATTTTCGTATCTTATGTACGGAAATCTCGCGAGGTTTTGTTTGCGTTGCAACGGGCACGATCACTGATTTCTTGGATATTTTGCCGTTTTAGTTCTGCTCACATGTTCTGGCGGTGAATGAATACAGAACAACACGGATAAATATGCAAGGGAAACTGGTGATTAGGCAGGGTACCTGCGATACATAACACATTGAAGCTGAGCCACTGAGAACTATTGATGCACATAAAATAACGGGCATAACACAAGCGAAGCAGTTGATCAACAAATTAAGAAACAAAACGCAACACATTGGCAATGGAATGTCAACTCAAGCCTCTCAGCCTCAGGCTCAAGGTTTGCAATTGCAGGACTAACTTAGCCCATGCCCAAGGTATTGTCGGCTAGTACTACTAGCAGAGTTTATTAAAGTAAATTGATTTTAAATTCTCTGTTATTAGTGTCTAGTACTAGCTCATTTGGCGATCTTAACTTGTAATGAAGAATGTCGTCTTTCGCGCAGTACAACCTGTTTTTTGGCAAATGTATACATGTGTTATGATTATGTGCATTTAGACACCTTGTCAGATGTAAGTGCTTATCGAACTGTTGTGAAACCACAACATACAGCAATGCAAAATGCAAATCCCGCAAAAGACACATACGGCCGAAAATCGTGTATACTATCTGTACTACTTAAATCGCAATATGTCTATGACAGAGTAGTAAACTCCTGATTCAATTGGGCATTTAATATAAGTAAAAAAAGAAAAGTAAAGAAAAATAACGCAAGATATTTATGACCTGATTTTCCTAATATTCATCAGTCGGAAGCTACAACTGTCATCCGTCGTTAGAATATTATTCTTGCGTCCAGTCCCCAATCAGCTCCAGTCGCGCGGAGTCTAGCCATGTATCGTGACCCACTAACAGTTACAGGCCCTATAGTTTGTATTATAGCTTTCTTATTGTAACTGTCCGATTTAATATTGCGTTGACCACACTGTCACTGTCATAGACATGGCGATTTAAGTAGTGTTGATAATATTAACGATTTTAAGCCGTGTGTGTGTGTGTGTGTGTGTGTGTGTGTGTGCGCGCGCGCGCGTGCGTGCGTGCGTGTGTGTAAGCAGGAATATGAACTTCGTCTTGATAAATGTTGCCAAACAAAGAGGGATTAATATACAACGTCAGAATTCTGCCAAGTCATCAAGTTAAATACAACAATCATAACTCTTGTTGAGATCAGCTTAGAATATGTTGAGGACTGCAGTAATGATATTAAGAAGTCAAGGGGTAAGTAAGGCCCATATCCCAGTGTTGCAATGTTGTACGCGTTTAATGAACTGTATCAACAAAGTAATGTTTGCCATTTATGAAATGTTTTGACAATTATGTTTCAGTAAATTTGAATCTTTTTTCCAAGGGAGTGAAATTGTTTTTGTGTAAATAACATGTGAACGTTCACAGCAGAGAGGTTAGAGAATAAATATGAAACTATATAGTAATATGTTACGGTTGATCTAATTTCTTAGTTGCTCTGTAACATATAAATAAGAAAAATCCATATAAATGAAACCATGACCATACATTCTGAAATCCCTTCCACCTTTATATAAAACCGACATTTGTATAATTCTTACTTCACTACGCCCACTCATTCTTCTAGCCATACATTTATTTTTGGGATCTAGATTGCCTTGGGAATGGAACATAGCAACAGGAGGTCATGTTTATTAAGTAATCGTTTTTATGGGTTCAACACACATTAATGTTGTACTTTTACACAAAAACCTATATTACTAGTCACTACTCAACCCCTGGCACATACACATATTGTGCACAGATAGGCATTAGCATTCTGCATTTGTTAACATAAATTGATATTAAGGATAAAATAGCAGAAGTTCAAGAAGTTTTCAGAAGTGCCCAATTTCTAAAATCGATTGATTGATGGTGACCTTGGATTAATGCAAACTACACCAGTTCGCAACTCTACGACAGGAATAATCGTAACGGGGAGATGCAGGGCTTTCTAATTATGTAAAATTTAAGTGTGTGTGGGGGTGGTGTAAAACTCGATCTGTTGGAGAGATCTGCCACTCCCCTAATATATCAGTTACACATATGTAAAGCTGGACCAGGAAAGAAATATCCACTAACTCTTGCACTTCGATATATCTGATAATTTATTTAGCAAGACATTTGCCACAGTGGCAACAACTGATGGACAAACAAACAAACTTATCCTCATGACATGTATAGTTTGTTGTAAAAGTTCACATCATATAAACTAATAAAATGTATGCCATGAGAACACGCAATATTTGTATATAACAACAACATGTAGGTAGGTGCATACTATACAATGAAGCAAGATGGACGGAAATTGAAACAAATAATGGTTACCTTAACATTTAAAATAAAATTACTACATATGACTGATCATAACAATTGTGTTACAAGAAATCAAAACAACATCACAATTATAAAAGCATGCAAGTTATAATGTATACAGTGTACCAAGCTTTATCATAAACTTACGACGTATACAAAGCATATAATAAACTAAGCAATAAATAATAAACAAGTGAATGAAAAAGTGATACCATCATAAAGATGGTAGTCGTTCATACATTTTACCACATTAAAGAATCAGAAATTAAAATGTATACTAAAATACTGCTGCACTGATCCTGATGATAAATAAGTTGAGCTTCTATAAAACAGTTTGTCTCGCATGCAGTTATGTAAAATATAAAATATAAATAAAAATTATGTGGAAGTATACAATACTATAAGTGGAAGTATGCAACACTATCAGTGGAAGTATAGAATACTGTCAGCGGAAGTATATATAATACTATCAGTATACAATACTATCAGTGGAAATACACAATACTACATTCAATGTATTCTGTTGGTGCTACACAGCTTTGGTTGAGGGTCAGAGTTCCATTTGTAGACTCACTTTTGAATATTCAAAGAAACAGTAGGTCCATTACAAAAGATCACAGTACAGACCCTCAGTCTCAATGGCCCCTCCCCGGCATATACCTCTGGAATGATGCAATGTTTTTCAGAATAAATTCATAATAAAAACTTGTAATTTACATCAGTTTGCATAGACCAGTGGCACTTCTTGGCAACATATTGGTCATAATGTATCAGGTACAGACACGAAAACTAACTAGTTTTAAGCTATTTCATTTACATGTAATTCACATGATTAATACGGCATTCGGCCGATGTTCTTAAATTTACCCGATGCGATTCAGCCCTTTTGCTGAAACAGTAAACTTGGTGAGAGATGCCATCTACTTCCGTCCACATGACCAACTTGGTTGTCGATTCACGACGATGGACCCTTTTCAGCAATGTTTGATGCACTCCCGGCTGAGTGCAGCCTCCGACTGCTGTGACGATTCGGTGAGTATGCTCGCTTTGGATATGCCCCCTCACTTGGATATGCCACCTCACTTGGATACGCCCCCTCACTGGTCAGTCTGTCTATGTCCTGTTGACCACAGAAGGGTAGCGAATCAGACAAGAGGTCATCATGGCATCAGTTTGGAACGCTATGCCAACTATTTTCACTTCTAAAACTTTACTTTGATCTTCTAAGGCATCTGTAAAGATGCTTATTTAATTCACGGAAGCATTTTTGCTGTAATTTATTAAATATTTAGTTTTAATTAATTAATTAATTTCTAAGTGTTATAACTGAATGAACTGCTTTTATGTATTTATTTTGCACTATAATTTGTTATTATAAACGAATGTAATTAAATTATGTATTTATATAGTTACATGTTTTCTTATTTCGTATTATTTTTTATGTTAAGTACTAAATTGCTGTGGATATGGAACTATACAAAATAAATATTATTATTTCACATCACAAATCGTGTTTCTAGTTCATAGTGTATGAACGGATTAAAGTGGCTTCCTTGATTAAATCCAATGTTTTTGGTGTCCAAATATAAATATGTAATCTAAATAAATTTATTTAATATATGTCAGTGATTTAATGCTCTAAAGTCTTCCGGGTTTTTGAGAGAATAAGGAAGCCAACAACAGGAAATAGGACAATCACGTCGTGATGCAAGAATATTTGAATTGAATATTCTGCAGCAATTAAATAAGTAAGCAGTTTTTCAATTGATTTTTATCAAAGCTACACTTTAAAATCACAGACACAAGCTTGCATGTGGTAATGAATACTTTGTAGATTTGCTTTTCTGTAAAAATAACTGAACACGAGGTGAAAGCAAAATAGATTACAATCGAGTCCACCTTTGCACCACTGCACTATTACGCCCCAGAATACCATGCTAAGATGTCATCACAAGCTGTCAGCTTGTCAGCACAACAAGCTGTCAGCATCACTCCCTTACCTGCATATCAAACTCTCCCGCCGGAGTCGGAGTTCGGGAGCGGTTCAACAGGACATCACTAGATGGCGTAGTAGGTCGATGTGAATCACCTTGGCATAGAACCTGTCGAGAAACAATGTCATATAGCAACAACTGTGTCGATTATGAACAGTGTCGTCTAGCTGTTGAAACTCCAAAAATGTGACTCTCATACGTCAGCTTAAAGCAAATGTAACAGTTTTGCATTAAAAACAATTACCAAGAAGACAATCAAATACACAGCCACCCCAAATAATGCTCCATGAAACATTAACCGATTGGCAGTCAAGTCGGGCATTGACGGTCACCCCGAATCTCCTCAGGTTGGCCATAGCCGGCCAGCGAATACAGCACACCGTTTGAATTTGGTTTACGTGGTTCCATCTAGTGATTAAGAGAAGCAATAAATGCGACACCTATCTAGACATAGAACATTAATTTGTGGCTATTTTGGATATTTCCGTTTTCCAAAAATATTTACTGCATTTTTTTAAATGTGACAACAAACTTTTTTTTTTTTGACATTTTAAAATGCACTCCAGCCAGGAAGTTGGCCACGTATACTGCTAAAAAGTGTAACATATTATAACAAATTATATACCAGTGTGTAGATAATTGTGTAGTAAAAAGCCAAGCATAAAACAATTACACCGCAATAAAGCATTTTTTTTACAAAAATATTCAAAATGTCTTAGTGTCAATCAAGAAATGGTCAACATATCTTAAAGTTACAACACCAGTTTTGACACCAGTGTGTAGGTACGTTTATTATCTACAACATGCATAAAACAGGCAATTGCGAGAATTGAATAATAAAGGCATTGGAGCAAAGAAAATGGGACAAGCAATATTTTAAACATCTATGTCAAATATTTGATGAGGCACAGGCTTCCCGTTAAAATTGGCTGAGTGCTAATGGGTTAAATGAAAACAATTGGCCCTATGATTTGAGAGCTTAGAGAAAAATAAAACCGAACGTGGCATAACTGATGAGGAAACCATCTTTGTGGGACGGAACTAGGGAAAGGATGAGTAAAGCACTGAAGGTCAAGTGAAGGTCACCTGTTCAAGGTTATTCAGCTTCCGTTGCAGCTGCTGGATGCTGTCATGTGACACCTGTGTCCGACTCTCCATCACCTCAGCGTGACGACTCATCTTCTGCTCAAGCTGTAGCAAACACTTACGTTACAGTGTTACAGATGTAACACCGTTATATACACACTTTTGTGTAACGCCCACTCCTGTGTGTGTTAAAGATAATCATGTTACAGACATACCCTTGTGCTACAGACACAGACACAAGACCCTTGTGTTACAGACACCCATGTGTTACAGGCACAGGTGTTACAGACACACTTGTGTTACAGACACAGGTGTTACAGACACACTTGTGTTACAGACACAGGTGTTACAGACAAACTTGTGTTACAGACACACTTGTGTTACAGACACACTTGTAATAAATAAATAAACTGAGATAAATAATTAAGTAAGCTAAGATAAATAAATAATAAATATGCTAAGATAAATAAATAAAATTAGGGTGTAAAAATACAGTTTCAAACAGAACAATTTAAAACCAGTCAATGCTATGAAATATAAACCAGTGCCATCAAGGCATTTAATACAAACGAAATAGATAAGTTTTGAGTTGTTTCAGGAAAGTTGCCAATGTTCCAATTGACCACTTCACATATGTCTCTACCCAAAAGTTGCACCATTGTGTCAGTGACATCTCTGAGACGTTGACAGAACTAGTCACCTTCAGCTGGTATTGTTGTTCTTCAAAGTAGTTAGTGTTTCCCTTTGCCGTTGCGTCCTGTGGCACTGGGGTGTTGGCGCCACTCCGGATCTGAAACAGAACTCACCAGTCATTGATCGGTTCATGTTGTAAGTTCACAAAGACATTCCATTAACATGTTTCACTCTCAAGGTTTCACTCTCAGTGATTCACTCCCGAGGTTCTGACTTAGTGGCCATTGTGACAATGGATGACTGACCGCTTGAGTGGACATAGTGACCACAACAACAATCTTATATGATTCAAAAGAAGTATATCTCAGCCAGGTCCAACAGTTGGGATCTGAACAGGAAACGAGATCCCCATGAACCTTGCCACAGAAAACATATAGTGTTCACTTAAAAAAAAAAAGTAATGTTTAGCAATGGTGGTAGCTTCTGGTATTTCTTGCATCAAGCCATTATTAATATTATTATTTTAACAAAGAGAATAAACCAAGTTTTCAATAAAATATAAAATTAAATTTCGATGACATTTTTCTTCATCGCTGGGAAATGATCATTTAAAGCGACATGGTCCATTTGTGGCTTTTTATTTTTATTGCAAAATCATGTTGTACAGTATAAATTATACCTATTATAGCATAAAGACAGTCAAAATATGTTTTCATGTATCATTTAGGAGTTGAAAATAGACGCAGTAAGGGGTGCTTAACTCTGTTTACACATCGACCACGAGGCGTTTTCGAAACTAATGTAGGCGAGGCTAAGAGACCAGGAAATGAATGATCACGTGATGCAGTATCACGTGAACACAAGTTGACGCCACTAACGCCACACCCAGCCAGGTGCACCACGAACGGACCATGTCGCTTTAAAAGTGCTACAAATCTGAAGAAAAAGACAGAAACACAAGCGTGACGAAGCGTGACGAGGCGTGACGACACGTGCACACATGCGAGAGAGTTACCACGACGAGGGTTTGTTTGAGCAGGCTGAGATGCTCCTGCAGGTTGTCCTTCTGGTCGTGGAGCTGCTCCAGCTCCGTGGCCATCTTGATGCGGGATCGCTCCAGCTCCAGCATCCCCTCCGTCACCTCCTGGGCACACGGGCGATAGGGTGACTCACAGATAGGGTGAGAGTGAGATAGGGTGAGAGTGAGATCAGGTGAGAGCGAGATAGGGTGTGAGTGAGATAAGGTGTGAGTGAAATAGGGTGTGAGTGAAATAGGGTGGCAGTGAGATAGGGTGTGAGTGAGATAGGGTGAAAGTGAGATAGGGTGTGAGTGAAATAGGGTGACAATGAGATAGGGTGAGAGCGAGATAGGGTGAAAGTGAGATAGGGTGACAATGAGATGGGTGTGAGTGAGATAGGGTGAGAGCGAGATAGGGTGAGAGCGAGATAGGCTGAGAGCGAGATAGGGTGAGAGCGAGATAGGGTGAGAGTGAGATAGGGTGAGAGCGAGATAGGGTGAGAGCGAGATAGGGTGAGAGTGAGATAGGGCGAGAGGGAGATAGGGTGAGAGCGAGATAGGGTGTGAGTGAGATAGGGTGAGAGTGAGATAGGGTGAGAGCGAGATAGGGTGAGATAGGGTGTGAGTGAGATAGGGTGTGAGTGAGATAGGGGGTGAGTGAGATAGGGTGTGAGTGAGATAGGGTGAGAGTGAGATAGGGTGAGAGCGAGATAGGGTGTGAGTGAAATAGGGTGTGAGTGAGATAGGGTGTGAGTGAGATAGGGTGAGAGTGAGATAGGGTGTGAGTGAAATAGGGTGTGAGTGACATAGGGTGTCAATGAAATATGGTGTGAGTGAGATAGGGTGTCCGGGGATAGAGGGTGACAGGATAATAGGATGTCGGGGCAATAGGGTGACAGGCTGATGGGGTGTCTGGTAATAGGGTGACATGTTGATATGGTGTCTGGGCTATATCCCAATGTAAAATTCCCCATTGCTTCGAAAAGTCACCTATTATCCCTGTTCCCAAATATTCTACAGCCTTTTGTTTAAATGCTTGGTCCTCCAGTTTCAGAATTCAATTATCGATCAATTGCTTGACTGATTTCGGTTTGCATATCGTGAAAATAGATCTGTCAACACCAGTGATGACAACAACACAAGAGATAACAGCAGTGATGACAACAACACAAGAGATAACAGCAGTGATGACAACAACACAAGAGATAACAGCAGTGATGACAACAAAGTAAGAGACAACAGCAGTGATGACAACAACGTAAGAGACAACAGCAGTGATGACAACAACGTAAGAGACAACAGCAGTGATGACAACAACGTAAGAGACAACAGCAGTGATGACAACAAAGTAAGAGACAACAGCAGTGATGACAACAACGTAAGAGACAACAGCAGTGATGACAACAACGTAAGAGATAACAACAGTGATGACAACAACATAAGACATAACAGCAGTGATGACAACAACGTAAGAGATAACAGCAGTGATGACAACAACGTAAGAGACAACAGCAGTGATGACAACAACGTAAGATACAACAGCAGTGATGGCAACAACGTAAGAGACAACAGCAGTGATGACAACAACGTAAGAGACAACAGCAGTGATGACAACAACGTAAAAGACAACAGCAGTGATGACAACAGCAGTGACAGAGAACAGAATGAGAAGTGTGAGCCGCGGACCAGGCAGATCAAGAGTGTCACTCACTGTTTTGATTTCGTCCTTGAGTTCTCGCAGTGTGTCCTCCAGTTCATGTTCCCGGCTGGACAGTTCCTCCTGGGATTGCAGCTGGAG
Source organism: Oasisia sp. SBJ-2009 (assembly GCA_964017155.1). NCBI lineage: Eukaryota > Metazoa > Annelida > Polychaeta > Sabellida > Siboglinidae > Oasisia > Oasisia sp. SBJ-2009. The sequence continues at coordinate 37,962,736 of OZ024864.1, read as the reverse complement.
GGAAGAGACGGATGGGATCAGGGGACAACAGGGACAGACAGGTATATCGGGTCATTTGGTGGGCCACAACCAGCTGGGCCAGGAGCAGACAGGGACAGGAGTGTTGTCAAAAGTACATAAATGTGTTTTGTACATTCATGTATGTGTGTGTGTGTGTGTGTGTGTGTGTGTGTGTGTGTGTGTGTGTGTGTGTGTGTGTGTGTGCGTGCGTGCGTGCGTGCGTGCGTGCGTGTGTGTGGTGTGTGCGAATGTGTGTGTGGCACCGCTCTACCCACTGGCTTGGCGTAGGAATAAGAGGTAACATACCCGCCGCACTATTTCCAAGTGTTCCGCTATCAGATAGTTGAGTTCGTCTCCAAGCCGATTGGCTCGGCTGTAGTGCGCGTGGGCGATGCCTTCAAGGTCGGCAATCTCAGCAGCCGACTTCTCTCTAATCTGACGAACCTCCTGGTGAGTAAACAATGAATTACAAAGGTGGACCATTCAGCAGTGATTATTATAAAGTAATCTAATAATTGCCAACCGCGTAAAAGACCCGCAGTTAAATTGGTTCACGGTGTCACAAGGCAGCACTGTAAATGGAATTATTTTTCATTTCATTCTTTATCAAAAGAAACATAACTTCAAACATTGTATATTCTCACCTGTAAATCTTGCGCGTTTGTTTATATTTAAATACTAAAGGAGAATTTGTATGAGCCGTCTCAGATATCATTTTGTAAGTTACTCATTAGTTTTCTACAGTTGACCAGCTACATGATAAATTCAGACAGCTCCTAATAATAACTCATTATACGAAAAAGCTGGGTACAAACTTGTCTCTATACTACACTATCAACAAACACGTTTAGAAGACATGTCTCAGTCTCACCCGGTCTCCATACTACACTATCTACAGACATGTTTAGAAGACATGTCTCTGTCTCAGTCTCACCTGGTCTGTATACTACACTATCTACAAACGTGTTTAGAAGACATGTATCAGTCTCAATCTCACCTGGTCTCTATACTACACTATCTACAAACATGTTTAGAAGACATGTCTCTCTCTCAGTCTCACCTGGTCTCTATACTACACTATCTACAAACATGTTTAGAAGACATGTCTCTGTCTCAGTGTCAGTCTCACCTGGTCTCTGTCCTCCAGGTTGTGTCTGAGACTCGTCACTTCATCCTCCAGTTGCTGTATCCTCAGAGCCCGCTCAGACGACTCCTGGACACAACATCAAGTATCACAGACAGCAGGGGCAGACTGGCAGAAGCAGTGTGACACCGACACCATTAGTATCATGGCGTCATGATGCCACGAGTATCATGGCGTCATGATGCCACGAGTATCATGACATCATGCTGCCATGAGTATCATGACATCATGATGGCATGAGTATCACGACATCATGATGCCATGAGTATCACGACGTCATGATGCCATGAGTATCATGGCGTCATGATGCCGTGAGTATCATGACATCATGATGCCGTGAGTATCATGTCGTCATGACGCCATGAGTATCATGACATCATGATGCCGTGAGTATCATGACGTCATGACGCCGTATCATGACGTCATGACACCGTGAGTATCATGACGTCATGATGCCATGAGTATCATGACATCATGACGCCATGAGTATCATGACATCATGCACAGTGTTTTTTAACCGTAGGTAAATTCTGTGATAGAAAATATAGTTTTCAACTAAATGAAAATTACTGTAAAATTAAGATTGTAAGCTTTCAGCTGAATGTGTATTTTGTTACTAAGCAGTCAACGTTTTGTTACCATGGAGACCTGAACTAATGTCTATGGTTACTAAGCAGTCAACGTTTCGTTGAAAATTAGCAAATAAGTTATTTATTACTTTTAAATTAAATTTATATGCATAATTTATTACAAATATATAATAAATATTATTATGGAATAATAAAAACAAATATTTACCATATCATTAGCTCTTATTGTATTGAAAATTGGATTTATTCACTACTTTTCTTAATAAATATTGATAATTAATAATAATTAATTAATATTGACACTTTATACCAAATATTGCTCCGGTAATACACCAAAGTACCCTATTATTGCCCACATACAGTTTAGACAGTCAATTGTGATTCATTAGTCCATAGAAAGCAGATAACACTTAGTGATATAATTGAGGCCTACCTTGATCTTTGGACGGCAATCTTGGGGTGTTCTTATGAAATTAGGCAAAAATGGCAAAAACAGAGGCAAAACAACACTCAAAACAGGATATAAACTTAGGCGCATCCAATAGGTGGCAGCACGTCCTTTGCCAAGTTGATTTTAATGCTGCCACAGAGCTTAACAATAGAGAAACAACAGTAAAATCCAATGGTCCCATGACTTTTTACCGGCACTGTATATATATATATATATATATATATATATATATATATATATATATATATATATATATATAATACACATGGTTATATCAGCGTTCGGCGTGTTTGTAAACACGTTCTGGTTGCCCGATGATATTCCCTGGGTCAGCACTTCGAGGTGTGAATAGATGCGGCAAGAGACAAGTTGCTGCGCTGATCGAAGCGACATAGGTCGCTGGCGCTCCAGTACATGTTGCGTAATTTTGGACCGGGCCACGGTCGTGGGGCGTGGCAGAGACTGGCTGTCGGAGCACGTTTGGCTGTCTGTCGAACGATCATGGGATGTGCCGATTATGTTGCGCCTAGCAGGGTCAAACTCGAAAGAAGCGCATTTAACGTGTCCTAAGCTGATACAGTTCTAAATAATGGTTTAATTTGAAAGAAATGATCTAACTAATAACATTGAAAGTCTTCGAAAAGGCATCGATTGACGGCTTGTCTATCCGGCTAGATTACCCGGACGTGAATCAGCACCATGACATTTAAGGTGGGTAAAAGCGGCGCAGATCTACATACTCTTTAACTTTAAGGTGTATACCCAGCCAATACACTGCTAAGGCTCCACTTGGCTCTATGCTCTTTAATTAATTGCAGAATATTTGTTTGACGAATAAAGATTATATTTTAGTTCTAATATATACAATGTTAACACTTCCGTCAGCAAATGTGTTTAACAGTGATTCTCTTTTCAAAGCTTCGGGTTTACTGTTCCAAAGAAATGGATGTGCCAATTTTTTTAATTTGTTCCACCTTGTTTTGTACTGAGGTATGACTCCCTACGTACCAACCTGACCTCTCCCCTGGGACCCCCACCCACTCCAGTGTTCCCATAGTCATTTCTCTTTGGATTATAGCCTAGGCCTTCTCCAGGTATATGTATCTAATTGCCATATCCTTCTGTCCGTCCAATTTCTTCTCTATTACCTATCTCTGGACACACATCCCATCCGTTGTTCCTCTTCCTTGTCTAAACTCTAGCTGTTCTTCGACGATTTCCCCTTACACTATTGCTTTTATTCTGCCATCCAGAATTCGTTCCAGCAACCTCAACATATTGCTTAGCAACGTAATGCCTCAATTGTTTTCCCGGGTCATGCACATCTCCCTTTCTTTTCTATATTCGGACAATTAGCCCCGTTCTGAACTTCCTGTGAACTTCCCGTCTCTCTTGCATGTGTTGAGCAATTGTTTTGTCGATCATCTTCCAACTCGCTCAACCACCGCCACCATATATACTCAATGCCTGTTTATCTTTCGAAATAGGCCTACACGATAAACCGTAAGAATGGCCTGGGCTGTGACAAGTTTCATAAAGCTTACATTACCTCCTACCACTGTGTGTGTGTATGTGTGTGTGTGTGTGTGTGTGTGTGTGTGTGTGTGTGTGTGTGTGTGCGTGCGTGCGTGCGTTTCCGTGCGCGCGTGTGCGTGTATGGGTTGGCGGGGATGAGTGTGGGTGTGAGTGAGTGTTTGTATGTGTGTGTGTGTGTGTGTGTGTGTGTGTGTGTGTGTGTGTGTGTGTGTGTGTGTGTGTGTGTGTGTGTGTGTGTGAGTGTATGTGTGTGTGTGAGTGTGTGTGTGTGAGTGCGTGTGTGTGTGTGAGTGTGTGTGGGTGTGAGTGTGTGTGTGTGTGCGTGAGTGTGCGCGCGTGTGCGTGTGTGTACGGGGGGGGGGCGTGTGGCGTGTGTGTGCGTGTACGTGTGTGTCGTATTTACATTCATTGCTTACTCCTATTAGAAAACCTATGCAGCATCGATCATCTGGTTCTGTTTTACATTTTACCCCAACAGTAAATACAAATATTGGGAGTAGGTGTTTTTTTCTGTGACTGTATTACTCGTTGGAATAGAGGTCTATGCTTCCTTCGATCAAGTGTTAGATCAGACGCAGGCTGAGTTATTATGCGATTCTTAAATATTTTAAATATCTTGCTTTTACATTTTTTTTATTAGTAATGGTTTATGAAAAATATATATAAAAAATCAGATTACTTTACTAAAACGTTACGTTGCGGTTTGTGTACGTGACAATCAATTGCTACACGTGACCTTCGTCAAGCATAACCATTGCCAATAGTATTTATAATGGTAACGTATGGGCGGCATCATATATGCTATATCAAACTGATCCCATTTTGTGTGGAAACACCGGTAATATGCAAAAGGTTACGTGACGTGATAATGTTAGTGTACGCTGCGCACGCGTTTGATGATAATATACTATATTTTTGCTCTAAAATCAATAAGAAACTTTATATTATCCGTAATGTCTATGATAATATAAAGTCTTCTTCGGAAGGAGGGTGCAGATTAATACAAAAAATGAATGTGACGGTGACAACATTATATCCCCACAACACAATCTCTTACACATATAAGCACGCTCTTTTTTTCTCCCGTTAATCTCTCCCTCAGCCTCCCCTCTCTCCCTCTCCTTCCTTTATCCTTTCTTCCCTCCCTCTACCCCCTCACTACATCATCAGAATAATGTTTGTTAGTGCTAATATCACCCATCTATATAATCCCTTATATAGAATACCATTATAAAGAAGTGTATTGGTGATTTGGCGCAGCAGCACCTCGACTGTGGATTGAATTACCTGTGAACATTCGTGCATCCGGGACATTGTGTATGTTTAGAAAGTGTTTAATTAAAGGCATATATTTTTATTAGAGATTTCAATTAATTCAAATTGTTTTGAAATGACAGACAATGCTTTAGAATTTCATTTTAGAGCCATACACGTTTTAATCAGTGTTTATGTTTTAGATTAATTTATAGATTTATACACACACACATATATATATATATTTATATATATATATATATACGCACACAGTTTTAGCAAAGGTTTTAATTTTATATTAATTTATATAATTTACATACCTAGTTTTAGTAGTATTCATCTTAAAAACAGTGTTTAATTTATTTTAAATTAATTTATATAATTTACATACAAAGGTTTAGTAGTACTTCTTAAAACAAAAAAATGAAAATGATTTATATTAATTTATATAATTTACATTTCTATTTATTAATATACATTTAGTATATTTCTTGTGCAGAGCAACGATCCGCCATGCGGGAATTAGCGCTATATAAAAACTGTATTATTATTATTATTTAAACCGTTCAGTGTCCATTTTTAGCAAATAGATGAAATGAATGAACAAATGAGTAGCGCTGCAATCCGTTTTCGTTCTGATGCACAATGTGTCAGAGTGAACAAGTTTGTGAGGGTTTTTTTTTCTCTTTGTCTGTCTCTCTTCTGATTTACATCTCCCCATCACTTCCTTTTAAAAATACTCAACATTTTCTCCCTTCCTCCCTGATTGGCGGCCCCTCGCCGTCTCCCTCTCCCACTCCCTCACTTTCTTTATCCTCTACTATTTATCTTCCCACTGTCCCTCTACACCCCTCTTCCTCCATACTTTCATCAACCAATCCTTTTCACCCCTCCCGTCATTCTAATTAAACCGCAATTCGGTACGGTCATGGGTATTTGCACATTCGACAAGAACAGCGAAGCTACTTGTGCCATTCAAGGCAAACTTGATTTGCCCGTGTGTAATACCTGTCTTGTTTCATTGTCAGTTTAACAATGCTTCACTGCCGTGGACATTCTTAGACTGACATGCGGCCTCCGACAATGGTATGTTCTTGGTCCCGCGAAAGAACGCACTAATTGACTGTCGCGTTGAACATGACAGTTGCTACAAACAAATGACTTAAGCGTTCGATCGAAAGCATGGATTTGTCGAATTTTAAGTGCAGTTGTAGTGGTAATGCAGTTCTCACGGTTTTCAGTACAAGACCAACTTCACGTGTTTACGGATGGTTCGTTTAGGGTCGGGTGCAGCGGATCGTATGATATTCAGCAAACGATACACATTTGACGCTCTGTGTGGTTTGACAGTTGGTCTCGAATGAGCTGCACATGTTGCAGTTTGGGTAGTCATCATACATTGGGATATACAATTAGACGCCAAAAAGAGGGCGACGACTGCTACAGACAATTGCTTTAAGGTAGGCTATGTGTGCAATGTTGTTTTAGAACGGCAACTGTTGGTAGTACATTACATTAGTTGCCATGTGGTACATGCAGTGTCGACATTCTGTATCGCTAACATGCATAGTCAAACCAGCAAGGCATTACGGAAGACAAACATTATCATCATTATGCATAACTGTTAGCATCGTTCTACTGTGAATATAATTACACAGATAATACATTTCTCATTAATCAAAACATTACTTGGCAACATAGTTTATATGTAATGAATGGATCCACTTGCTGATTTGCGTCGATGTAAATCGTAGGTAAGCATTGTATTTATATATCAAAGAAAATAACTAATAATGTTTTTATCCACCTGTGTTTATTATTTTAAATTATGAATTCTCGTATACCAAGGCGAGTTATATTATTCACTGTAGGGTGTACTGTATTATGTATCTGCGTTTAAAAATAATGCCTTATTTAATTTTATGAAGGAGGAAATGTCGGCGACGCCATATTGTTGCCCAACTTCCGCTATAGAACCATGAATCTGGTTAAGTCTACATTAATAATTATAGTTATTCATGTTAACATGTTTTATGTAGTATATGATATAGCATGACATATAAGCGAAGTTGTAATGTAATGCTACAAAATAAATAACGTCAGATATATCAGCTTACGTGTTTTACAAGTTGACACCACAATTTCACCAGCTAAGGCTCGGCATGGGTTTATAAGCAAACAAAATGGCTACCTTCTGCAACTGAGTGTTCCGACCGCACGTGGCGGAAGGGGTTACCAGTGACGCTCATCCTATGGAGGTCACAACCGGTGCGGCGAACCGGGGTTTGGGCCAGGTAATTTCCCTCCCATAGGACACTTCCGGCGGAAGTCGGTCAGTTGTGAGGGAGTAAGGATTGTGACCAACCGTGCCAGGGAACGTTATGAGGAGCAACCGATGAGGTACCCCTGGCCGAACTAGTTACATTAGATTGTACTACAGGCTATATACCCAGTGTCTCCCACTTCCTCATTCCCTCTCTTTTGTTTTTCAAAGTTTTTTTCTTGTGGGAAACAGTTATACTCGCAACAGCACATTGACTTATTTTAAGGTATATTATAAATGTTTTAACAGCTTTAATCGTACACAACTCAGCCTCACGGTAAGCTTTAATTAATTTGTTGTACGTACGTAAATATTATTGAAAGATATAAAAATGCTTGAACTCTCTTACATTTCAAATGTGGAACGTCCACGCCTAAGTATACGTCACCTTGTATGTAACTACAAGGGGACGTACCTAATTATATGTTGGAATTATATTATGTTGTATTAAAAAATATTTATTTTAATATATGTTGATATATTTCATGATTTTTTCATTCTATAATAATAATTATTATATTTTTCGTATATCGCGCTTATCCAAATAACTGTTTTGGCTGGAATTATAATTGTAAAAGAATTAATACCATGCATAAAATCATCAATATTTTATTGATAGTAAATTTTTAAGATACAATCATTTCTACTATACAAAATAAACTACATTGTCTTTAGTCATCAATAAGTAAATAAATATAACTATGGTATATTAATAATAGTACATTGAATGTATGAATAAATAACTGCGATCATTCATTGTTAAGATACCTTTAAAAATGAGTTTGCATAAGTTTACACAGGTATATCCTGCGATCAGAACCGTCATAAGGTATCATAAGGTAGGTAAGGTATAATATTACCTAGAATAACCTTTGGTTATAATCTTTTCTTTGAGATATTCATTATTATTATTGATATTGTTTCTTAATAATTAAGAAACACAGTTAATACAAATACCCAGTCAGTATAATCGTGTACATTACCAACCTTTCATACGTGTACATAACACCTGCATCAACAAAACAACTATTAAATACACATAACAAAAATGTCTAACATACTTTGAACTTGCATAGTTTTCTTTTTATTATATATAATGTAGGATTATACATACATTATTCATTATTATACACACACACACACACACACACACACACACACACACACCACACGGACACACATACCCCACACAGACAGACAGACAGACGCACGCACACACACACACACACACACACGCCCGCACACACACACACACGCTCGCACACCTAGCGAGTATTTTATTGAAGATAACGAACTAGAGGACATTTTGGATAGTGTTAGACGATGCTACATGTTCTGGTTTAATAATCATAACTCATGCTTGTAGGAAACAGTTATACTCGTTTTGTATTTTTGTTTGGCAAAAACAATCTTTGAAATTAGGTGTTGGGCAGCTATAATGACGCGATATGAAGAGTTCAAAACCACAACTAGCAGTCTTGTCCATAAAAATGAGTTGGTGCATGCTTTTACAGATCGTGTACTAATTATTATGTATTCCTGTCAGTTCATGTACCTGTATATTAATGTTCTAATAATACAGTTGTGACATAATACAGTTGTGACTGATTGCAGTCAGAATACTGTGTTTTAATGCAAAAGCACTGCTAAATGTTTCTCTAAACCAATTTTTTTTCACTTGTACAGTTTAGGGTAATGTCGGTTCAGTGTTGTGTGTGGTAGGTTCATACCCTGCTGGTGTTCTTTATGCAAACACTACATGTTGTGTGCACACACATTGATTCCATTTCATCAGTTCAGGTGGTTTTGTGATATCTTAGAAATGTATTAACTGTAGTCAAAGTTATAATGTGTGTGTGTGTGTGTGTGTGTGTGTGTGTGTGTGTGTGTGTGTGTTGTGTGTGTGTGTGTGTGTGTGTGTGTGTGTGTGTGTGATTGTGTCGGTGTGTGGGTGTGTGTGTGTGTGTGAGAGTGAGTGAGTGAGTGTGTGTGTGTGTGTGTGTGTGTGTGTGTGTGTGTGTGTGTGTGTGTGTGTGTGTGTGTGTGTTTGTGTAAGCAGGAATATGAACTTCGCCTTGATAAATGTTGCGAAACAAAGAGGGATTAATATACAACGTCAGAGTTCTGCCAAGTCATCAAGTTAAATACAACAATCATAACTGTTGTAGAGATCAGCTTAGAATATGTTGAGGACTGCAGTAATGATATTAAGAAGTCAAGGGGTAAGTAAGGCCCATATCCCAGTGTTGCAATGTTGTACGCGTTTAATGAACTGTATCAACAAAGTAATGTTTGCCATTTATGAAATGTTTTGACAATTATGTTTCAGTAAATTAGAATCTTTTTTCCAAGGGAGTGGAATTGTTTTTGTGTAAATAACATGTGAACGTTCACAGCAGAGAGGTTAGAGAATAAATATAAAACTATATAGTAATATGTTACGGTTGATCTAATTTCTTAGTTGCTCTGTTACATATAAATAAGAAAAATCCATATAAATGAAACCATGACCATACATTCTGAAATCCCTTCCACCTTTATATAAAACCGACATTTGTATAATTCTTACTTCACTACGCCCACCCATTCTTCTAGCCATACATTTATTTTTGGGATCTAGATTGCCTTGGGAATGGAATATAGCAACAGAAGGTCATGTTTATTAAGTAATCGTTTTTATGGGTTCAACACACACTAATGTTGTACTTTTACACAAAAACCTATATTACTAGTCACTACTCAACCCCTGGCACATACACATATTGTGCACAGATAGGCATTAGCATTCTGCATTTGTTAACATAAATTGATATTAAGGATAAAATAGTAGAAGTTCAAGAAGTTTTCAGAAGTGCCCAATTTCTAAAATCGATTGATTGATGGTGACCTTGGATTAATACAAACTACACCAGTTCGCAACTCTACGACAGGAATAATCGTAACGGGGAGATGCAGGGCTTTCTAATTATGTAAAATTTAAGTGTGTGTGGGGGTGGTGTAAAAATCGATCTGTTAGAGAGATCTGCCACTCCCCTAATATATCAGTTACACATATGTAAAGCTGGACCAGGAAAGAAATAACCACTAACTCTTGCACTTCGATATATCTAATAATTTATTTAACAAGACTTTGCCACAGTGGCAACAACCGATGGACAAACAAATAAACTTATCCTCATGACATGTATAGTTTGTTGTAAAAGTTCACATCATATAAACTAATAAAATGTATGTCATGAGAACACGCAATATTTGTATATAACAATAACATGTAGGTAGGTGCATACTATACAATGAAGCAAGATGGACGGAAATTGAAACAAATAATGGTTACCTTAACATTTAAAATAAAATTACTACATATGACTGATCATAACAATTGTGTTACAAGAAATCAAAACAACATCACAATTATAAAAGCATGCAAGTTATAATGTATACAGTGTACCAAGCTTTATCATAAACTTACGACGTATACAAAGCATATAATAAACTAAGCAATAAATAATAAACTAGTGAATGGAAAAGTGATACCATCATAAAGATGGTAGTCGTTCATACATTTTACCACATTAAAGAGTCAGAAATTAAAATGTATACTAAAATACTGCTGCACTGATCCTGATGATAAATAAGTTGAGCTTCTATAAAACAGTTTGTCTCGCATGCACAGTTATGTAAAATATAAAATATAAATAAAAATTATGTGGAAGTATACAATACTATAAGTGGAAGTATGCAACACTATCAGTGGAAGTATAGAATACTGTCAGCGGAAGTATATATAATACTATCAGTATACAATACTATCAGTGGAAATACACAATACTACATTCAATGTATTCTGTTGGTGCTACACAGCTTTGGTTGAGGGTCAGAGTTCCATTTGTAGACTCACTTTTGAATATTCAAAGAAACAGTAGGTCCATTACAAAAGATCACAGTACAGACCCTCAGTCTCAATGGCCCCTCCCCGGCATATACCTCTGGAATTATGCAATTTTTTTCAGAATAAATTCATAATCAAAACTTGTAATTTACATCAGTTTGCATAGACCAGTGGCACTTCTTGGCAACATATTGGTCATAATGTATCAGGTACAGACACGAAAACTAACTAGTTTTAAGCTATTTCATTTACATGTAATTCATATGATTAATACGGCATTCGGCCGATGTTCTTAAATTTACCCGATGCGATTCAGCCCTTCTGCTGAAACAGTAAACTTGGTGAGAGATGCCATCTACTTCCGTCCACATGACCAACTTGGTTGTCGATTCACGACGATGGACCCTTTTCAGCAATGTTTGATGCACTCCCGGCTGAGTGCAGCCTCCGACTGCTGTGACGATTCGGTGAGTATGCTCGCTTTGGATATGTCCCCTCACTTGGAATCAGACAAGAGGTCATCATGGCATCAGTTTGGAACGCTATGCCAACTATTTTCACTTCTAAAACTTTACTTTGATCTTCTAAGGCATCTGTAAAGGTGCTTATTTAATTCACGGAAGCATTTTTGCTGTAATTTATTAAATATTTAGTTTTAATTAATTAATTAATTTCTAAGTGTTATAACTGAATGAACTGCTTTTATGTATTTATGTTGCACTATAATTTGTTATTATAAACGAATGTCATTAAATTATGTATTTATATAGTTACATGTTTTCTTATTTCGTATTATTTTTTATGTTAAGTACTAAATTGCTGTGGATATGGAACTATACAAAATAAATATTATTATTTCACATCACAAATCGTGTTTCTAGTTCATAGTATATGAACGGATTAAAGTGGCTTCCTTGATTAAATCCAATGTTTTTGGTGTCCAAATATAAATATGTAATCTAAATAAATTTATTTAATATATGTCAGTGATTTAATGCTCTAAAGTCTTCCGGGTTTTTGAGAGAATAAGGAAGCCAACAACAGGAAATAGGACAATCACGTCGTGATGCAAGAATATTTGAATTGAATATTCTGCAGCAATTAAATAAGTAAGCAGTTTTTCAATTGATTTTTATCTCAAAGCTACACTTTAAAATCACAGACACAAGCTTGCATGTGGTAATGAATACTTTGTAGATTTGCTTTTCTGTAAAAATAACTGAACACGAGGTGAAAGCAAAATAGATTACAATCGAGTCCACCTTTGCACCACTGCACTATTATGCCCCAGAATACCATGCTAAGATGTCATCACAAGCTGTCAGCTTGTCAGCACAACAAGCTGTCAGCATCACTCCCTTACCTGCATATCAAACTCTCCCGCCGGAGTCGGAGTTCGGGAGCGGTTCAACAGGACATCACTAGATGGCGTAGTAGGTCGATGTGAATCACTTTGTCACAGAACCTGTCGAGAAACAATGTCATATAGCAATAACTGTGTCGATTATGAACACAGGTCGTCTAGCTGTTGAAATACCAGACTTTTGTCTCTCATATGTCAGCGTAAAGCAAACGTAACTTCAAGTCTTCAAGTATTTACTGCTAAAACGTGATGTTTCACTATACTGCAGTTGTAACGTGACTGTGTGCTAAAGTAGTAAGTTAATAAAATAAATATGACAAATAGACAAATACAATTAACTGTATATTTTAAGTGTACATTAAAACGATGAGTAAATTAATAAAATAAATATAATAAATAGATACAAATTATTTGTACATTGAATTTCACGGTCATGCAATGTAAAGGATACTACACTGTGAGCTAAAATAATACGTTAATAAAATATTAGAATAAATAGATCAATAAAAGTATTAGTACATTAAATAAAAAAAACAGGTAGTCCATTAATGATTAACACTAAAACAACCTACTATAATGTCAATGTCTGAATGACTGGGATGGCGTTAACAGTTTTGCATTAAAAACAATTACCAAGAAGACACTCAAATACACAGCCACCCCAAATAATGCCCCATGAAACATTAAATGAAAACAATTGGCCCAATGATTTGAGAGCATAGAGAAAAATAACACCCAACGTGGCATAACTGACGAGGAAACCATCTTTGTGGGATGGAACAAGGGAAAGGATGTATAAAGCACTGAAGGTCAAGTGAAGGTCACCTGTTCAAGGTTATTCAGCTTCCGTTGCAGCTGTGGATGCTGTCATGTGACACCTATCTCCGACTCTCCATCACCTCAGCGTGACGACTGATCTTCTGCTCAAGCTGTAACAAACACGTTACAGTGTTACAGATGTAACACCGTTACATGCACTCCTGTGAGTGTTAAAGACATAATCATGTTACAGACACACTTGTGTTACAGACACACTTTTGTTACAGACACACTTGTGTTACAGACACACTTGTGTTAAAAGACACACTTGTGTTACATACACACTTGTGTCACAGACACACTTGTGTTAAAAGACACACTTGTGTTACAGACATACTTGTGTTAAAAGACACACTTGTGTTACATACACACTTGTGTTAAAAGACACACTTGTGTTGAAAGACATACTTGTGTTACATACACACTTGTGCTACAGACACACTTGTGTTAAAAGACACGCATGTCGTACAGATACACTTGTGTTAAAAACACACTTGTGTTACAGACACATGTGTGTTAAAAGACAGGCTTGTGTTATAGACACACTTGTGTTAAAATACACACTTGTGTTACAGATACACTTGTGTTACAGTATCTGTAACTTGTGTTACAGATACACTTGGGTTACGCATGTAAGTGTTACATATAAACTTGTGTTAGACATTATAGACATGTTACAAACATGTTTGTCACACAGACATGTTTGTACACTGATACACGTGAACAATCATTGCCAAGTAATGCAGACAATCTCACAGGTTGTTTTGACACCTCTTGTGATAATAATAATAATTATGTTTGTTAACATAGCACTTTTTAAGTAATTAAATGCCAACCAAATCAAAGCGCTTCACATTAACATGATGTGTTGACTAATAATCTAAAATATAAATGAATTAAATACATAAGCTAAAATCAAATAAATAAACTAAGATAAATAATTAAGTAAGTTAAGATAAAAAAATAAATAATAAATATGTTAAGATAAGTAAATAAAATAAATAAAATAGGGTGTAAAAATACAGTTTCAAACAGAACAATTTAAAACCAGTCAATGCTATGAAATATAAACCAGTGCCATCAAGGCATTTAATACAAACGAAATAGATAAGTTTTGAGTTGTTTCAGGAAAGTTGCCAATGTTCCAGTTGACCACTTGGTAACTGGTCGCGTCGGCAGCGTTACCACGTCGGCGGTGAAATCTCCGGACGCGTCGGCGAAATCCTTGGACGCGTGGGCGAAATATTTTGGACGCATCGGCAAAATCCTTGGACGCGTCGGCAAAATATTTTTGACGCGTCGGCGAAATCCTTGGACGCGTTGGCAAAATATTTTGGACGCGTCGGAGAAATCCTTGGATATGTCAGCGAAATATTTTGGATACGTCGGCGGCGTTTTGGTCGTCTCGGCGGCACAAGATTGGTCGCCTCGGCAAGGATACCACTTCGGCGACACATTTTTTTGACACTTTGACATATAACATTTGTCGCCTCGGTAGGTAGTCTTTTCGTCGAAATGTGTTTTCACGATGTTGTTTATATCAGTCTAGATCCAATGGCATGCATTATATAGATAAATAAATTAATTGTAAATAAAAAGTTGAATAAAATTATGACGATTTATAACAAACAAAAGCCTTTTAAATGGCCCATTGCGAAGTTGCATTTCAAATTGCTAAACCTCGGCATATAGCATTTGTCGGTAGGTAGTCTTTTCGGCAAAATGTGTTGTCATGATGTTGTTTATATCACTGATAGCTGCACTTCGTTCGTCTAGCTCTTTGTCACCTCGGTAGGTAGTCGATTCAGCGAAACTATGGTATGCGTTATATCACTGATAGCTGCACTTCGTTCGTCTAGCTCATGTCTACTCAATGGTATGCGTTATATAGATAAATAAATTAAGTATGCCCGTGTTCGATTCAAATTGCTACACGTAGAAATTCAATTTGCCGAAGCCACATGATAAAAGTCATTCAAAGTGACTTCGAATTATTTGGTTGCATCGGCAACGATACCACTTCGGCACGGGTAAAAGTTATTTCGCCGACGCGACCAAATTCACCGCCGACGCGTCCAAAAATTCTCGCCGACGCGTCCAAACCTTCTCGCCGACGCGTCCAAACTTCTCGCTGACGCGTCCAAACTTCTCGCCGACGCGTCCAAGGTTTTCCGCCGACACGACTATTTCATTTTGGACGTCTCGGCTAGTCGAGTTGGTTACGCTGCCGATGCGACCCGGAACCGACCACTTCACATATGTCTCTACACAAAGGTTCCACCATTGTGTCAGTGACATCTCTGAGACGTTGACAGAACTAGTCACCTTCAGCTGGTATTGTTGTTCTTCAAAGTAGTTAGTGTTTCCCTTTGCCGTTGCATCCTGTGGCACTGGGGTGTTGACGCCACTCCGGATCTGAAACAGAACTCACCAGTCATTGATCGGTTCATGTTGTAAGTTCACAAAGACATTCCATTAACATGTTTCACTCTCAAGGTTTCACTCTCAGTGATTCACTCCCGAGGTTCTGACTTAGTGGCCATTGTGACAATGGATGACTGGCCGCTTGAGTGGACAGTGACCACAACAACAATCTTATAATTTAACAGAAATATATCTCAGCCAGGTCCAACAGTTGGGATCTGAACAGAAAACGAGATCCCCATGAACCTTGCCACAGAAAACATATAGTGTTCACTTAATAAAACAAGTAATGTTTAGCAATAGTGGTAGCTTCTAGTATTTCTTGCATCAAGCCTTTATTAATATTATTATTTTAACAAGGAGAATAAACCACATTTTCAATAAAATATAAAATATAAATTTCGATGACATTTTTCTTCATCGCTGGGAAATGATCGTTTATAAGTGCGACAAATCTTAAGAAAAAGACAGAAACACAAGCGTGACGAAGCGTGACGAAGCGTGACGACACGTGCATGCATGCGAGAGAGTTACCACGACGAGGGTGTGTTTGAGCACGCTCAGATGCTCCTGCAGGTTGTCCTTCTGGTCGTGGAGCTGCTCCAGCTCCGTGGCCGTCTCGATGCGGGATCGCTCCAGCTCCAGCATCCCCTCCGTTACCTCCTGGGCACACGGGCGATAGGGTGACTCACAGATAGGGTGAGAGTGAGATAGGGTGTGGGTGAGATAGGGTGAGAGTGAGATAGGGTGAGTGAAATAGGATGAGAGTGAGATAGGGTGTGAGTGAGATAGGATGAGTGGGATAGGGTGTCCAGGCAATAGCGTGTCTGGGGGAATAGGGTGACAAGCTGATAGGATGTCTTGACAATAGAGTGACAGGCTGATGGGGTGCCTGGCAAAAGGGTGACATGGTGATAGGGTGTCTGGGCTATTTGCCAATGTAAAATCCCCCATTGCTTCAAAAAGTCAACTATTATTCCTGTTCCCAAAAATTCTAGTCTCTTGTTGAAATGCTTGGTTCTCCAGTTTTTAATTCAATTACCGACCCATTGCTTGACCGATTTCGGTTTGCATATCGTGAAAATAGCTCTGTCAATGATGCTGTCTGACAACAGCAGTGATGACAACAAAGTAAGAGATAACAGCAGTGACGACAACAACGTAAGAGACAACAGCAGTGATGACAACAACGTAAGAGACAACAGCAGTGATGACAACAACTTGAGAGACAACAGCAGTGATGACAACAATGTAAGAGACAACAGCAGTGATGACAACAACTTGAGAGACAACAGCAGTGATGACAACAACTTGAGAGACAACAGCAGTGATGACAACAACTTGAGAGACAACAGCAGTGATGACAACAACTTGAGAGACAACAGCAGTGATGACAACAACTTGAGAGACAACAGCAGTGATGACAACAACTTGAGAGACAACAGCAGTGATGACAACAATGTAAGAGACAACAGCAGTGATGACAACAACTTGAGAGACAACAGCAGTGATGACAACAACTTGAGAGACAACAGCAGTGATGACAACAACGTAAGAGACAACAGCAGTGATGACAACAACTTGAGAGACAACAACAGTGATGACAACAACGTAAAAGACAACAGCAGTGATGACAACAACGTAAGAGACAACAGCAGTGATGACAACAACGTAAGAGACAACAGCAGTGACAGAGAACAGAATGAGAAGTGTGAGCCGCGGACCAGGCAGATCAAGAGTGTCACTCACTGTTTTGATATCGTCCTTGAGTTCTCGCAGTGTGTCCTCCAGTTCATGTTCCCGGCTGGACAGTTCCTCCTGGGATTGCAGCTGGAGGGAAGAGACGGATGGGATCAGGGGACAACAGGGACAGACAGGGACATCGGGTCATTTGGTGGGCCACAACCAGCTGGGCCAGGAGCAGACAGGGACAGGAGTGTTGTCAAAAGTACATAAATGTGTTTTGTACATTCATGTATGTGTGTGTGTGTGTGTGTGTGTGTGTGTGTGTGTGTGTGTGTGTGTGTGGCACCACTCTACCCACCGGCACCACTCTACCCATTGGCACCACTCTACCCATTGGCACCACTCTTCCCACTGGCACCGCTCTACCCACTGGCACCGCTCTATCCACTGGCACCGCTCTATGCACCGGCACCGTTCTACCCACCGGCACCGCTCTACCCACCGGCACCGCTCTACCCACCGGCACCCCTCTACCCACCGGCACCGCTCCACCCAGCGGCACCACTCTACCCACCAGCACCACTCTACCCACCGGCACCACTCTACCCACTGGCACCGCTCTACCCACCGGCACTGCTCTACCCACCGGCACCGCTCTACCCACCGGCACCGCTCTACCCACTGGCACCGCTCTGCCCACTGGCACCACTCTACCCACTGGCACGGCTCTACCCACTGGCACCGCTCTGCCCACCGGCACCGCACTACCCACTGGCACCGCACTACCCACTGGCACCGTTCTACCCACTGGCACCGCTCTACCTACTGGCACCGCTCTACCCACTGGCACCGCTCTGCCCACTGGCACCGCTCTGCCCACTGGCACCGCTCTACCCACCGGCACCGTACTACCCACTGGCACCGCTCTGCCCACCGGCACCGCACAACCCACTGGCACTGCACTGCCCACCGGCACCGCACTACCCACTGGCACCGCTCTGCCCACCGGCACTGCACTGCCCACCGGCACCGCACTACCCACTGGCACCGCACTACCCACTGGCACCGCTCTGCCCACCGGCACCGCACTACCCACCGGCACCGCTCTACCCACCGACACCACTCTCTACCCACTGGCACTGCTCCACCCAGCGGCACCGCTCTACCCACCAGCACCACTCTACCCACCGGCACCACTCTACCCACCGGCACCGCTCTACCCGCTGGCTTGGTGTAGGAATAAGACGTAACATACCCGCCGCACTATTTCCAAGTGTTCTGCTCTCAGATAGTTGAGTTCGTCTCCGAGCCGATTGGCTCTGCTGTAGTGCGCCTGGGCGATGCCTTCAAGGTCTGCAATCTCAGCAGCCGACTTCTCTCTAATCTGACGAACCTCCTGGTGAGTAAACAATGAATTACAAAGGTGGACCATTCAGCAGTGATTATCATAAAGTAATCTAATAATTGCCTAGCGCGTAAAAGACTCGCAGTTAAATTGGTTCACGGTGTTACGAGGCAGCACTGTAAAAGGAATTATTTTTCATTCCATTCTTTATCAAAAGAAACATAACTTAAAACATTGTATATTCTCACCTGTAAATCTTGCGCGTTTGTTTATATTTAAATACTAAAGGAGAATTTGTGTGAGCCGTCTCAGATATCATTTTGTAAATTGCTCATTAGTTTTCTACAGTTGACCAGCTACACGACAAATTCAGACAGCTTCTAATAATCATTTATTATATGAAAAAGCTGGGTACAAACTTGTCTCTATACTACACTATCTACAAACGTGTTTAGAAGACATGTCTCAGTCTCACCTGGTCTCTATACTACACTATCTACAAACGTGTTTAGAAGACATGTCTCAGTGTCAGTCGCACCTGGTCTCTATACTACACTATCTACAAATGTGTTTAGAAGACATGTCTCAGTCTCAGTCTCACCTGGTCTCTATACTACACTATCTACAAACGTGTTTAGAAGACATGGCTCTGTCCCAGTGTCAGTCTCACCTGGTCTCTGTCCTCCAGGTTGTGTCTGAGACTTGTCACTTCATCCTCCAGTTGCTGTATCCTCAGAGCCCTGTCAGACGACTCCTGGACACACAACATTACGTGTTACACAGACAGCAGGGGCAGACTGGCAGGACCAGTGTGACACCGACACCATGAGTATCATGATGCCATGAGTATCATGGTGTCATGTGATACTGATGTCATGAGTATCATGGCGTCATGTGACACTGATGTCATGAGTACCATGGCATCATGATGCCATGAGTATCAATGCGTCATGTGACACTGATGCCATGAGTATCATGGCGTCATGTGACACTGATTACATGAGTATCATGGTGTCATGTGACACTGATGACATGAGTATCATGGCATCATGTGACACTGACGCCATGAGTATCATGGCGTCAGGTAACACTAATGTCATGAATATCATGGTGTCATGTGACACTGACACCATAAGTATCATGGCGTTATGTGACACCAACATCATGAGTATCATGGCATCACGCACAGGGTTTCTTAACCCATGGTAAATTCTGTGTTAGCAAATGTAGTTTTCTTAATAAATTAAAATTACTTTGGCACATACTGTGTGAAGCTGATTGATCAAAATGTTGTGTTTCACATCCTTGTTTCAAAAGTAAGTTAATTTCTTACAAAACAACCAAATGTTGGATCCTTGAACAATTTGTTCCACAAATAAAATGTAATTTAAGATATTCCTGTCAAACAAAATATACACCCAAAATTGTCCTCAGTGTTGCTTTTTATTTTAGTAAAATTGTATTCTTGAGTTGTATAGTTGCCCATAATAAGTGTATATCACATTGTAGCTAAGTCTAGGACATATTCGCATTAGTACGCTTTCCTAATGCATTAGAAACAGCTTCCATGTTACATTGTGAAATAAAGTTACTCTGACTCTTACTGTCAGCTTTCAGCTGAATGTGTATTTGGTTACTAAGCAGTCAACGTTTTGTTACCATGGAGACCTAAACTAATGTATTTGGTTACCAAGCAGTCAACGCATGGAGACCTGAACTAATGTCTATGGTTACTAAGCAGTCAACATTTCGTTACCATGGATACCTGAACTAATGTATGTGGTTACTAAGCAGCCAATGTTTCATTATCATGGAAACCTGTGTTTGTAAACTGGTGAGTTCCTCGCATGACCTTGACAAGGCTGTCATTAATTCATCCTTCTCAGCATCCCTCTTGGCAATCTCTCGCGCTGAGAACACAACAGACAAACACGTCTTTACAAGACTGTCAGTAAATAACCCAAAGTGACGATAAATGGATGAACAACCAGTCAATCTCATTGCCCCCCCCCCCCGCACTTCCCTCCCATTAACAATGACATGGTCTAGTGACTGGAGTCTAACTGAAAAAAGAGGAAACACCTCGATATCATAAACGCAGAATGTCTGATATTCATAAATAATAAATTTTAGATATGCACCTAACCGAGAGTTGATTATGAATTTAAATGTAATCACATTAAACTGTTGTATAAAGTTAATGACTTAAATTAAATTAATTGCATTACTGAAGTTAATAAATAAACAAGTGAATTGAATTGAACCCGCGCCTTGTGTTAACCCACCAAGATTCTGGACTTTCTCGTCGAGTCCAACAAAGTTTTCCTGAGTCTTCTGTTGTCTCTCTGCCTCCATCTGAAACACACCAGTGATGCACAGGTCATGTGACATGTGGTAACACTCCACACAGTATTACTATATTAAAATAATAGCCCCAATAAAAGCAAGCAAATAGAGCAAAATCACATATAAATTATAGAATACATAATTATCATGAGTGTGTGTGTGTGTGTGTGTGTGTGTGTGTGTGTGTGTGTGTGTGTGTGTGTGTGTGTGTGTGTGTGTGTGTCTATGGTGTGTGTGTGTGTGTCTATGGTGTGTGCATGTGGTGTGTGTGCGTGTATGTGTGTATGTGTGCATGAGTGTGTGCCTGTGTATGCATGCATGCATGCATGCATGCACACATGTGTGTATGTGCATGGCATCAATTACGTAAACTACCCACTGCAGTGATAACACGTGTTTGCAGGCTCTAATCACCACCTGCCTTTGTACAAGCGTGGGATATGAGTGAGTGGTTTCCCTAGCCACCAGGGGGACACAGAGAGAGGAGTGAGGACCAGTGTCCACGCCACTAGACAGACAGGAGCCAGGGCCAGGAGAAGACAGACAGGTTCAAAGTTCACTCTTGGCACTTCAACGAGTAATTAGAATTGCACAATCTAATTTAAAACCTCGTCATGAGTGAATCTTTCCAACTGATTCATCAGACTGGACAGGTCAGTGAGGACACTTGAGGAACATCTGCACACACACGCACGCACGCACGCACGCACGCACGCACGCACTCACTCACACACTCACTCACACACACACACACACTCACTCACTCACTCACTCACTCACTCACTCACTCACTCTCACTCACTCACTCACTCACTCACTCACTCACTCACTCACTCACTCACTCACTCACACACACCCATACCACACACACACACACTCACTCACTCACTCACACACACACACACACACACACACACACACACACACCAGTTGAGATTTACTTTACGACCTGAAAAAAACTAAAAACAGACAAGTGGCACCTATTTTCAAGCCACGACTGACACCTTTTTTGCTCTTTACTTCATTCTGTTACCCGTCGACCACCAGTCCACCCATATTTCTACCCGTCCACAACAGGTTTTACCCATCCAAATGACGGGTGAACGAGTCTCTGCATAAAGCTATGATATCAGCGTGTGTTGGTAGCACAAGGAATACGTGTGTATTAAAATCTAACGAATGTGGATGAATAAAGCGATTAACAACATATAAGCTGAACAGAAACAAGTACACATGAAGTTAATTCAATGTGTATTTAAATATAATAATTTGGTAAACAATGTTGATGTGTTATAAAGAAAGTGTACATCTAAATGTGTCAACTAAGACGTACTGAAGTATGCTGCAGCTTGTGAAGACAGAAACAGGTTGTGAAAGACGGCATTCAAGGTGCATTCAAGGCAGGAGGGATCATCGCCACAGATCATTTTTAAAACATAAATTCTATGTTCGTTGACAATGGAATCACAAGACCAGTTTCAAAGCAGTGCTAAAATCATTGAACAAAGTGAACAAACTTTGTTGTTAGGCCAAATAGCTTGCGTGTTGATATTTTTATGCTGTTACATATATATAGAGCCACTCCACTTTTACCATTGTTCGCCAATACATGACTGTACCCAGTTAAAAATAGGTGTTTGTCCAATTGTTTCACCAAAGTCAAATGACTTAGTTGATCAAATTACCCAGCTCACCATTAATCTGAAATGCAATAGGTTTAAAGATGAAATTTAAGAGGGATCTTTAATTATGGCATGTATCCATGCTCTTATGTGCTTCCTTGTTACACTCGATGAAAACAAACACAAATATCTGCTTTGAAAATGATTAATGATTGGAGACAATGTGAATTACTATCGCCACTAGGGGGTGCCAAAGATTGTGGTAAATGACACGGCAGGCATGCACAGGATTAGTACGGACAAGCTACCTTCGCACGTTCAACATTGTCAGTAGCATAACGCAATTCACACTCTTTCGCAGCAAGTTCTCTGGATACTTGACAAAAGCTGGAGTTAACTGTCGTTAACATCTGAAAGAAGTTGGTTCGCGTCACAAAAATTAATGACTGAATCAACATCATTATCTAAACCAACCACATGACCTAGCAACCAGATCCATGAAAAAAGGGCACCAGAAACGTGCAGCTATGAGACATTCTGCTGTATATTTTGCCAACAATTTTGGCATTATAAAAACGTATATTTTACAGAAATATCTGTACGATAGTTTCAAATGTTTATCATGCAAGACAACATTTTTTTTTGTAATGACACAAAATAAATGTTGTAACAAAAAGTTAAAGTTAGGAATCAGAAATGAAGTATTCCCAGAAAAAAGTTTGTATTAGTTATGAGTGACATTAGTACTAAATGTATAGTATGCATTAGTAGTTAAACATATATTAGTGATTAGACATAATAATTGTTATTAGTAACAAATATTAGTGATGAAACAAATTGATAAAAACGTGCAGGTTTGTTTTTTGTATGGTCAGACAACTTCTTTTCCTCCTTACATCTGGTAAGTAGCTAAAGGCCAATAGTTTGCCAAAATTTCGCCTTCAACCCATTTTTTTAATTTTTTTTAATAGTCATCAACACCAGCACAGAAACGTATGCATAATTGTATTGTGTTTTAATGCAAAAAATCCACTTTTGACAGTCAATTAAAATATTTTCTGGTAGAACAATTAATTAAGCTAATGAAAATGAACTGACGAGACATTGCTAAGATAGATTTAGTAACATTGTTAGAGTTGAGACGAACACAGCTGAATTGGTGCAAAGACGAATTAGTTGCTGTCAATATCTTATGATGTGTCAAGAGCATCTCATTGCTGGAGTCGACTTACCTGCTCCAGTAGCTCCACTTGGCTCTCAGCTGCCTGTAGACTAGAGTGGAGCTCCTCCAGCTCACCAGTGTGCTCTGAAATGTTTCGCCACAAAAACTCACGAGTCTGTTTGGAAATATTCGGGCTGAAATATGTTACAAACTGTCAAAGTGACATGTCTATAATAACAATCACATCTGTAGCAAAATATATAAAATAATACACTGTATGTATATTATGCACCAATTTGCAGATTACAATATAAAAATAATACAGTGCATAGCTACTAATATTCAATAATAATGATGGATCTCACTTAATTATTTTTACAATATCAGTGACAATATATGTCACCTACACTTAGTTTTAGTGACAATATCTCACATGCACTTTGTTTTACACTATCAGTGAAGATATCTCACCTCCAATTTGTTTTACAATATCAGTGAACATATCTCATCTCCAAGTGTTTCACGATATCAGTGAAGATATCTCACATACATTTAGTTTTACAATATCAGTGAAGGTATCTCACATACAATTAATTATACAATATCAGTGAAGGTATCTCACATACATTTAGTTTTACAATATCAGTGAAGATATCTCACATACATTTAGTTTTACGATATCGGAGAATATATATCACATACATTTAGTTTCACAATATCAGTGAAGATATCTCACATACATTTAGTTTTACAATATCAGTGAAGATATCTCACATACATTTAGTTTTACAATATCAGTGAAGATATCTCACATACATTTAATTATACAATATCAGTGAAGGTATCTCACATATATTTAGTTTTACAATATCAGTGAAGATATCTCACATACATTTAGTTTTACGATATCGGAGAATATATATCACATACATTTAGTTTCACAATATCAGTGAAGATATCTCACATACATTTAGTTTTACAATATCAGTGAAGGTATCTCACAAAATAATTATAGTTTTTTATATAGCGCTAATTCCCGCAAGGCGGATCGATGCACTGCACAAGAGATATACTAAATGTATATTAATAAATAGTAATATAAATTATATAAATTAATATAAATCATATTACTTTTTGGTTTTAAGATGCACTAGTAAACCTTTGTATGTAAATTATATAAATAAATTAAAAATAAATTATACACTGTTTTTAAGATGTATAGTACTAAAACTTGGTATGTAAATTATATAAATTAATCTGAAATTAAAACCTTTACTAAAACTCTGTATGTAAATTTATATATATAGATTTATATATATATAGATTTAGATATATAGGTTTAGATATATATATATATATATATATATATTTATATATATATATATATATATATATATATATATATATATATATAAATTAATCTAAAACATAAACACTGATTAAAACGTGTATGACATTAAAAATAAATTCTTAAGCAATGCACATACATTTAGTGTTACAATATCAGTGAAGGTGTCTCACCATGTACACTGGCCCTGAGTGTGGTCAGGTCCCTATCCACAGCCCCCTTCCTGTCCCTCCCCTCATCCAGGGCAGCCTCAATCTGCCGCAGCTCTCCGTCCAGACACTCCAGCTTTAACCTTCTGCTCTTCACTCTCACCTCAATCTGCTGCTCCGTTCTGCAACCACAGAAGACAAGGGTTAAGAGATGTGGTTAAAATTGATCAGTATGTTCAAGTTGAGTGAATCATCTCAATTTGAAGTTTCACAGTGAGTGTTAATATGACTGAGATCACCCTCGCATGCCGGGGAGATCACCCTCGCATGCCGGGGAGATCACCCTCGCATGCCGGGGAGATCAGCCTCGCATGCCGGGGAGATCAGCCTCACATGCCGGGGAGATCACCCTTGCATGCCGGGGAGATCAGCCTCGCATGCCGGGGAGATCACCCTCGCATGCCAGGGAGATCAGCTTCACATGCCGGGGAGATCACCCTCGCATGTTGGGGAGATCACACTCGCATACCAGGGAGATCACCTTCGCATGCTAGGGAGATCACCCTTGCATGCCGGGGAGATCAGCCTCGCATGCCGGGGAGATCAGCCTCGCATGCCGGGGAGATCTGCCTCACATGCCGGGGTGATCAGCCTCGCATACCGTGGAGATCAGCCTCGCATACCGGGGAGATCACCCTCGCATGCCGGGGAGATCACCCTCGCATGTCGGTGAGATCACCCTCGCATGCCGGGGAGATCACCCTCGCATGCCGGGGAGATCACCCTCGCATGCCGGGGAGATCACCCTCGCATGCCGGGCAGATCACCCTCGCATGCCGGGGAGATCACCCTCGCATGCCGGGGAGATCACCATCGCATGCCAGGGAGATCACCCTCGCCTCACCTTACTCGACTAAGAACAGCGAGTTATTTTTGTGCGTTGGCTTTCCCTTCCGCCCGACTGCCACTGGCCTACATCTGTTAGTTTGTCATGACAATTGAGTCAAAGAAATTATTTATTGACCACAATTAAATTCAAGACTTTTCAAGACTACTTTATAAAATTCAACGATTTCAAGGCCTTGAATTTGGTCCAATCAAATTCCAGCCTTTTCAAGACTTTCAAGGCCCCGTACGGGCCCTGCTGAAGTCACAAGACATCACCTTTTCAGTTGGTGGACCTGACTGTGCAGACCTCGGTGGGTCTCATCCAGCTGAACCTTCTCTCGCTTCAGTTTCGCAACAGCCGTCTCAGCTGTCGTCCTCTCGGCTTCAAGCTCCACCAACTTGGCTCTAGCCTGCTCCACTTGTCGCTTCAGATGCTCCAGTTCTGTCGTCAACTCCTGGACGTCGCTCGTGTCACCCTGCAGCTCGCTGTCATCCTGTCGTGAAACACAACAACGTTTGGTCTGTATGTGATTGTTTTCCTCGTGTGTTCTCAGTGAAATACTCCAATTACTGCTCCACTTACTGTTCCACTTACTACTACACTTACTGCTCCAATTACTGCTCCACTTACTGCTCCACTTACTGCTTCACTTACTGCTCCACTTACTGTTCCACTTACTGCTTCACTTACTGCTCCACTTACTGTTCCACTTACTGCTCCACTTACTGATCCAATTACTGCTCCACTTACTGTTCCACTTACTGCTCCACTTACTGCTCCAGTTACTGCTCCACTTACTTCTCCAGTTACTGCTCCACTTACTGCTCCAATTACTGCTCCACTTACTGCTCCACTTATTTCTCCAGTTACTGCTCCACTTACTGCTCCACTTACTGCTCCACTTACTGCTCCACTTACTCCTCCACAAGAGCAATATTTTAAAATGAATCTCTCTATTTCTCGTCTACTCGTTAAATAGTTTTAATATAAGAATAAACATTTTTATAATACATAGCCTGCAGAAATATATTTAGTTAACCTGAGAAAGCATTCTCAGTTTTAATATTCCGACCATACAAAGTTCACGCTGTAAACCAAATTTTAAACATGGTTTATTGCAGAATAAACGCATGTATGCATGCAGAGCCATGCACACAGGACTACCTACACATGTATAACATAATTTTGTAGACTATTTTAATGTAAAACAAATTAAACAATGCAGTACCAACTCACAAACTTTACGTACATTTATTAACAACATTTTGACATTACTTCTAACACTAACATTAGTCATGGTAAAAACCAATTCAAACATTAGAGGTTACCATAAAAAGTGCAAATACGTCTTCTTGCACTGCACCATGGGATTGTTCTAGACATCAGTACCATGCTTCATAAGCATGTTCACTTCAATGTTACTTTCTATTAATGCTTTCAACCAAACATTGATATAAAATGCATCAAACTTAGCATAAATGACTGGTCAGTGATATATAGATGACCACTCACCCAGCTAAGATCCTGCTCTTTCAGTTTCCTTTTTGTCTTCAAATCGGTCAGTTTGTCTTCGACCACCTGAAGAACACAGAAGGAGATATCAACACAACAGTGGTGAGCGGTGGTTGCGTGGTAGAGCGCCGGACTGTCAATCGAGGGGACGGTGGTTCAATCCCACCTACCGCCGTTTAAAAACTTAGGCAATTTTGTTCACCCCACATTTGCCTGTGTCTTTCGGAAGGGACACTAAAAGCCGGTGGTCCCTTCTAACTGGTGTCTATGCCAGGGGAAGTAAAAGATCCCACACAGGGGGTAAATAAATGTGTAACCTGTAGTGGATTCACTAATTCTAGAGAAGGACAACTCAAAAAAACCAATGCCAATAATGGTCAGCAAGTTGACCGGTGGCCATTAATTGAAGAAGAAGAATATAAGATGTCTACACTTTTTATTATGTACTAATATTAAAAATTGAGATAAAATTATGAAATACCTCTAAGAAGATGTCATACCTTAATTTCGAGCCTGCGACTTGCTATTTCCTGCTCAAGCTGCGTGTCAAGAGAGTCGAGTTGTCGCCGCCGTTTCTCCGTTGATTCCTGGAGCAACTGGAGCTCCGACTTGCTCCGCCGCAGCTCTCTGTGGAGCTGCTCCAGTTCCTCCTGACTTTTAGTTATTGCGCAGGTGAAAAGCAAAGGTAGGTTCTTATATAGTGTGGTAACCAGTTTGTAATACTGCTCTGTGCTTTCCTGACAGAACATTCATCTGCACAGTCTTGGTCTTCCTAAGTATTCAGCCATGCTAAAATTAGTGCAAAAAGATTGACCATTCACAATTGCCAATGTCTATAGCCAGGTATTCTTTCATACAACTAAGTGAATTCAGGCAATGTGGATTACACAAAATTGTACAAGAGCAGTAGAATGATTATCTGATATTCTAGCCCCCATGTGCCCTAATATGACAGGATAACCTATCATCTAATGATTCTTTAAACAATTGTTATAAAGATGATTTTTTTAAACCGGACATGCTGAAATTATTAACATATCAATGAATCCAACTTGAGGCCAACCTAATTGACAACAGTATTATCCATGGTCACATTTGATCTTATTTGGTATGTCATGTGACACAAGTACTCCTACCTGCTGAGTTAATAAGGTCAGCTCAAGTCATTTCGTTGACAAGATGTCGTCACTCTCCTGTGCTAGAGATAGTTTCTCTCTGCGCTCATTCTCTGCTCGGGAAATTGACGCTTCCATATCCGACAATCTGCAACAAGATCAGCTAGTTTCCCACTGGGCTTGGCTAAAGGGTCCTCTGCCCAGAATTGGCCAAACAGTAATTTGTAACGGGAAGTCTACTGTCTAGAACGTGGGAAAGTTAAACATCAAAGGCTATTGCGGCTAAGTCTGTTCACCTCAGCAATATTGGCAATTTGTTTTGAAACTTGAGGTTTTGTTTAACATTTGAACATGATGCAGGTGGAATCTTTCGAATTGCGAGCATTGTTCCAGCTTAATAAAGCAACCAATCACGAACTAGTAGGCAGTAAATCTTCAACATGCATGTCGTAGTCATAAGAATGTAATACTAAATGACAAACATAAAACCTAGGCGCTGGTACCCTTGCTATAAGCAACAAACATCTACATATTGATATT
>OZ024864.1:37778229-37928229 GCA_964017155.1 Oasisia sp. SBJ-2009 | reverse complement strand
GTCTCACTGGAGGGTGACTTAGAGACCCAGAGAACAGTCACTGGTCTCACTGGAGGGTGAATTAGAGACCCAGAGAACAGTCACCGGTTTCACTGGAGGGTGACTTAGAGCATTTTGCTGTAATTTATTCTTTTTTTTTTGTCGCAATTAATTAATTGAACTTCTTTTATATCTCTATTTTACATTATAATTTATTATTTTAACTTTTAAACTAACAACATTAATTTATGTATTTATATTGTTTAATTTGTCTTATTTTCCTGTATGTGTCTATGTTAAGTGCTATGAATTCTCTGGATATGGCACTATGCAAAATAAACATTATTATTATTATTATTATTATAGAACTCACATTCAACGAACGTTTTCAAAACAGTGATATTGCTGCTGCGATATCCCTGGGACATTATTACTGTGACACATTATGAAGTATCCTTTTGGCACATCCTGGTGTTGACAGGTTTCACTATATGTAATGCAAAGATCAGTTTTGACATCACATGAATGCACAAAAGTGCGGAAATTTACTGCAAAAAGTCCTTTTTTATTACTTGAGTTTTATCTCAGGTGTTTTAAAAATATATCTGCAAGCACTTAGCTTAACTGCTACATTGCCAAGTTAAACATTTAAAGTAAGGTTAAAACTCTTACTTTACTTTTATGTTTAGTGTCTTCAGCAAAGGAAAACATTTCTATATAGATTGTATCGATAAAATAAAATGTTTTAAATTTGTCAGAAACTGTAGCACAGGCAATCCATAATTTCTTTCACATTGTCACATACCTTTAGTTCCACTTTCAGTTTCTTTAGAGCTCTTCTTTCAATATCGTCAACAAACAGAACGTGACGACTTTCTTCACTGCCGGATGCAGACAGCTCCTAAAGGAACAGTAACACTAACATTTTAGTATATTTAATATATATTCCACTACATTTCATTACATTTAAACAAAGCAATCTTACCGTTAAGCGACACTTTCACACAGAAATATAGTAAATACAATACAGTAATGTTATCAAAGCAATGGTGCCAGCTTCCAGGTTGTAATTGATGATTCATTTAATATTACGTTCTTGTGACTACAACATGCGTGTTGAAGGTTTACTGTCTGCCAATTTGTGTTTGGATAATTTATAACCTCAGAACAATGTTTGCAATTTGAAAGATTCCGCCTGCAACACGTTCAAATTGTAAATAAAACATCTAATTTCAAAACAAAATTGATTAGCAATAACACCGAGCTGAGCAGATTTAACTGCAATACACTTTGATGTTTAACTTTGCCACGTTCTAGCAGCAAACTTCTTCTCGTTACCAATTATTGCTCGGCTAATTCTGAGTAGAGAAGATGGCACCCTTGCTTTAAGATATAGTCTTAGCACGAACTATTGTATGTTATAAACAGTATCTGGAATATGAAAGCACATAGTTGCGTGGCACGTACCCCATATTGGCTCAGCTGAGACTTGAGAGAGCGAATTGTCTCCTGTAGTTTATTCGCATAATCCTCCTGCAGAAAAACATGTCATCAACAATGTGACTTCCTCACTCATTGACGCTGGTAGTACCCTTTTGAAAGGTATAAATCACACATGCACTGACACTATAACTGTATCTTGTAATGCTGATAGCGGTGAGCAAACAAATATTTAACTGAGTAACAACTGAATAATGATAATATTTTTACTGAATGCTGAGTGAATCTGCACAATTCGCAGTGGGTGAAATCTGTGCATTTTCATATATCCGAAAACTCCTTGTTAAGTTTGTCTTATTTTACTGTATGTGTCTTATGTTAAGTGCTATGATTTCTCTGGGTATGACACTATACAAAATAAACATTATTAAATTCAAGGAATGTTTTCACAACAGAAACAGCTGCTGCAATATCACTGGGACATTATTACAGTGACACATTATGAAGTATCCTTTTGGCACATCCTCGTATTGGCAGGTTTCACTATATGTAAAGCAAAGATCAGTTTTGTTTTGAGATGATATGAATGCGCAAGTGCGGAAATTTACTGCAAAAAGAATTTTTTTATTACTTGAGATTTTATCTCAGGTGTTTGACAGATTACGACTCGGTGTATATCGAGGTTGGCAATGAGGCTTAATAATATATTTTTTATTTAATATAGCGCCACATCCAATTTGAAATTGTTTGTGGCGCTTTACATACATTAAAATCCTAAAATACAAATACACACCAGAAGAAAAACATAAATATACTAGTAACATATATAAACAATTAAAAAAAAATATATATAAATATAAATATAATAACACAAATTATTGAAGCTAAATAAATATATATATATATATATATGTATGTATAATAAATAGGTTAAATAAAATATCGATAAAAGTACACAAACATTAAACTAAGCCGCGAGAAGAGTCAGAAAGAAATATATATATATATATATATATATGTATATATATATATATATATATATATATGTATATATATATATATATATATATATGGTGAGTAACGTTGAAGTCTGAATGCATAATATATATATATATGTATATATATATATATATATATATATATATATATATATATATTGTCCCATTATATTTTTATGTAATGGGCTTCATTCTAAAACCATACTTTAAAATTTGACTATCCTAATATTAGTGGGGTTACCAACTCCTAGGTGTTTTCATTTACTATTTTATTCTTATGACTACAACATGCATGTTGAAGGTTTACTGCCTGATTACCCAGTATTTGTGTGTAGTTACTTTATTAAGCTCAAAAAAAATTAGCAATTTGAAACATTCTGCCTGCAACTCATTCAAACTATAAACAGAACATCCAGTTTCAAAATAAAAATTGATTGGCAGTAATGCCAAGGCAATCAGAGTTAACCGCAATGGCCTTTGATGTTTAATTTTCCCATGCAGTAGGTTCCCATTACAAATTACTGCTTTGCATTAATGGTTCTGTTGTCAGAGACATTTGTATGAGGTGTATACTTGTAAATGACTCATGTCACAGACCAGACATGTACTAAAAATATGAAAACACTTGCTTGTACATATAATATTTATAATAAAATTATGTAAATATTTTTTTGGCACTGTGTTCAACTGGCCATGAGATGAGATATGGTTTGAATAATACAACCAAAGTGATATTGCTAACAGCAGTTGTGAGGGACATTGTTTGAAGTACTGCTGATACTGGCAAGCAGAGAGATGTTGTTCTCATCATGCTGCTGCTTGACTCAAATGTCTTATAGGACGTGCACGGTTAAAACATACATCTGTATAAACATGCGATTGTCTTGCAGTTTCTTAAAAGTGTTACTTTGCATATAGGAGTCATTTATCACAGAATGGATGACATTGTACAGTGTCTGTTTAATTTACACATTAAGTGAATATGTAGAATCTCGATGGCTAAGTAAGGTTTCACTGTTGTCCATATATGTTAGCTAATGTTGAAAACCAACTTGATGCGAGATCCAGTGGGTTGTCTAAATTCTGGTGGGCTACCTTATTCTAGTGGACTTAATATGTTGGTGGGTTATCTTTACTCTGGTGGGCTATCTTTGTTCTGTTGGGATGTATATTTTGGTGGTTTATCTTTATTTAAGTGGGCCATCAGTATTCTGGTGGGCTGTTTTATTTAGTTGATATGTTATTTTTATTCTGCTGAACTGTCTACTGAAATAGTGTTTGTGACTGGTTATAAGTTGTGTGTCCACACTTTGCACAGCATTCTTCAATACGTTTGTTTTATTGTGTTACCATGTCAACCCTTGAAAATATGACCTGACACAGGTCATTCATTATGATGTGACAAGATGGTAGCTACAACATTGTAAGGTGATAAACTATGTCCAGTGTTTTATGTATCACCTGTGAGCATATTGGGTTGAGTAGTAACTGTAGTAATATAGGTTTTTGTGTGTAAAAGTACGACATTAATGCTATGTTCCATTCCCAAGGCAGTCTAGATGCCATAAACAAATGCATATCTGGACAGCCCGAAGAGATGGCAGGAGTAGTGAAGTTAGAATTATACACAGATCAGTCATATATAAAGGTGGAGGGGATTTAAGAATGTATGATCATGGTTTCATATATACAGAAATTTGTTATTAATAATACTTTAACTAAGAAATTAGATCAACCGTAACATATTACTATTCGTTTTATATTTATTCTCTAATCTCTCCTGTGAATGTTTACGTGCTATTTACACAAATATTTCCACTCCATTGGAAGAAAGATTCAAATTGACTGAAATATAATTGTCAAAACATTTCATAAATGGCAAACGTTACCTTGTAGATACAAAAAAGATTATTAAACGCATACCATAGTGCCACACTGCTGTGTGATACAACCTTAGTAGCATGAAGCAACATACATATGCACTGAAAAATGATTCATGCTTACACGTTCGTGCATATGGATGGTTTCACAAGTTGTCGGCAGATGGTTTTAAAGGTACTCAATCCACTCGTTTGCTAATCACCAAACCGGTTCTTTTATTACCAGATGTGTAATGTGTTAATAGTTTAACTTGTATGCACAATCAGTTAATTTTTTAAATGCGTTCTTGTCATTTTATAATTGTAAAAAAAGAATCGCTGTTACACCGGGTATAACTGGCGAAACAATCAGCAGCTGCCGACGCCCTGTGCTTTTTGGGTCACGTGTTTTATGCGAGATCGACTTACTAGGGTACAATAACAAATCGCATGTGCTTTTGCGCGTCATGACTAAGATTGCTAGTCAAAGGCAGTGATTCTTCTATGAAGGTACACATTAAGTGCATTAACGCAGTCAGCAACAAGAGCGAGTAGTCGGGGTTAATTCACTCTTGTGAACGTTGACTCGACGCGGATTCTCTAACTTGTAAGATTAGAATAAATATAAGTCTGAGTGTCACTGACAAGGCAAGCCAGTTTGACTTTGTCTTTGAGTTGACAGTCACCATCGATATCGCTCAGCATCACAACCTGTTTTGATATGTACTGGTATTGTATTTGATTACGCAGGATCTTGTTAATAAACTTAGTAATTGCGAAAGTACATATCCAGAGAGAATAGATGACGTGAGGGACGAAATTAAAAATAAAATTGACATGGGAGACTGGTAATAGCTTGGGGGCAAGGCTTGGCTCTTGTCGGTCGTGCAAGAAACGTTGTATTTTTAGGGGAGCATCCGTTATCTCGTGTAACAGAACGTCAAACGGAGAATTATATTTCACAATTATAAAAAAAGTTTTTTGCGACTCACATGTCAGTACTATTACTGAATTTTGTTGATTTCTATTACATGTTATGCAAAATAATTAAATTGTTTATAACAGTGATGATTGATGGTGATGATTATTTTCAATAAAAAATAAACATGAAAATAAAATGTTAATACAGTAGGTGTACATTATATCATGCAAGTATTACATATAACATTCTTGCACTTGTCTCCATTGTAGTCAATGCCTGGCTGTAGTCTATGTACCTGGTATCTTTCAACTCACACGTTCCAGCTGTTTTCAAATATTTATCAAAATTTTCATCACAGCATTATATGAATGCATAATATATTCGAATTATAATATTGCTACAGGCCATACTACAATGCAAAAGTGACACAAGGCAGAGGAGAGGCTAATATTAAGATAGTCACATGGGTATGGCAGATGCAGTGATGATACGTAGTCTGCGGGAGGCTCACATCTGATCAAGCCAGGTAATTTAAACATTTTAACAATCAACAATGTATAAATTATCAAAAATATTTTAATATGTCCATTTAAATATACATTTGTGTTCATTAACATATTATTTTGAACATGGAAAACTAGAATAACCTTTGCTGTTGTATAATGCATATTATACCCAGTGTGTCAACACAGACATTAATGCACATACACTGTGTGAGTCGTGGGGCATGGCTACATAGATCAATTTTTAAAATTACCTTCAAAATGGTGCATTTTGAAGGATGCTTTAACTTATTCCCTGGGAAATAGAGAGGATACAAATGCACAGCTCTGCAAGTGTAAACATGTTTATAGCAAGAAATACCTATGAGGTGGCCATCCTGGCATATTTTGTGCAAAATGACTTAGAAAAACACTGATGTGGTCCACCTCAGTCATCATATAGCAGGGGAAATACTGAAGCGATGACTCAAGAAATCAATAGTATTTACAGTTTTGAAGAAGGTAGACATACATATTATGAATGTTTGAATATTTTCTGAGGGAATGTGCTGTTGGCATCACAATAACCTGATTTTGTCATTTCCAACATTTGCGTTGACCAGACAACCTCACATATTCATGTTTGACATAAAATGTCAAAAATAAAAATGTGTACACCATGTAGTAGTTATTGCATGGCATCATTATTTACTCCCAACTCCACTACCATGGTGCATGTTGTTTGTTTACTGAAATTGAATACATGTTTTTCTTTACAGGTCAACAAGAAACTGAACAATGCTTACTAACACTAGTTCAACAAGTTACAGGACAGTTGTATTTGTGGACAGGACTATACAACTATGAGCCGTGCAAGATGCTGCATATTAAATGTCAAATATTCGAATGTAACTCCGCAGTGCTGGTGGTGTGTATACTGGCTTCCATGCCGGGCAGATACCCTGACTGACTAGAATGTAGAATGCAGAGTGCTTGACATGCGAATATGGTGAGGCCTGACTAGCTTTGCAGTTGGTGATGGAACGGTGGATGTCATGACCAGCTTGGATATCGATGACATTGTGTGAGTTCACTCTCTTTGATGATACTGCATACCAGCTTCCTGGCATTTTGCTGTACATCCACATCTGCCTATAAAAGAAACAGAGTGACAATTAACATGGGTCTGACATGTATGATATTTTATGTGTTTTATGTGTGACACATGTAGCCAAAGTCAATATCATGGTAATAATTCAGAGATGGAGTGAGGACAATACATATGTACTCGAGTACGAGTATGATTACTTTGAACATGCATGAGTACGAGTACTCAGAAAACAAACGTACTCAAGTACGAGTATGATTACTTTAGAATGTCCTCGAGTACGAGTACGATTACTTTAGAATGTAATCACGATTACTGGTACTTTCACGATTACTTTAATGAATATCCTGTTTCTACCGTAAAGGTGACCTCCATGGAATCAGGTGTCATTCATTTTCTGTTGCTGTGCCAATATCTAGTGTTCTAACTGATTACTGCTAACTGCTATCCACTGTCCAGATGTTATTATTATTATAAATCATTAGATGACTTTCTCATGTGTTGAATGAACCATTTAATACTGGATTGATACTATATATATATATATATATATATATATATATATATATATATAAATCTAAAACATAAACACTGATTAAAACAAGTCCAAAAAAAGCACAGATTACGACTCGGTGTATATCGAGGTTGGCAATGACACTTACCTGCCGCGGGACTGATCGGAGTGCTGAACATCACCGGGTGAGTGGTCCTGCCATCTGGTGTCGCCTGCAGGAACACCTGTCCTGGCCCCAAGATGGGGGTGGTGGTCATGGGGGTGGACACCAGGTACTGGCTCCCAGGAGTGGCTGGGGCATGAATGTCACCCCAGCCCCCTGGGGACCAGCCCCCTGCTGGAGGACTTGCCCGGGAGCAGGGGTCGCTCCCTGGGCTGTGGGAATCATGAATCCACCAGGCGCCTGAACGAACACAGGTTGTTGATTCTGTGGGAATTGTTGTCGATTCTGTGGGAATTGTTGTTGATTCAGCTGGTATTGTTGTTGATTCGGTTGGAATAAATCACCACCAGGTGGCGCAGTGGTGCTCTGAGCTGCAAACAGCGCGAGAAAAGAACACGTAAGTTCTCGTTGTCTCCTCCCTTCGGCATATGTCTATATATTAGTTTGATGTATTTATTGATTTATTTATTTTATTCATCGTCGTTAATTCTATATAATATTTAATTAACAGTTTTAATATGAATAATTTAACATTTCTACATTTTTGTTTATCTCAAAGTTAATTTTACAGTTGTATTTATTATTATTAATATTAGTTTTAACACATAATAAATAGCTTTATATTTTATTGTACAGCGCTTTGAGCATATTTGGATACTGCGCTTTGTAAATAATAAATAATATTATTATTATTGTTATATGTTGTTGTTACAATGTTATGATCCTATAAAGTCTCATTGAACTAATCAGTCTTTTTCACAACATTTACACCAAGCCGACCTTTCTATGTTGGCACTGAGGGTGGTCACTGCAAGGGTACTTGTCGTCCTCAGTGGTTCTTTTATGTCCCAAATTGAGACAGGACTGACATTAACATGATTATCAGATTAACATGATTATCAGTCCCCAATGTTGAAAGCCAGGTTTTAACAGCAAATATACCATGCCTGTGCAGCTGTGCTAAAAACTGCATGCCCTGCACCTCTCAGTCAAAGCTACTTTGCAGGTCCTCTTTTACAAAGCTACAACTGTCGTACATTCCATTCTCACAATTACCAAAACCTTCAGGCAACCTACTGCACCCACCTGTAATTTCAACATAACGTCAACTTTTTGAAATCCAATTATATCATGAAAATATGATAATGACAATAATATGAACATCTTTATAGGGCCATTTTCAGCCAAAATTACTCAAAGGCGCTTTGCAGGTTTAATCATTAAAAAAACAAATCACAAATATTAATAGATTAAGATCATTAAAATCGTCATAGACACTAAAACATAAAACTGCAGTATTTTTTTTAAACTACAGGTATACGCAAAATGTATACAAATTTATATATTTATAAAGCAGTATCAAGAAATACCCCATACCTCCATTAGGCAAGAGTCCATATTGGGCCCCAGCTGTTGTGACTTGAGGCATGGTTTGGTCATACCCGGGGCCGGCTTGGGGTCATGACACAGTTATACTTCCTGTTTGGTTTCCGTTGCAACATAGTCCCATAAAAAAATAGATTTAGATTTTTTTTAACATTCACATGCTGTGACATAAGTGCATTTGAACAGTCATATTTCCAGGTGTGATTGTGGAAGCTGTTGACAGTGAAATGGTGCATTTTTAGCTGATTTCACTATGCGGATGGGTACTTGGCAGTGATTTGGCTTGTTGACACCTCTGTTGTGTTACTGCCTGCATTCATTTGTAAATATTGATGGGTGTCACACATAGCGGCACTTTACGAGAGAACGAAACATTGGAACTTGACTAAACTCGACCAGCTTGTCACTGAGATGATGATAACAACAGCCAATAAGTTTTAGAATTTTCCTGCGTCTGGTTTTCTTATAATCCTACAAAACGCTAACATGGTGGCCAATGGGAAAGTTAACTGTGTCATGAGCCCTATTAGACGCCTAGCAGCAGAAACAATTTTTAGTTGGCGCGAGATGATGGAGGCAGCGTTCTTTGACAAATATTCCGAAATAATTAGTGACAAGGTGTGCGTGTCAAGCAACAGTGAGTGTCTCATTTGGACTGCCTGTACATCAGGTGAGAAAGTGA
Organism: Oasisia sp. SBJ-2009; assembly: GCA_964017155.1. Classification (NCBI taxonomy): domain Eukaryota; kingdom Metazoa; phylum Annelida; class Polychaeta; order Sabellida; family Siboglinidae; genus Oasisia; species Oasisia sp. SBJ-2009. The sequence continues at coordinate 37,918,696 of OZ024864.1, read as the reverse complement.
AGTATGGTGTAGTAAAAGTGACGTTTAGTTGTGGAAACCGACGAACTATAAAAGCACACCGACTGGCCTTCATGCTATTTCATAGACAGACATTCTTGGCAGCACACCTAGATGCGTCGCATTTATGTCACAACAGTCTTTGTGCTAATGCCAACCACATCAATCTTGAACCTCGTTCCATCAACAGTCAGAGAAATTCATGCAAGAAAACCGGCAATTGTAGCGGTCATGGTATATATCCGGCATGTCTGTTATGGCTACAACTGTGAAATGTGGTAAGAATAAACCCCCTATTTTTTTTCTGGAGTGCATGTGCAGAATGAACTGTTCCGATATGTTGTCTCCTTGGCTCATAACTGGTCAATGGACTGGACAGTGTCACACGTGTGACGGCCATGCCGTGCAACAAGTGTGATGATCGTGTCGTATCGGTACAGCGTGATGATGGCGCGGAGCTATAGTGTTCTCATGGCGTATGTCAGACAGCAGGCAGGTGATCGATGGTGTACGTAGATTGTGTTCGCATTGCATACACAGTCAAAGTTGCAGCTCAAGTAGACGATAAGGAATAATACAAAGTCATATTGTTAGATTACTGTCTGTGTGCTCACTTCCATCTATTTAACTGTGTGGTGGACTGGCTGGTCTGCGATCAAGCTGTCGTTTTCTGTAAACGTCAAGTACAGATCTCTGTTGTTTTGCCTTGAAGTAGTCTTTCATCCACTGTGACTTTGTAGCTTGTCTGTGTCGGTGCACAGCTGGCTGCCTGCCATATTCTCGTTGGTACATAACATCTTGCTGGATGCGTTTTACTGCACGAGCAACTTTTCCACCCTTCGTAATGGGACACTGCACATTTTCTAGCTTCCGCAGCATCGATTCTCCAGCACCGTAGTTTAGGCGATCTATGACAGAACACACACGTCCCAGTGCATTGCGGCTGAACTTAACATTCTTGGGCAGTGACACAGAGAAGGCTCTGTTTGCAGATTCGTTCGGGTTGGTTGTCAGTCTGCGGCGTGTCAAGTGAAGTGCGACATGGCCAAGACGCATCTCTATCAGTCCTTGGAGTGTGCTTCGATCACCATCTGTCATGTTTACTCGTGTCAGGCCGCACGCCTTCAGATGCGGAGAGGTGTTCCACCAGTTCCTTCTGCCACCCCTGCAGACAATCGCGTGCCTGCGACAGTTAGCACACGAACCTGCATAGCAGTCGAGTGTAGCCTGAATGACATCCGGCATGCGTGTCGCTATGGCAGTTTCATCGCTGTCGTGAAGCATATGGACACTGGTGTAGACCATATGACACCTTGTCTTCACATCCTCTGCAAACAGTCTTCTGTTTTTCTGTTCGCCTCGCAGCATTCTCTCCGGGAAACATCATAGAGGAGAACGATGCCTTCATGATGTGACGAAATTGTGTCTGAGACAGATGTGTCGTATCGGATTGCCTCTGTGTTTCCATGCCAGCTGGCATGGCATCTTGTATGCCACGTGAAGCCAGTGCATCTCCATCTGTAGCGACATACTTGATTGCGACACCATCTCGTGCCAATGCGAACAAATCTGAAATTAACACATTTTACTGGCACTCCTATTTGAAGCAACATGCTGTAATTGTTTTTTATTTCATCCACACATTTTTTTTTTAGACACATTTACAAAGTGCACCCTATTTCACCGAGCGCCACAACAGTGAGCAGGCGACAGTTTCAAAATGCCTAATCTTGCAGAACTACACAGTGCACAAAATTTTTGTGTGCCATATATGAACACATTACCCAATTTTTCAGAGAGCCCAGTATGTTTTTTGTAAAATATCACATACAGGCTATTGTCATTTTGCAGTGAGAATTATGATGACTGTTTTCCCTTGTCCCTATTAAAAGACTGTAAATATACATGATACATGACCTTAAAGTAAGCATTCTTCAAAGACCAGACGTCTTAATTGGTTCAATTGCAAAGTATTACACAATGCAATTAGTAGACACCTGATACAATGTCACACTTGCCTGATTGAGCAGTGATCAAGTCAGAAGCCAGCCACCAGGGGTGGGCTGGCCTATGGGGGCAATTATCAGAAGTTGCACAGCCCAGTTGTCATTAGCACCTTATCCTGGGGTCTTTCCATGTTTCTAATTAGGTGAAGTAAATAAAAAATGATAGATTAGTCACCGTGCTGTACTCTGATTGGTCCACTTTGGGCATAGATTTTCAAACAGATGCTCCACTGGTCTAAGCCACTCCCCACCCCCCTAACACACAGTGTTCTGTCACTGTGATTTGGACTTTCAGACTCCTTGGACGTCTGAAATCTTAAATCACGGTTTGTCTCTGCCAATTGTAATTCTGCCGGGATTACTCTGCACGATTACAATGAAGGAGACTGCAAATAATGAGAATAATGAGACGAGTAAGCTTAGTAATAGGAAAACATCGCCTGTTGGAAGAATGTGCAAATCTAGCCGTGGCTTTCAGCAAGGGCACCCATATTTTGAATCAACACGTGACGAAACGACCGAAACACAGCACAGTTCTGTATGGATGCCACGTCTAGACAGGGAAGATTTCTCAAGAGTTGTACAAGAAACGTCTGGTGGCCTCTTGACAGTCCCTGATGCTGATGGAATATCTGGCGGCAGCAAGATTCTTCGGCCGCGGCCAAACCGAGGACTAACTTTAACAGAAAGCTACCTCCAGCCAGATGAAAATCAAGGACTTTCCTCCGAAATGCGTTTGCTGAATGTTGGAAAGAATGCTCAGATGTGGAATGAATGCTACACTGAGCATGCCGAGCAGAACATGTGCCCTTCGCCACAATTTCAAATATACCAGGAACAACAGATTGGCCTCTGTTGGAAGGAGTCGTTGAAATGTGTGAACTGTGAACTCACGCATGTACAAGCTGTACAGTGAGATTGAAACTGGACACTGTGGTCAGCGGGCTGCCACAACGAATGTAGCACTTCACATCGGTCTGCAGGATACAACAACCGCCACTACCAAGTTCCGTCACATTCTGACAGCAATGCACACACCCCCTCCAAGTCACACTGGATTGCAAAGAACAGCGAACAAGGTGGCAGCAAAATGTGTGGATGAAATAAAAAACAATTACAGCATGTTGCTTCAAATAGGAGTGCCAGTAAAATGTGTTAATTTCAGATTTGTTCGCATTGGCACGAGATGGTGTCGCAATCAAGTATGTCGCTACAGATGGAGATGCACTGGCTTCACGTGGCATACAAGATGCCATGCCAGCTGGCATGGAAACACAGAGGCAATCCGATACGACACATCTGTCTCAGACACAATTTTGTCACATCATGAAGGCATCTTTCTCCTCTATGATGTTTCCCGGAGAGGATGCTGCGAGGCGAACAGAAAACAGAAGACTGTTTGCAGAGGATGTGAAGACAAGGTGTCAGATGGTCTACACCAGTGTCCATATGCTTCACGACAGCGATGAAACTGCCATAGCGACACGCATGCCGGATGTCATTCAGGCTACACTCGACTGCTATGCAGGTTCGTGTGCTAACTGTCGCAGGCACGCGATTGTCTGCAGGGGTGGCAGAAGGAACTGGTGGAACACCTCTCCGCATCTGAAGGCGTGCGGCCTGACACGAGTAAACATGACAGACGGTGATCGAAGCACACTCCAAGGACTGATAGAGATGCGTCTTGGCCATGTCGCACTTCACTTGACACGCCGCAGACTGACAACCAACCCGAACGAATCTGCAAACAGAGCCTTCTCTGCATCACTTCCCAAGAATGTTAAGTTCAGCCGCAATGCACTGGGACGTGTGTGTTCTGTCATAGATCGCCTAAACTACGGTGCTGGAGAATCGATGCTGCGGAAGCTAGAAAATGTGCAGTGTCCCATTACGAAGGGTAGAAAAGTTGCTCGTGCAGTAAAACGCATCCAGCAAGATGTTATGTACCAACGAGAATATGCCAGGCAGCCAGCTGTGCGCCGACACAGACGAGCTACAAAGTCACAGCGGATGAAAGACTACTTCAAGGCAAAACAACAGAGATCTGTACTTGACGTTTACAGAAAGCGACAGCTTGATCGCAGACCAGCCAGTCAGACAATAACAGCAGCGACAGCCACACACACACCAGTAAGAACTGTGAGACGCAGACGGAGACGTGCACCCCCAACCCCACATGGCAATGACACTGAACACTCATATTCACTAAGATCACGGAAATCAGCCGACCACCCCTATGCTAAGAAATTGTAGGCAGACACACTCACCACACAGTTAAATAGATGGAAGTGAGCACACAGACAGTAATCTAACAATATGACTTTGTATTATTCCTTAGCGTCTACTTGAGCTGCAACTTGGACTGTCTATGCAATGCGAGCACAATCTACGTACACCATCGATCACCTGCCTGCTGTCTGACATACGCCATGAGAAGACTATAGCTCCGCGCCATCATCACGCTGTACCGATACGACACGATCATCACACTTGTTGCACGGCATGGCCGTCACATGTGTGACATTGTCCAGTCCATTGACTAGTTACGAGCCAAGGAGACAACATATCGGAACAGTTCATTCTGCACATGCACTCATGAAAAAAAGTGAGTTCATTCTTACCATATTTCACAGTTGTAGCCATAACAGACATGCCGGATATATACCATGACCGCTACAATTGCCGGTTTTCTTGCATGAATTTCTCTGACTGTTGATGGAACGAGGTTCAAGATTGATGTGGTTGGCATTAACACAAAGACTGTTGTGACATAAATGCGACGCATCTAGGTGTGCTGCCAAGAATGTCATGTCAAGAAATAGCATGAAGGCCAGTCGGTGTGCTTTTATAGTTTGTCGGTTTCCACAACTAAACGTCACTTTAACTACACCATACTTCACTTTCTCACCTGATGTACAGGCAGTCCAAATGAGACACTCACTGTTGCTTGACACGCACACCTTGTCACTTATTATTTCGGAATATTTGTCAAAGAACGCTGCCTCCATCATCTCGCGCCAACTAAAAACTGTTTCTGCTGCTAGGCGTCTATTAGGGCTCATGACACAGTTAACTTTCCCATTGGCCACCATGTTAGCGTTTTGTAGGATTATAAGAAAACCAGATGCAGGAAAATTCTAAAACTTATTGGCTGTTGTTATCATCATCTCAGTGACAAGCTGGTCGAGTTTAGTCAAGTTCCAATGTTTCGTTCTCTCGTAAAGTGCCGCTATGTGTGACACCCGTCAATATTTACAAATGAATGCAGGCAGTAACACAACAGAGGTGTCAACAAGCCAAATCACCGCCAAGTACCCATCCGCATAGTGAAATCAGCTAAAAATGCACCATTTCACTGTCAACAGCTTCCACAATCACACCTGGAAATATGACTGTTCAAATGCACTTATGTCACAGCATGTGAATGTTGAAAAAAATCTAAATCTATTTTTTATGGGACTATGTTGCAACGGTAACCAAACAGGAAGTCTAACTGTGTCATGACCCCGTAAACTTGAATAGCACCAGTAGCCATAACTACCCACAATGCATTGCCGATATGTTAACCCTTCAAGTTAAATGTGTTTCAAAAGTATCCTCCAGAGAGCGCCCCTGGAATAGATAAAACTTGGATGCTAATATCTACGGCTGTGTTTGGCCGACTTGAGGAGTAGACATGTGGCCGTGTATGGCCGACTTGAGGTCTAAAGGGTTAATGTTTAAAACTAACATGTATGTCCCATATTTATATATGTGTACAAGAAGTGTACAACTTATCCAGGACAATGTCCAAGATTCATTTGCAATTACTTGCTTTTATGCTAATATGATGTGTGGACTGTACTTGCTTGCAAGAAATGAATGACTAGCAAATAAGGCCATAAAGAGTCAGTAGTTAACCATTGTGTGAATTGCTGAAATTGCAAGTTATTTAATGTCAAAGAATTAAATGTATAACCACATTTGTAGGCTTTGGCAGCAGTGTGCGATCTGGTGTGCAATGCAAAGATGCATAAATGGAACCCGAGAGAGGTGATTATATATATAATAGTTTACAGTTTATGCGTCCTAGAAGTGTACAGATCATCCAGTACAATGTCCAAGACTCATTTGCAATCACTTGCTTTTATGATAATATGATGTATGGGCTGTGGACTGTACTTGCTTGCAAGAAATGAATGACTAGCAGGGTGCTCAACCAGCAGATGTGTCTTGGAATGCACCTTTCAAAAATCTATTGAGAGCAAAATGGAAGTTATGGAGACAAACATATGAGAGAACCCCCATGGGTAATCTCAAAGTGACTTCCAGGCAGGATGTCATCAATTGGAATTCAAGTGCATAGCAAGGTGTGAGTGAAGAGGTCATTGTTCATTCATTCAAGGCCAAGTGAATTTCTTCAGCCCTTGATGGATCTGAAGATCATCTCCTGAGCAACAACATGGCAGCAGGTCTTAATGCAGTTGACAGACAACAACATGCCAGAGATGAGGTGGCCGATCTTCGCTTCGATTCAGAAGATGATGATACTGAAGATGATTTCCGTGGCTTTAGTGATGTGTCTGAATCAAATGATGATGACCAGTAACTCTGAGCAAACTCTGAACAGGCCAACATATCTTGTATATAAGCTTTGATGACATCAGAACATTGTTTAAATAAATGATTGTTAATAAATGTGGTTTTTTAAAATGTTTCATTGTGGATAATTTGACTGCATGTTCCAGAATATAGTTATGACATGGTAGTGTACATGTTAGTAACAGCACATGTTGTGATAACATCATGATAACTGTTGACCTTGAGCTTGTGAAACATGGCGGCAATACATAAAAAATAGTGGTATTCAAACTTTCTGGCCGAACATTCGTGTAAATGCCCACCCCCAATACCTCCCTATATCCAATATAAACGCCCTGGGCATTTCCACGGGCGAATACGGTATGTGTTCTGAGAACGGTGTTGACGATCTAAACTATTAACGGAATAGCATTTATGAAAAAATCGTAACTTACAAAGTTTTGATACCATTTTTACGAAAAAAACTTTAAGAAATTCATATGTTGTTCAGGAATACCGCCCCTGGAGATCACCAGGCGATGATTGTTGCAGAAACTCTGTTTGCGAACATGGCTGCATAGTGCACACAGCCTTTCCTTTCTGCTGGTGGACAACTTCATGAAAGTCGTGAAGGAGATAATTTTATTATCAAACAGTGAAACTCCCAAGACATTTTCCGGAGGCCGATCAATTTGAGGTGTTAACTGAATGGAGGTCCACTATTAATTTTTTTAGGTTTTTGTAAGGTTTGTCGGTGTGTGATGGTTTACAGATGAATTGCTCAGCCAGTTTTAGATGTTTGCATTGCAAACTCTGGAGATCCACCATTGAGCATTTGAATTAGATGAGATTTATCACCTGGTCTTGAAATAGCAAATCACAACCATTCCATTGAAGCATTTGAATACTCTCCTACCTAAGCAAGCCGACGATCTGGGCTGACCATTGTACTGATCAATATGGCACCAAAGCATGAACGAAGATGGCAGCATCTGTTTTGAAGAAGAAATGCTGAGAAATATCTACGGGCGTGGGTCACCGATCTGGATTGGATAAGTAGTTCTAAGTGACACACTATTGTCACAAGTATTTTGTCGCGTATACAATTCACAGTTTAGTGTTGCTGCAAGAAGCAAAAATGATGCAATTCGCCAGCGACAACATCCCTACATGTGAACCTTGATTGAGCGTCCAGTGAACCATCGTGCCACTTCACTTTTTGTGGTAGTCACCAGCCCTTGTCGTGATTCTTAACAGATAGGGTGATGGAATAGATAAATCACCGGCAAACTAAATACAGTGAAACCTGTTAACCATGGATCCACCACGTACCACCCTTTTGGGTGTCTGTCAACCAAACCACAAATCGGCCAACCAAACCACAATGACAGCAGACCAACTCCATGTCTGTCCTCCAGTCAGGACAACTGTAGTGGAGTAGATGTCTTAGTGATTACTCAGAGCACTTATGGCACAAGTGTTGGGGTAGTTACAACACCACAATGGGAGTTTGACCAGACAAGTCACAGAGGTGTTAATCCCACCTTCAGCAGGTCCACTAGTGAGGACAATAACAATGAAGTAGGTGTCAAAGCAGACACTGTGTGTAGTACTGGGGCAAATGTCAAAGTAAACACAATAGCAGAAGCATTTTGGACTACTGACCAACAATCACACCCAGGTGATTATGAGCCCTGGACATATCCAATAGCATTCTATTTTAACATCCACAATAGAATGCTATTTTATCCACACAGATAAAATAGCATTGTATGTCAATTTAAGATTCCATAAATACGGATGCGGCTTACGGATATGGCTGCAATTTGCGGATGTGTCAAGCGTCTTGAGTGATTCCATCATTGCAGAACGCAGTGCATTTAGCTATAATTCTGACAGCCCTGTAAGATGGGAGCACTGTAGGATTCCCTTATTATTAGCTTATTTTTACAACCAACATTTCTAAGTGTTGAATCTTGGGGACCAGCTCATGCATAGGCATGTACAAATATTGTAAAAGATACATGGAAGATTTTATTCTAATACGTCTACATGACGCAAAGCTGAAGGCCACGGTACCATTGGTGGGTTCACGACATCATTAACAACAGAGTCACTGTGGTCGGTACAATCATAATGTAGTCAGTCCATGAACTCCAGCAGGATGAGAAGTTCTTCTACAACAACTTCTAGGCCTAATTGTTGAACTAGGCAGACGACACGTTTCAATCCTTGATGACAGATACAGAATACTATTACCTTCCCCCCAATACCTTTCCGCCATTAAGAAAGTTGGGAAATCAAGTCAGTAATGAAGTCACTCTTGGAATTTCCTGTCTGAGTCATGTGCGGATGCATTTTGAATCACTACATGGAGTGATTTATTTGCCGCATTTGTATCCACATATTTGGAATCACTCCTACGTGTTCACATTGTAGCCATTTATTGCCACACAGGCGCACACCACATGCCGCGTCCACATGATGCATCCGTATATATGGAATGTTAGCTTTTTACGTGTGGTGGTGTGTCATGTGGCTGGTTTCAAAGCGACTTTTTAATGACACAGTTACTTACATAGCGTCTTGTGTTTGCATAGACATAGTCAGAGTGAGCATCTCCACCAGTGCTAGTAAGGTAGAAAGATGGGGAAGTAAGGTATAGCTTTACCCAGAGAGCCATCCACCCATCATTTGGACGGGCAATTTCAACTATGGAGGTTTTGTTTAGGACGGGATACAGTATGTTAAGGCCTGGCAGTTCGTATGACTTGTGTCATTGTGTTGACACTGGAATATATCGTCTTCTGTATTCCCCGGAAACAAATCCTTCCTGTAATGTGAATTCCTAGCATTACTTGAGCATTTTCCGGATGCATAGCGCTCAATAATGTCTACCACCACATAATTCACATATACTATTATGGAGGCGTAATCCTATACATGTATCACATTGACCAAAACGTTGTGACTGACACAAATTGTATCCTTCACATAGCTTTATGTAGAGACCCGTCCACCCATCATTAGGATGGGTAAAAACGAATATGGAGGGGCAGAAATATGGGTGGTCGGGTAAAAAAACGAAGGAGCAAAAATTTAGGATATACAGGGGGGGCGGTCACATGTCTAGGTGACCTGGTGGCGCAATGGCCCCACCTCTCTGGGGATTAGCTAAAACTGTTTAGTTAAAATAATTAGATTATGGTATCACATGTTTGGTGGATCATTGTATAATGTATATATGTTATTGTTTCATACCCATAATGTGGGCCTCGTTTTGTATTATGTTTATGTAGACGAGGCAATGTCTGAAGACCTATTGGCCCACATTTGTTGTAACTATTGTATGTACTTTATAGTTCAAATGTCAGAAATAAATCCTGGCCATTTTCATTCCACCTGGTGTTGTGTTGTTGCCTTGCGTAAATTTAGGTATGAGATTAGATTTCATACTGATCTTTACGCGAGGTGGCAGCACTACTGATACAGGTCGCCCTCTAGTAGGAAGATGGACTTTGGTCCTTATGTTAGTTAGGCATCAGAGATGAAGAACCAATCAGCGGAGCGCAGACGTGTGCGCGAACTTGCAGAGAATTCAGATGTTTAAGAAATCGGACGTTTAATATTCCGTCATTGTTGGTTATCATCTGGTTTATTTTCGCTGCATTCCACCTCCCTCCCCACCTTCCTTGTCTTGCTTTAATTTTAGCGGTATAATTTGTATAGCTTAAGGGCGGAATGGCCCCACCTCTCTGGGGATTAGCTAAAACTGTTTAGTTAAAATAATTAGATTATGGTATCACATTTTTCATTCCACCTGGTGTTGTGTTGTTGCCTGGCGTAAAAAGGTCTTACAAAACCATAGATATTGTTAGTTACACCTTGAAAGTGAGTGAAAATGGTGTCATATGTGTGTTTGTAGCCCATTTCAGGTCATCAGGCACATCTGAAAGTTTGTAAACTAGCTTAACAGTTAACATCCATGTGTCCACCAAAACATGTGTGACTGGCAATAATTTTATCCTGCATAAAGCACACCCACACCCACATGCACAACACGCACGCACGCACGCACGCACGCACGCACGCACGCACGCACGCACGCACGCACGCACACACACACACACACACACATTCAGTCAGTGGTTAATTGTAGCAGTGCTTGACTGGTGTTGAATAGTAACAAGCAATGTTTGTAGACACTGGCGAGTGTGACTTTTTGAGTTATGCAGTCTGCATACCTGTCAAATTTGGCACACTGTTTTGGATATTGGCAAGTAAACATGAGGACATACAGTTTGCAACATTGAGGATGTAATGTTAATGTGCAATATTCCAGTGAATCACAGTTTGTGATTTGTTGGTTCATTCTGAATTTTCTTTGTAGTGAAAGTTTGTACAATAAAAGTATTAATATACTATTAGTATTATGTTTCCTAATTTCTAGATGTTAGAGGTATTTCATTTCAGAATGCAGTGAAGCTTCCAAATCTTCTGTTTACTAGGAAGCAAGTTTTTAATTCAAAAGCTCCCAGTTTATTTAAATATAAAAAATAAAATAAATCTGATTTAAATTTTAAAAATACGCTTTAAATTGAAAAAATCCCCTTTTTCATTAATAAAAAATCCCCATTTTTTTAGTAATTAAAAAATCCCAATTTTTAAAATGGGATAGAAAACATCATCAAAATGTTAAACAAGTATTTAGCTAGTGACACCGACAGATTTTCTTTTTAGGGCAATTCCATATTGGAGAGCTCAGACTGCTAAAAATTAAATGTTGTTGAAACAGTGTAAAAGTTGTACCACTGATGTAAAACATACGTAAAATTCAGGCCCAAGTAAAAAAATTGTGCCGTCAGTTCACAATTGTTTTTAATTGCGTTTCTAATGGAGTTAATTCTTAGCAGTCAAACTAATAGAAAAACAAGGGCCAACAGAAACCCCTCCCATCTTACCATTAACTCTTAACTAATTTACCTTTGTTTTATAGATTTTCAAAGTTCATACTGTACGTTTTCAAAATTCAGAAAGCAACTTGTACTGCATAAGCTGTATTTTGATATGGGTAGTCACACATTTTCATATATTTATTATGTAATTCCGTTACCGAAAAAGTACATAAAGTTTTCCTGAGAGCCAACAAGTGATCAAAATTAACAGTTTCTCATCTTGCGGGAATCATGGTAACGAAATTACATTTTGGTAACGGAATTACAATAACAGAATTACAAGTTTTTTTCTTTTGCACTATAAATCATAATAAGAAACTAATAATGGGACCTAAGTACATTAGAGGTCAGCACAGGCCCTGGGACAATGTTTCAGTTAAATACGAATGGAATCTTTGGACTTTATGAAAACTGTCCATGGATTCAGAAACACGCACTATTTGTAACATGTACTATCTGTAAAAAACGTGATACTACACGGAATGGTAGCAGTGATCCATATAAATCTACAAGATAGGCCAGATTATCTATCAAAGATCAGTTGCAGAATGTGTTCATGGATTTTCAAAGAAATTCTACACAGTATTTCTTTACCGCATGGATAAGGTTTATTGTCCAAGACTATGACTCCAATTGTTCTCTGGAGTGATATCGCGTGATCACATCCAATGAGTTTAACAAAGTTGCTGCCAGGACCTGTCAGAATATTTTACAACTAAGCCATGGTTGAATTAAAAATGATAAAGCTCATATGACTGGAATGAGATCAGTCTAATTCCCAACATTAAGCAGTTGCAAAGAGTCAGAGGGTAGTCAATTACATTGTTTGTGACTGTTATACAAAACCATGTCAAATAATAATCCATGAGGAACTTCTTCAAAATTAAAATACTGAAATAATGAAGATGACAAAGAAGACAACAGCATGGGTAATCAAACTTGAGAACACAGAAAAGACTTTGCCAAAATTTCTGGATTTAAAGTGGATGGTTGTAAAAAAAAGCAAAAAAGTGTCTTCCCGGATTTTTTAAACTAAGGTGACAAATTACTTGAAGTGTGTTGAACTATGTAAATTTATGTGGTCTGATGTTGAAGATATATTGACTGCCTCTACTGATAAAGATTGTGACATTAACATCCTCCCTGACCCACAGATGGACTGGAGTTCAATAACTGCTTTCGACTGATTTTGAGTTAAATGTGAAATACATCGCTGTACTGTGTGTACAATTATTGGCCAGTACAATTGTTATTTTTAGTAGAACATGAAGTTATGGTGTTCTGTAATCTTGCAGAAAAGAAAAAATGAGCATCAATTATTATTTGATGTTTCATTCGAAAAATAGTCAGACTCGTAATTCCGTTACTTTTGCATGTAATTCCGTTACCGATCAAAACCAGTTCACTATAAAAAACAGTACATATATCATGAGTAAAATTCTAACCAATACAAGGTCATGTTATATGTCTATTTATTAATGCTAGTTGTTGGCCCTGGTAGATTGCAGATTTCAGACGATATGTCATGACATTTAATAAAAACTGATGTTCAAATTCTCTGAGTAATTCCGTTACCAAAATTAAAACAGCCATAATTTTGTAATTATTTTATATTTCTTAACAGGTACCACTGGTACTTATAGGGTGTAGTTTGGACTTCAAACCATGTTTAAGTTTCTTTTGTAGATACATGCTGAATGTGAAAATATAACCATTTTAAACCAAAAAATATTGTGAATTGTAATTCCGTTACCGTGGAATTGCCCTTTAAATTGTACTTATTGGTGTGCAATCGTATGTGAAAAAAGAAAAAGTAACAACTATGTAAGCTTGACAAATACTGCAAATGCAGCAAGTAAAACCAAATGTCACATGTAGTGATGAATACTGGATTTCAGTAAAGGTTTTGATGTTTTTTAACCTAGGATTACACTCGAAGAATTCGACCCATGCTGGACAACCTACTGCAATGAAACAAAAGAAACGAAAGATAGAAAAGAAACATAAAGACCAGATGCAATACTCAAGTAATTGTCACAGGGTAGTAGCCAGGCTAAGCCAAACAGTTGGTTCTATAAGTGATGTTTTTTTTACATCCAACTTACCCTTGGTGTTTAATTGGCTCATTCTGAAGGCCCAAAAACTGGTATTTAAAAAAAAAAATTAAACAATTGTAGCTATTGTCACATACCTTAATAATGAGTTTAAATGATGTCACATGTGTATTTTAGTCCATTTCATATCATAAAACACATTTCAAGTTTCTCAACTGGCTTATCAGTTAACATCCATGTGTCCACCAAAAATGTGTGACAGGCAAAAATGTTATCATACATTAGGCCCTGATCCTGCATAAAGCCCTGAACTAAGGTATACAGTTGATTATAAGCAATTAAATGTGTAAACTATTAAATACACTTTTCTACTGCCTTTGATCAAAGAATATGCCGATAACTTGGCAGACAACCTGTGATTTCACACACTGAACCTGCAAGTGGCTACTGGGAAATCATGGTAGATGAACACAGCAGTCACAAAACAGTGTTCCTTACCACATACAGTCTCTTTGAACATATCAGAATGGCCTAGGGGTTATGCAAAGCACCTGCCACATTCCAAAGGGTTATGAATCTTGTTCTATGCGATCTCGCATGCAACAAGATACTGGTATACCTAGATGACGTAATTGTATTAGGAAGGAGCTTCGAGAAGTCCCTCGAAAACTTGGAAGTCTTTTTCTAGAGATTTGAGGTGAACAGTTTAAAACTGAAACCCAAAACACATTATTTGTTAAGCAGAGATTTGCCTCCTTGGATGTATAGTGTACCATGAGGGTGTTTCCATCACTAATGACCATATCATGAGTGTACTAAACTAGCCACGACCAAGGAATGCATTGCAAGTGAGTAAGTTCACAACTACGTGGGGAATTTATTCAGGGATTATCTGAAAAAACAAAATATTGAAGAAACCAAAAGGACCATTTGAATGGACTGATTCGTGTGAAACTAAATTTAGGTATGAGATTAGATTTCATACTGATCTTTACGCGAGGTGGCAGCACTACTGATACTGGTCGCCCTGTAGTAGGAAGACGGACTTTAACCAGTTCAAGGTCCATATGTTAATTAGGCATCGGAGATGAATTTAGCCAATCAGCGGGACCCAGTCCAGTGCGGACTTCATGGCCATCCCCTTCTGCGCTCCTGGCAAAACAGCTTCTGGTCAGGTAGATGGCGCCACTGTGCCTCCATGGCCTATGATGTAGGGGCCCTCATCACATGGTGAGCAGGGGTTGGGGCCGTGATAGACGGCCTCTCACAAAAAAAGCGGGAGAGAGTTTTAGTGAGGGCTCTTAACTCTTTACTGCGCAGACCGTCCAAAACCGCCCAACCCCTCGTACGCGCAGACCGTCCAAAACCGCCCAGTAAAATCACAGTTCGTGGGCCTTTCGTTTACCGCGATCAAATCCCTCTTTTACTTTAACCAGCCAGCTGAAACTGCTGATCTAAGCTCAATGTAGGTCACGGAAACATGTGCTGTCGCCATCTTGTGAAAAATTGTTTTCGTTTGCGAATTAAGTGAGTTTATTTGGAAGGATGTTGAAGTGCGTTCGTCTAGTTGACCTCCGACATTGTGCGGCATTTGGCGGATATTACTGAGATCATTTCTCGACGATTTCGAGTCGGATTTCGATGTTTGCAACGTGAATAATGTCGACAGCAATCACGGAGACCCTGTTATGGTCCATCTACGTTGTCTGTGCGACTTTTCGTTGTTGAGATACAATGAAGATGACCCGTCGGCGGCATGTTCGTTTCGCCGATTTGCAGCCATTTTGTTGATCGGTTCACCGTCCGTACATAGTTTGGTTTATTTAATTTATAGTATTTCATTAATATGCACTATGCTCACATTGCTTCTGATAAGGGAGCATCTACTTGTGAAAGGAGTGTGCTATCGTTCGTTATTCGAGTGTTGATGTTACATACGAAAAGTTTTTCGGCAACGTGATTGGTAAACGATAGCAATTTTGTAAATTATGGCATGATTTTTGTCTTCTCATAAAGTAATAGGAAAACATCGCCTGTTGGAAGAATGTGCAAATCTAGCCGTGGCTTTCAGCAAGGGCACCCATATTTTGAATCAACACATGACGAAACGACCGAAACACAGCACAGTTCTGTATGGATGCCACGTCTAGACAGGGAAGATTTCTCAAGAGTTGTACAAGAAACGTCTGGTGGCCTCTTGACAGTCCCTGATGCTGATGGAATATCTGGCGGCAGCAAGATTCTTCGGCCGCGGCCAAACCGAGGACTAACTTTAACAGAAAGCTACCTCCAGCCAGATGAAAATCAAGGACTTTCCTCCGAAATGCGTTTGCTGAATGTTGGAAAGAATGCTCAGATGTGGAATGAATGCTACACTGAGCATGCCGAGCAGAACATGTGCCCTTCGCCACAATTTCAATTATACCAGGAACAACAGATTGGCCTCTGTTGGAAGGAGTCGTTGAAATGTGTGAACTGCGAGTATCACTCACGCATGTACAAGCTGTACAGTGAGATTGAAACTGGACACTGTGGTCAGCGGGCTGCCACAACGAATGTAGCACTTCACATCGGTCTGCAGGATACAACAACCGCCACTACCAAGTTCCGTCACATTCTGACAGCAATGCACACACCCCCTCCAAGTCACACTGGATTGCAAAGAACAGCGAACAAGGTGGCAGCACTCACTGCACAAGCAACAATGGATGACTTGCGCATGAGAAGACAGAGATCCAAGGAGACTAACACTCTTGGTGGTCTGCCAGAAGATGCTCCGATTAACATCAGTGTCTATGTTCGATACAATTCTACGAACCTCAAAAACACTTACAGCTGTGGTGGACAGAATGCATCGCAGGCTCTCGGGACTGCATTCAGCTGGCAAACTGGTCAACGGGAAATCATAGCTTTCCAACTGGACAATAAACTGTGCAAATTAGGATCTTCACTTCGAAGTAAAGGGTTAAACGTCACCTGCCCTGGACATGTTGGATGTACAGCCAATGTCCCCGCTACAGAGCCACTGTCTGAGTACAGGATCGGGAAACACATTGGTGACAGTCTGGCACGAGATGGTGTCGCAATCAAGTATGTCGCTACAGATGGAGATGCACTGGCTTCACGTGGCATACAAGATGCCATGCCAGCTGGCATGGAAACACAGAGGCAATCCAATACGACACATCTGTCTCAGACACAATTTCGTCACATCGTGAAGGCATCGTTCTCCTCTATGATGTTTCCCGGAGAGAATGCAGCGAGGCGAACAGAAAACAGAAGACTGTTTTCAGAGGATGTGAAGACAAGGTGTCAGATGGTCTACACCAGTGTCCATATGCTTCACGACAGCGATGAAACTGCCATAGCGACACGCATGCCGGATGTCATTCAGGCTACACTCGACTGCTATGCAGGTTCGTGTGCTAACTGTCGCAGGCACGCGATTGTCTGCAGGGGTGGCAGAAGGAACTGGTGGAACACCTCTCCGCATCTGAAGGCGTGCGGCCTGACACGAGTAAACATGACAGACGGTGATCGAAGCACACTCCAAGGACTGATAGAGATGCGTCTTGGCCATGTCGCACTTCACTTGACACGCCGCAGACTGACAACCAACCCGAACGAATCTGCAAACAGAGCCTTCTCTGCATCACTGCCCAAGAATGTTAAGTTCAGCCGCAATGCACTGGGACGTGTGTGTTCTGTCATAGATCGCCTAAACTACGGTGCTGGAGAATCGATGCTGCGGAAGCTAGAAAATGTGCAGTGTCCCATTACGAAGGGTGGAAAAGTTGCTCGTGCAGTAAAACGCATCCAGCAAGATGTTATGTACCAACGAGAATATGCCAGGCAGCCAGCTGTGCGCCGACACAGACGAGCTACAAAGTCACAGCGGATGAAAGACTACTTCAAGGCAAAACAACAGAGATCTGTACTTGACGTTTACAGAAAGCGACAGCTTGATCGCAGACCAGCCAGTCAGACAATAACAGCAGCGACAGCCACACACACACACCAGTAAGAACTGTGAGACGCAGACGGAGACGTGCACCCCCAACCCCACATGTCAATGACACTGAACACTCATATTCACTAAGATCACGGAAATCAGCCGACCACCCCTATGCTAAGAAATTGTAGGCAGACACACTCACCACACAGTTAAATAGATGGAAGTGAGCACACAAGACAGTAATCTAACAATATGACTTTGTATAATTCCTTAGCGTCTACTTGAGCTGCAACTTTGACTGTGTATGCAATGCGAACACAATCTACGTAAACCATCGATCACCTGCCTGCTGTCTGACATACGCCATGAGAACACTATAGCTCCGCGCCATCATCACGCTGTACCGATACGACACGATCATCACACTTGTTGCACGGCATGGCCGTCACACGTGTGACACTGTCCAGTCCATTGACCAGTTACGAGCCAAGGAGACAACATATCGGAACAGTTCATTCTGCACATGCACTCCCGAAAAAAAGTGAGTTCATTCTTACCACATTTCACAGTTGTAGCCATAACAGACATGCCGGATATATACCATGACCGCTACAATTGCCGGTTTTCTTGCATGAATTTCTCTGACTGTTGATGGAACGAGGTTCAAGATTGATGTGGTTGGCATTAACACAAAGACTGTTGTGACATAAATGCGACGCATCTAGGTGTGCTGCCAAGAATGTCTGTCTATGAAGTAGCATGAAGGCCAGTCGGTGTGCTTTTATAGTTCGTCGGTTTCCACAACTAAACGTCACTTTTACTACACCATATTTCACTTTCTCACCTGATGTACAGGCAGTCCAAATGAGAC
Organism: Oasisia sp. SBJ-2009; assembly: GCA_964017155.1. Taxonomy (NCBI): domain Eukaryota; kingdom Metazoa; phylum Annelida; class Polychaeta; order Sabellida; family Siboglinidae; genus Oasisia; species Oasisia sp. SBJ-2009. Next base: position 37,900,298 of record OZ024864.1, on the reverse strand, counting down.
ACTCACTGTTGCTTGACACGCACACCTTGTCACTAATTATTTCGGAATATTTGTCAAAGAACGCTGCCTCCATCATCTCGCTCCAACTAAAAAGTTTTTCTGCTGCTAGGCGTCTAATAGGGCTCATGACACAGTTAACTTTCCAATTGGCCACCATGTTAGCGTTTTGTAGGATTATAAGAAAACCAGACGCAGGAAAATTCTAAAACGTATTGGCTGTTGTTATCATCATCTCAGTGACAAGCTGGTCGAGTTTAGTCAAGTTCCAATGTTTCGTTCTCTCGTAAAGTGCCGCTATGTGTGACACCCGTCAATATTTACAAATGAATGCAGGCAGTAACACAACAGAGGTGTCAACAAGCTAAATCACTGCCAAGTACCCATCCGCATAGTGAAATCAGCTAAAAATGCACCATTTCACTGTCAACAGCTTCCACAATCACACCTGGAAATATGACTGTTCAAATGCACTTATGTCACAGCATGTGAATGTTGAAAAAAATCTAAATCTATTTTTTTATGGGACTATGTTGCAACGGTAACCAAACAGGAAGTCTGTGTCATGACCCCAAATAGACATGGTTGTTTTGGCGAAAAAATCTGAAATTAACACATTTTACTGGCACTCCTATTTGAAGCAACATGCTGTAATTGTTTTTTTATTTCATCCACACATTTTTTTTTTTAGACACATTTACAAAGTGCACCCTATTTCACCGAGCGCCACAACAGTGAGCAGGCGACAGTTTCAAAATGCCTAATCTTGCAGAACTACACAGTGCACAAACTTTTGTGTGTGCCATATATGAACACATTACCCAATTTTTCAGAGAGCCCAGTATGTTTTTTGTAAAATATCACATACAGGCTATTGTCATTTTGCAGTGAGAATTATGATGACTGTTTTCCCTTGTCCCTATTAAAAGACTGTAAATATACATGATAATTGACCTTAAAGTGAGCATTCTTCAAAGACCAGACGTCTTAATTGGTTCAATTGCAAAGTATTACACAATGCAATTAGTAGACACCTGATACACTGTCACACTTGCCTGATTGAGCAGTGATCAAGTCAGAAGCCAGCCACCAGGGGTGGGCTGGCCTATGGGGGCGATTATCAGAAGTTGCACAGCCCAGTTGTCATTAGCACCTTATCCTGGGGTCTTTCCATGTTTCTAATTAGGTGAAGTAAATAAAAAATGATAGATTGGTCACCGTGCTGTACTCTGATTGGTCCACTTTGGGCATAGATTTTCAAACAGATGCTCCACTGGTCTGAGCCACTCCCCACCCCCCTAACACACAGTGTTCTGTCACTGTGATTTGGACTTTCAGACTCCTTGGACGTCTGAAATCTTAAATCACAGTTTGTCTCTGCCAATTGTAATTCTGCCGGGATTACTCTGCACGATTACAATGAAGGAGACTGCAAATAATGAGAATAATGAGACGAGTAAGCTTAGTAATAGGAAAACATCGCCTGTTGGAAGAATGTGCAAATCTAGCCGTGGCTTTCAGCAAGGGCACCCATATTTTGAATCAACACATGACGAAACGACCGAAACACAGCACAGTTCTGTATGGATGCCACGTCTAGACAGGGAAGATTTCTCAAGAGTTGTACAAGAAACGTCTGGTGGCATCTTGACAGTCCCTGATGCTGATGGAATATCTGGCGGCAGCAAGATTCTTCGGCCGCGGCCAAACCGAGGACTAACTTTAACAGAAAGCTACCTCCAGCCAGATGAAAATCAAGGACTTTCCTCCGAAATGCGTTTGCTGAATGTTGGAAAGAATGCTCAGATGTGGAATGAATGCTACACTGAGCATGCCGAGCAGAACATGTGCCCTTCGCCACAATTTCAAATATACCAGGAACAACAGATTGGCCTCTGTTGGAAGGAGTCGTTGAAATGTGTGAACTGTGAACTCACGCATGTACAAGCTGTACAGTGAGATTGAAACTGGACACTGTGGTCAGCGGGCTGCCACAACGAATGTAGCACTTCACATCGGTCTGCAGGATACAACAATCGCCACTACCAAGTTCCGTCACATTCTGACAGCAATGCACACACCCCCTCCAAGTCACACTGGATTGCAAAGAACAGCGAACAAGGTGGCAGCACTCACTGCACAAGCAACAATGGATGACTTGCGCATGAGAAGACAGAGATCCAAGGAGACTAACACTCTTCGTGGTCTGCCATAAGATGCTCCGATTAACATCAGCGTCTATGTTCGATACAATTCTACGAACCTCAAAAACACTTACAGCTGTGGTGGACAGAATGCATCGCAGGCTCTCGGGACTGCATTCAGCTGGCAAACTGGTCAACGGGAAATCATAGCTTTCCAACTGGACAATAAACTGTGCAAATTAGGATCTTCACTTCGAAGTAAAGGGTTAAACGTCACCTGCCCTGGACATGTTGGATGTACAGCCAATGTGCCAGCTACAGAGCCACTGTCTGAGTACAGGATCGGGAAACACATTGGTGACAGTCTGGCACGAGATGGTGTCGCAATCAAGTATGTCGCTACAGATGGAGATGCACTGGCTTCACGTGGCATACAAGATGCCATGCCAGCTGGCATGGAAACACAGAGGCAATCCGATACGACACATCTGTCTCAGACACAATTTCGTCACATCATCAAGGCATCGTTCTCCTCTATGATGTTTCCCGGAGAGGATGCTGCGAGGCGAACAGAAAACAGAAGACTGTTTGCAGAGGATGTGAAGACAAGGTGTCAGATGGTCTACACCAGTGTCCATATGCTTCACGACAGCGATGAAACTGCCATAGCGACACGCATGCCGGATGTCATTCAGGCTACACTCGACTGCTATGCAGGTTCGTGTGCTAACTGTCGCAGGCACGCGATTGTCTGCAGGGGTGGCAGAAGGAACTGGTGGAACACCTCTCCGCATCTGAAGGCGTGCGGCCTGACACGAGTAAACATGACAGACGGTGATCGAAGCACACTCCAAGGACTGATAGAGATGCGTCTTGGCCATGTCGCACTTCACTTGACACGCCGCAGACTGACAACCAACCCGAACGAATCTGCAAACAGAGCCTTCTCTGCATCACTGCCCAAGAATGTTAAGTTCAGCCGCAATGCACTGGGACGTGTGTGTTCTGTCATAGATCGCCTAAACTACGGTGCTGGAGAATCGATGCTGCGGAAGCTAGAAAATGTGCAGTGTCCCATTACGAAGGGTGGAAAAGTTGCCCGTGCAGTAAAACGCATCCAGCAAGATGTTATGTACCAACGAGAATATGCCAGGCAGCCAGCTGTGCGCCGACACAGACGAGCTACAAAGTCACAGCGGATGAAAGACTACTTCAAGGCAAAACAACAGAGATCTGTACTTGACGTTTACAGAAAGCGACAGCTTGATCGCAGACCAGCCAGTCAGACAATAACAGCAGCGACAGCCACACACACACACCAGTAAGAACTGTGAGACGCAGACGGAGACGTGCACGCCCAACCCCACATGGCAATGACACTGAACACTCATATTCACTAAGATCACGGAAATCAGCCGACCACCCCTATGCTAAGAAATTGTAGGCAGACACACTCACCACACAGTTAAATAGATGGAAGTGAGCACACAAGACAGTAATCTAACAATATGACTTTGTATAATTCCTTAGCGTCTACTTGAGCTGCAACTTTGACTGTGTATGCAATGCGAACACAATCTACGTAAACCATCGATCACCTGCCTGCTGTCTGACATACGCCATGAGAAGACTATAGCTCCGCGCCATCATCACGCTGTACCGATACGACACGATCATCACACTTGTTGCACGGCATGGCCGTCACACGTGTGACACTGTCCAGTCCATTGACCAGTTACGAGCCAAGGAGACAACATATCGGAACAGTTCATTCTGCACATGCACTCCCGAAAAAAAGTGAGTTCATTCTTACCACATTTCACAGTTGTAGCCATAACAGACATGCCGGATATATACCATGACCGCTACAATTGCCGGTTTTCTTGCATGAATTTCTCTGACTGTTGATGGAACGAGGTTCAAGATTGATGTGGTTGGCATTAACACAAAGACTGTTGTGACATAAATGCGACGCATCTAGGTGTGCTGCCAAGAATGTCTGTCTATGAAGTAGCATGAAGGCCAGTCGGTGTGCTTTTATAGTTCGTCGGTTTCCACAACTAAACGTCACTTTTACTACACCATATTTCACTTTCTCACCTGATGTACAGGCAGTCCAAATGAGACACTCACTGTTGCTTGACACGCACACCTTGTCACTAATTATTTCGGAATATTTGTCAAAGAACGCTGCCTCCATCATCTCGCTCCAACTAAAAAGTTTTTCTGCTGCTAGGCGTCTAATAGGGCTCATGACACAGTTAACTTTCCAATTGGCCACCATGTTAGCGTTTTGTAGGATTATAAGAAAACCAGACGCAGGAAAATTCTAAAACGTATTGGCTGTTGTTATCATCATCTCAGTGACAAGCTGGTCGAGTTTAGTCAAGTTCCAATGTTTCGTTCTCTCGTAAAGTGCCGCTATGTGTGACACCCGTCAATATTTACAAATGAATGCAGGCAGTAACACAACAGAGGTGTCAACAAGCTAAATCACTGCCAAGTACCCATCCGCATAGTGAAATCAGCTAAAAATGCACCATTTCACTGTCAACAGCTTCCACAATCACACCTGGAAATATGACTGTTCAAATGCACTTATGTCACAGCATGTGAATGTTGAAAAAAATCTAAATCTATTTTTTTATGGGACTATGTTGCAACGGTAACCAAACAGGAAGTCTGTGTCATGACCCCAAATAGACATGGTTGTTTTGGCGAAAAAATCTGAAATTAACACATTTTACTGGCACTCCTATTTGAAGCAACATGCTGTAATTGTTTTTTTATTTCATCCACACATTTTTTTTTTTAGACACATTTACAAAGTGCACCCTATTTCACCGAGCGCCACAACAGTGAGCAGGCGACAGTTTCAAAATGCCTAATCTTGCAGAACTACACAGTGCACAAACTTTTGTGTGTGCCATATATGAACACATTACCCAATTTTTCAGAGAGCCCAGTATGTTTTTTGTAAAATATCACATACAGGCTATTGTCATTTTGCAGTGAGAATTATGATGACTGTTTTCCCTTGTCCCTATTAAAAGACTGTAAATATACATGATAATTGACCTTAAAGTGAGCATTCTTCAAAGACCAGACGTCTTAATTGGTTCAATTGCAAAGTATTACACAATGCAATTAGTAGACACCTGATACACTGTCACACTTGCCTGATTGAGCAGTGATCAAGTCAGAAGCCAGCCACCAGGGGTGGGCTGGCCTATGGGGGCGATTATCAGAAGTTGCACAGCCCAGTTGTCATTAGCACCTTATCCTGGGGTCTTTCCATGTTTCTAATTAGGTGAAGTAAATAAAAAATGATAGATTGGTCACCGTGCTGTACTCTGATTGGTCCACTTTGGGCATAGATTTTCAAACAGATGCTCCACTGGTCTGAGCCACTCCCCACCCCCCTAACACACAGTGTTCTGTCACTGTGATTTGGACTTTCAGACTCCTTGGACGTCTGAAATCTTAAATCACAGTTTGTCTCTGCCAATTGTAATTCTGCCGGGATTACTCTGCACGATTACAATGAAGGAGACTGCAAATAATGAGAATAATGAGACGAGTAAGCTTAGTAATAGGAAAACATCGCCTGTTGGAAGAATGTGCAAATCTAGCCGTGGCTTTCAGCAAGGGCACCCATATTTTGAATCAACACATGACGAAACGACCGAAACACAGCACAGTTCTGTATGGATGCCACGTCTAGACAGGGAAGATTTCTCAAGAGTTGTACAAGAAACGTCTGGTGGCATCTTGACAGTCCCTGATGCTGATGGAATATCTGGCGGCAGCAAGATTCTTCGGCCGCGGCCAAACCGAGGACTAACTTTAACAGAAAGCTACCTCCAGCCAGATGAAAATCAAGGACTTTCCTCCGAAATGCGTTTGCTGAATGTTGGAAAGAATGCTCAGATGTGGAATGAATGCTACACTGAGCATGCCGAGCAGAACATGTGCCCTTCGCCACAATTTCAAATATACCAGGAACAACAGATTGGCCTCTGTTGGAAGGAGTCGTTGAAATGTGTGAACTGTGAACTCACGCATGTACAAGCTGTACAGTGAGATTGAAACTGGACACTGTGGTCAGCGGGCTGCCACAACGAATGTAGCACTTCACATCGGTCTGCAGGATACAACAATCGCCACTACCAAGTTCCGTCACATTCTGACAGCAATGCACACACCCCCTCCAAGTCACACTGGATTGCAAAGAACAGCGAACAAGGTGGCAGCACTCACTGCACAAGCAACAATGGATGACTTGCGCATGAGAAGACAGAGATCCAAGGAGACTAACACTCTTCGTGGTCTGCCATAAGATGCTCCGATTAACATCAGCGTCTATGTTCGATACAATTCTACGAACCTCAAAAACACTTACAGCTGTGGTGGACAGAATGCATCGCAGGCTCTCGGGACTGCATTCAGCTGGCAAACTGGTCAACGGGAAATCATAGCTTTCCAACTGGACAATAAACTGTGCAAATTAGGATCTTCACTTCGAAGTAAAGGGTTAAACGTCACCTGCCCTGGACATGTTGGATGTACAGCCAATGTGCCAGCTACAGAGCCACTGTCTGAGTACAGGATCGGGAAACACATTGGTGACAGTCTGGCACGAGATGGTGTCGCAATCAAGTATGTCACTACAGATGGAGATGCACTGGCTTCACGTGGCATACAAGATGCCATGCCAGCTGGCATGGAAACACAGAGGCAATCCGATACGACACATCTGTCTCAGACACAATTTCGTCACATCATGAAGGCATCGTTCTCCTCTATGATGTTTCCCGGAGAGGATGCTGCGAGGCGAACAGAAAACAGAAGACTGTTTGCAGAGGATGTGAAGACAAGGTGTCAGATGGTCTACACCAGTGTCCATATGCTTCACGACAGCGATGAAACTGCCATAGCGACACGCATGCCGGATGTCATTCAGGCTACACTCGACTGCTATGCAGGTTCGTGTGCTAACTGTCGCAGGCACGCGATTGTCTGCAGGGGTGGCAGAAGGAACTGGTGGAACACCTCTCCGCATCTGAAGGCGTGCGGCCTGACACGAGTAAACATGACAGACGGTGATCGAAGCACACTCCAAGGACTGATAGAGATGCGTCTTGGCCATGTCGCACTTCACTTGACACGCCGCAGACTGACAACCAACCCGAACGAATCTGCAAACAGAGCCTTCTCTGCATCACTGCCCAAGAATGTTAAGTTCAGCCGCAATGCACTGGGACGTGTGTGTTCTGTCATAGATCGCCTAAACTACGGTGCTGGAGAATCGATGCTGCGGAAGCTAGAAAATGTGCAGTGTCCCATTACGAAGGGTGGAAAAGTTGCCCGTGCAGTAAAACGCATCCAGCAAGATGTTATGTACCAACGAGAATATGCCAGGCAGCCAGCTGTGCGCCGACACAGACGAGCTACAAAGTCACAGCGGATGAAAGACTACTTCAAGGCAAAACAACAGAGATCTGTACTTGACGTTTACAGAAAGCGACAGCTTGATCACAGACCAGCCAGTCAGACAATAACAGCAGCGACAGCCACACACACACACCAGTAAGAACTGTGAGACGCAGACGGAGACGTGCACCCCCAACCCCACATGGCAATGACACTGAACACTCATATTCACTAAGATCACGGAAATCAGCCGACCACCCCTATGCTAAGAAATTGTAGGCAGACACACTCACCACACAGTTAAATAGATGGAAGTGAGCACACAGACAGTAATCTAACAATATGACGTTGTATTATTCCTTAGCGTCTACTTGAGCTGCAACTTTGACTGTGTATGCAATGCGAACACAATCTACGTACACCATCGATCACCTGCCTGCTGTCTGACATACGCCATGAAAACACTATAGCTCCGCGCCATCATCACGCTGTACCGATACGACACGATCATCACACTTGTTGCACGGCATGGCCGTCACACGTGTGACACTGTCCAGTCCATTGACCAGTTACGAGCCAAGGAGACAACATATCGGAACAGTTCATTCTGCACATGCACTCCCGAAAAAAAGTGAGTTCATTCTTACCACATTTCACAGTTGTAGCCATAACAGACATGCCGGATATATACCATGACCGCTACAATTGCCGGTTTTCTTGCATGAATTTCTCTGACTGTTGATGGAACGAGGTTCAAGATGGATGTGGTTGGCATTAACACAAAGACTGTTGTGACATAAATGCGACGCATCTAGGTGTGCTGCCAAGAATGTCTGTCTATGAAATAGCATGAAGGCCAGTCGGTGTGCTTTTATAGTTCGTCGGTTTCCACAACTAAACATCACTTTAACTACACCATACTTCACTTTCTCACCTGATGTACAGGCAGTCCAAATGAGACACTCACTGTTGCTTGACACGCACACCTTGTCACTAATTATTTCGGAATATTTGTCAAAGAACGCTGCCTCCATCATCTCGCGCCAACTAAAAACTGTTTCTGTTGCTAGGCGTCTAATAGGGCTCATGACACAGTTAACTTTCCCATTGGCCACCATGTTAGCATTTTGTAGGATTATAAGAAAACCAGACGCAGGAAAATTCTAAAACTTATTGGCTGTTGTTATCATCATATCAGTGACAAGCTGGTCGAGTTTAGTCAAGTTCCAATGTTTCGTTCTCTCGTAAAGTGCCGCTATGTGTGACACCCGTCAATATTTACAAATGAATGCAGGCAGTAACACAACAGAGGTGTCAACAAGCCAAATCACTGCCAAGTACCCATCCGCATAGTGAAATCAGCTAAAAATGCACCATTTCACTGTCAACAGCTTCCACAATCACACCTGGAAATATGACTGTTCAAATGCACTTATGTCACAGCATGTGAATATTGAAAAAAATCTAAATCAATTTTTTTATGGGACTATGTTGCAACGGTAACCAAACAGGAAGTCTAACTGTGTCATGACCCCAAATAGACATGGTTGTTTTGGCGAAAAAATCTGAAATTAACACATTTTACTGGCACTCCTATTTGAAGCAACATGCTGTAATTGTTTTTTATTTCATCCACACATTTTTTTTTTTAGACACATTTACAAAGTGCACCCTATTTCACCGAGTGCCACAACAGTGAGCAGGCGACAGTTTCAAAATGCCTAATCTTGCAGAACTACACAGTGCACAAACTTTTGTGTGTGCCATATATGAACACATTACCCAATTTTTCAGAGAGCCCAGTATGTTTTTTGTAAAATATCACATACAGGCTATTGTCATTTTGCAGTGAGAATTATGATGACTGTTTTCCCTTGTCCCTATTAAAAGACTGTAAATATACATGATACATGACCTTAAAGTGAGCATTCTTCAAAGACCAGAAGTCTTAATTGGTTCAATTGCAAAGTATTACACAATGCAATTAGTAGACACCTGATACAATGTCACACTTGCCTGATTGAGCAGTGATCAAGTCAGAAGCCAGCCACCAGGGGTGGGCTGGCCTATGGGGGCGATTATCAGAAGTTGCACAGCCCAGTTGTCATTAGCACCTTATCCTGGGGTCTTTCCATGTTTCTAATTAGGTGAAGTAAATAAAAAATGATAGATTAGTCACCGTGCTGTACTCTGATTGATCCACTTTGGGCATAGATTTTCAAACAGATGCTCCACTGGTCTAAGCCACTCCCCACCCCCCTAACACACAGTGTTCTGTCACTGTGATTTGGACTTTCAGACTCCTTGGACGTCTGAAATCTTAAATCACGGTTTGTCTCTGCCAATTGTAATTCTGCCGGGATTACTCTGCACGATTACAATGAAGGAGACTGCAAATAATGAGAATAATGAGACGAGTAAGCTTAGTAATAGGAAAACATCGCCTGTTGGAAGAATGTGCAAATCTAGCCGTGGCTTTCAGCAAGGGCACCCATATTTTGAATCAACACATGACGAAACGACCGAAACACAGCACAGTTCTGTATGGATGCCACGTCTAGACAGGGAAGATTTCTCAAGAGTTGTACAAGAAACGTCTGGTGGCCTCTTGACAGTCCCTGATGCTGATGGAATATCTGGCGGCAGCAAGATTCTTCGGCCGCGGCCAAACCGAAGACTAACTTTAACAGAAAGCTACCTCCAGCCAGATGAAAATCAAGGACTTTCCTCTGAAATGCGTTTGCTGAATGTTGGAAAGAATGCTCAGATGTGGAATGAATGCTACACTGAGCATGCCGAGCAGAACATGTGCCCTTCGCCACAATTTCAAATATACCAGGAACAACAGATTGGCCTCTGTTGGAAGGAGTCGTTGAAATGTGTGAACTGCGAGTATCACTCACGCATGTACAAGCTGTACAGTGAGATTGAAACTGGACACTGTGGTCAGCAGGCTGCCACAACGAATGTAGCACTTCACATCGGTCTGCAGGATACAACAACTGCCACTACCAAGTTCCGTCACATTCTGACAGCAATGCACACACCCCCTCCAAGTCACACTGGATTGCAAAGAACAGCACTCACTGCACAAGCAACAATGGATGACTTGCACATGAGAAGACAGAGATCCAAGGAGACTAACACTCTTCGTGGTCTGCCAGAAGATGCTCCGATTAAAATCAGCGTCTATGTTCGATACAATTCTACGAACCTCAAAAACACTTACAGCTGTGGTGGACAGAATGCATCGCAGGCTCTCGGGACTGCATTCAGCTGGCAAACTGGTCAACGGGAAATCATAGCTTTCCAACTGGACAATAAACTGTGCAAATTAGGATCTTCACTTCGAAGTAAAGGGTTAAACGTCACCTGCCCTGGACATGTTGGATGTACAGCCAATGTGCCAGCTACAGAGCCACTGTCTGAGTACAGGATCGGGAAACACATTGGTGACAGTCTGGCACGAGATGGTGTCGCAATCAAGTATGTCCCTACAGATGGAGATGCACTGGCTTCACGTGGCATACAAGATGCCATGCCAGCTGGCATGGAAACACAGAGGCAATCCGATACGACACATCTGTCTCAGACACAATTTCTTCACATCATGAAGGCATCGTTTTCCTCTATGATGTTTCCCGGAGAGGATGCTGCGAGGCGAACAGAAAACAGAAGACTGTTTGCAGAGGATGTGAAGACAAGGTGTCAGATGGTCTACACCAGTGTCCATATGCTTCACGACAGCGATGAAACTGCCATAGCGACACGCATGCCGGATGTCATTCAGGCTACACTCGACTGCTATGCAGGTTCGTGTGCTAACTGTCGCAGGCACGCGATTGTCTGCTGGGGTGGCAGAAGGAACTGGTGGAACACCTCTCCGCATCTGAAGGCGTGCGGCCTGACACGAGTAAACATGACAGATGGTGATCGAAGCACACTCCAAGGACTGATAGAGATGCGTCTTGGCCATGTCGCACTTCACTTGACACGCCGCAGACTGACAACCAACCCGAACGAATCTGCAAACAGAGCCTTCTCTGCATCACTGCCCAAGAATGTTAAGTTCAGCCGCAATGCACTGGGACGTGTGTGTTCTGTCATAGATCACCTAAACTACGGTGCTGGAGAATCGATGCTGCGGAAGCTAGAAAATGTGCAGTGTCCCATTACGAAGGGTGGAAAAGTTGCTCGTGCAGTAAAACGCATCCAGCAAGATGTTATGTACCAACGAGAATATGCCAGGCAGCCAGCTGTGCGCCGACACAGACGAGCTATAAAGTCACAGCGGATGAAAGACTACTTCAAGGCAAAACAACAGAGATCTGTACTTGACGTTTACAGAAAGCGACAGCTTGATCGCAGACCAGCCAGTCAGACAATAACAGCAGGGACAGCCACACACACACACCAGTAAGAACTGTGAGACGCAGACGGAGACGTGCACGCCCAACCCCACATGGCAATGACACTGAACACTCATATTCACTAAGATCACGGAAATCAGCCGACCACCCCTATGCTAAGAAATTGTAGGCAGACACACTCACCACACAGTTAAATAGATGGAAGTGAGCACACAGACAGTAATCTAACAATATGACTTTGTATTATTCCTTAGCGTCTACTTGAGCTGCAACTTTGACTGTCTATGCAATGCGAGCACAATCTACGTACACCATCGATCACCTGCCTGCTGTCTGACATACGCCATCAGAAGACTATAGCTCCGCGCCATCATCACTCTGTACCGATACGACACGATCATCACACTTGTTGCACGGCATGGCCGTCACACGTGTGACACTGTCCAGTCCATTGACTAGTTACGAGCCAAGGAGACAACATATCGGAACAGTTCATTCTGCACATGCACTCCCGAAAAAAAGTGAGTTCATTCTTACCACATTTCACAGTTGTAGCCATAACAGACATGCCGGATATATACCATGACCGCTACAATTGCCAGTTTTCTTGCATGAATTTCTCTGACTGTTGATGGAACGAGGTTCAAGATTGATGTGGTTGGCATTAACACAAAGACTGTTGTGACATAAATGCGACGCATCTAGGTGTGCTGCCAAGAATGTCTGTCTATGAAATAGCATGAAGGCCAGTCGGTGTGCTTTTATAGTTCGTCGGTTTCCACAACTAAACGTCACTTTAACTACACCATACTTCACTTTCTCACCTGATGTACAGGCAGTCCAAATGAGACACTCACTGTTGCTTGACACGCACACCTTGTCACTAATTATTTCGGAATATTTGTCAAAGAACGCTGCCTCCATCATCTCGCGCCAACTAAAAACTGTTTCTGCTGCTAGGCGTCTAATAGGGCTCATGACACAGTTAACTTTCCCATGGGCACCATGTTAGCGTTTTGTAGGATTATAAGAAAACCAGACGCAGGAAAATTCTAAAACGTATTGGCTGTTGTTATCATCATCTCAGTGACAAGCTGGTCGAGTTTAGTCAAGTTCCAATGTTTCGTTCTCTTGTAAAGTGCCGCTATGTGTGACACCCGTCAATATTTACAAATGAATGCAGGCAGTAACACAACAGAGGTGTCAACAAGCCAAATCACCGCCAAGTACCCATCCGCATAGTGAAATCAGCTAAAAATGCACCATTTCACTGTCAACAGCTTCCACAATCACACCTGGAAATATGACTGTTCAAATGCACTTATGTCACAGCATGTGAATGTTGAAAAAAATCTAAATCTATTTTTTTATGGGACTATGTTGCAACGGTAACCAAACAGGAAGTCTAACTGTGTCATGACCCCAAATAGACATGGTTGTTTTGGCGAACAAATCTGAAATTAACACATTTTACTGGCACTCCTATTTGAAGCAACATGCTGTAATTGTTTTTTATTTCATCCACACATTTTTTTTTTAGACACATTTACAAAGTGCACCCTATTTCACCGAGCGCCACAACAGTGAGCAGGCGACAGTTTCAAAATGCCTAATCTTGCAGAACTACACAGTGCACAAACTTTTTTGTGTGCCATATATGAACACATTACCCAATTTTTCAGAGAGCCCAGTATGTTTTTTGTAAAATATCACATACAGGCTATTGTCATTTTGCAGTGAGAATTATGATGACTGTTTTCCCTTGTCCCTATTAAAAGACTGTAAATATACATGATACATGACCTTAAAGTGAGCATTCTTCAAAGACCAGACGTCTTAATTGGTTCAATTGCAAAGTATTACACAATGCAATTAGTAGACACCTGATACAATGTCACACTTGCCTGATTGAGCAGTGATCAAGTCAGAAGCCAGCCACCAGGGGTGGGCTGGCCTATGGGGGCGATTATCAGAAGTTGCACAGCCCAGTTGTCATTAGCACCTTATCCTGGGGTCTTTCCATGTTTCTAATTAGGTGAAGTAAACAAAAAATGATAGATTGGTCACCCTGCTGTACTCTGATTGGTCCACTTTGGGCATAGATTTTCAAACAGATGCTCCACTGGTCTAAGCCACTCCCCAACCCCCCCTAACACACAGTGTTCTGTCACTGTGATTTGGACTTTCAGACTCCTTGGACGTCTGAAATCTTAAATCACGGATTGTCTCTGCCAATTGTAATTCTGCCGGGTTTACTCTGCACGATTACAATGAAGGAGACTGCAAATAATGAGAATAATGAGACGAGTAAGCTTAGTAATAGGAAAACATCGCCTGTTGGAAGAATGTGCAAATCTAGCCGTGGCTTTCAGCAAGGGCACCCATATTTTGAATCAACACATGACGAAACGACCGAAACACAGCACAGTTCTGAATGGATGCCACGTCTAGACAGGGAAGATTTCTCAAGAGTTGTACAAGAAACGTCTGGTGGCCTCTTGACAGTCCCTGATGCTGATGGAATATCTGGCGGCAGCAAGATTCTTCGGCCGCGGCCAAACCGAGGACTAACTTTAACAGAAAGCTACCTCCAGCCAGATGAAAATCAAGGACTTTCCTCTCCGAAATGCGTTTGCTGAATGTTGGAAAGAATGCTCAGATGTGGAATGAATGCTACACTGAGCATGCCGAGCAGAACATGTGCCCTTCGCCACAATTTCAAATATACCAGGAACAACAGATTGGCCTCTGTTGGAAGGAGTCGTTGAAATGTGTGAACTGCGAGTATCACTCACGCATGTACAAGCTGTACAGTGAGATTGAAACTGGACACTGTGGTCAGCGGGCTGCCACAACGAATGTAGCACTTCACATCGGTCTGCAGGATACAACAACCGCCACTACCAAGTTCCGTCACATTCTGACAGCAATGCACACACCCCCTCCAAGTCACACTGGATTGCAAAGAACAGCGAACAAGGTGGCAGCACTCACTGCACAAGCAACAATGGATGACTTGCACATGAGAAGACAGAGATCCAAGGAGACTAACACTCTTCGTGGTCTGACAGAAGATGCTCCGATTAACATCAGCGTCTATGTTCGATACAATTCTACGAACCTCAAAAACACTTACAGCTGTGGTGGACAGAATGCATCGCAGGCTCTCGGGACTGCATTCAGCTGGCAAACTGGTCAACGGGAAATCATAGCTTTCCAACTGGACAATAAACTGTGCAAATTAGGATCTTCACTTCGAAGTAAAGGGTTAAACGTCACCTGCCCTGGACATGTTGGATGTACAGCCTATATGTCCCCGCTACAGAGCCACTGTCTGAGTACAGGATCGGGAAACACATTGGTGACAGTCTGGCACGAGATGGTGTCGCAATCAAGTATGTCACTACAGATGGAGATGCACTGGCTTCACGTGGCATACAAGATGCCATGCCAGCTGGCATGGAAACACAGAGGCAATCCGATACGACACATCTGTCTCAGACACAATTTCGTCACATCTTGAAGGCATCGTTCTCCTCTATGATGTTTCCCGGAGAGGATGCTGCGAGGCGAACAGAAAACAGAAGACTGTTTGCAGAGGATGTGAAGACAAGGTGTCAGATGGTCTACACCAGTGTCCATATGCTTCACGACAGCGATGAAACTGCCATAGCGACACGCATGCCGGATGTCATTCAGGCTACACTCGACTGCTATGCAGGTTCGTGTGCTAACTGTCGCAGGCACGCGATTGTCTGCAGGGGTGGCAGAAGGAACTGGTGGAACACCTCTCCGCATCTGAAGGCGTGCGGCCTGACACGAGTAAACATGACAGACGGTGATCGAAGCACACTCCAAGGACTGATAGAGATGCGTCTTGGCCATGTCGCACTTCACTTGACACGCCGCAGACTGACAACCAACCCGAACGAATCTGCAAACAGAGCCTTCTCTGCATCACTGCCCAAGAATGTTAAGTTCAGCCGCAATGCACTGGGACGTGTGTGTTCTGTCATAGATCGCCTAAACTACGGTGCTGGAGAATCGATGCTGCGGAAGCTAGAAAATGTGCAGTGTCCCATTACGAAGGGTGGAAAAGTTGCTCGTGCAGTAAAACGCATCCAGCAAGATGTTATGTACCAACGAGAATATGCCAGGCAGCCAGCTGTGCGCCGACACAGACGAGCTACAAAGTCACAGCGGATGAAAGACTACTTCAAGGCAAAACAACAGAGATCTGTACTTGACGTTTACAGAAAGCGACAGCTTGATCGCAGACCAGCCAGTCAGACAATAACAGCAGCGACAGCCACACACACACCAGTAAGAACTGTGAGACGCAGACGGAGACGTGCACCCCCAACCCCACATGGCAATGACACTGAACACTCATATTCACTAAGATCACGGAAATCAGCCGACCACCCCTATGCTAAGAAATTGTAGGCAGACACACTCACCACACAGTTAAATAGATGGAAGTGAGCACACAAGACAGTAATCTAACAATATGACTTTGTATTATTCCTTAGCGTCTACTTGAGCTGCAACTTTGACTGTGTATGCAATGCGAACACAATCTACGTACACCATCGATCACCTGCCTGCTGTCTGACATACGCCATGAGAAGACTATAGCTCCGCGCCATCATCACGCTGTACCGATACGACACGATCATCACACTTGTTGCACGGCATGGCCGTCACACGTGTGACACTGTCCAGTCCATTGACCAGTTACGAGCCAAGGAGACAACATATCGGAACAGTTCATTCTGCACATGCACTCCCGAAAAAAAGTGAGTTCATTCTTACCACATTTCACAGTTGTAGCCATAACAGACATGCCGGATATATACCATGACCGCTACAATTGCCGGTTTTCTTGCATGAATTTCTCTGACTGTTGATGGAACGAGGTTCAAGATTGATGTGGTTGGCATTAACACAAAGACTGTTGTGACATAAATGCGACGCATCTAGGTGTGCTGCCAAGAATGTCTGTCTATGAAGTAGCATGAAGGCCAGTCGGTGTGCTTTTATAGTTCGTCGGTTTCCACAACTAAACGTCACTTTTACTACACCATATTTCACTTTCTCACCTGATGTACAGGCAGTCCAAATGAGACACTCACTGTTGCTTGACACGCACACCTTGTCACTAATTATTTCGGAATATTTGTCAAAGAACGCTGCCTCCATCATCTCGCTCCAACTAAAAAGTTTTTCTGCTGCTAGGCGTCTAATAGGGCTCATGACACAGTTAACTTTCCCATTGGCCACCATGTTAGCGTTTTGTAGGATTATAAGAAAACCAGACGCAGGAAAATTCTAAAACGTATTGGCTGTAGTTATCATCATCTCAGTGACAAGCTGGTCGAGTTTAGTCAAGTTCCAATGTTTCGTTCTCTCGTAAAGTGCCGCTATGTGTGACACCCGTCAATATTTACAAATGAATGCAGGCAGTAACACAACAGAGGTGTCAACAAGATAAATCACTGCCAAGTACCCATCCGCATAGTGAAATCAGCTAAAAATGCACCATTTCACTGTCAACAGCTTCCACAATCACACCTGGAAATATGACTGTTCAAATGCACTTATGTCACAGCATGTGAATGTTGAAAAAAATCTAAATCTATTTTTTTATGGGACTATGTTGCAACGGTAACCAAACAGGAAGTCTGTGTCATGACCCCAAATAGACATGGTTGTTTTGGCGAACAAATCTGAAATTAACACATTTTACTGGCACTCCTATTTGAAGCAACATGCTGTAATTGTTTTTTATTTCATCCACACATTTTTTTTTTAGACACATTTACAAAGTGCACCCTATTTCACCGAGCGCCACAACAGTGAGCAGGCGACAGTTTCAAAATGCCTAATCTTGCAGAACTACACAGTGCACAAACTTTTTTGTGTGCCATATATGAACACATTACCCAATTTTTCAGAGAGCCCAGTATGTTTTTTGTAAAATATCACATACAGGCTATTGTCATTTTGCAGTGAGAATTATGATGACTGTTTTCCCTTGTCCCTATTAAAAGACTGTAAATATACATGATAATTGACCTTAAAGTGAGCATTCTTCAAAGACCAGACGTCTTAATTGGTTCAATTGCAAAGTATTACACAATGCAATTAGTAGACACCTGATACACTGTCACACTTGCCTGATTGAGCAGTGATCAAGTCAGAAGCCAGCCACCAGGGGTGGGCTGGCCTATGGGGGCGATTATCAGAAGTTGCACAGCCCAGTTGTCATTAGCACCTTATCCTGGGGTCTTTCCATGTTTCTAATTAGGTGAAGTAAATAAAAAATGATAGATTGGTCACCGTGCTGTACTCTGATTGGTCCACTTTGGGCATAGATTTTCAAACAGATGCTCCACTGGTCTGAGCCACTCCCCACCCCCCTAACACACAGTGTTCTGTCACTGTGATTTGGACTTTCAGACTCCTTGGACGTCTGAAATCTTAAATCACGGTTTGTCTCTGCCAATTGTAATTCTGCCGGGATTACTCTGCACGATTACAATGAAGGAGACTGCAAATAATGAGAATAATGAGACGAGTAAGCTTAGTAATAGGAAAACATCGCCTGTTGGAAGAATGTGCAAATCTAGCCGTGGCTTTCAGCAAGGGCACCCATATTTTGAATCAACACATGACGAAACGACCGAAACACAGCACAGTTCTGTATGGATGCCACGTCTAGACAGGGAAGATTTCTCAAGAGTTGTACAAGAAACGTCTGGTGGCCTCTTGACAGTCCCTGATGCTGATGGAATATCTGGCGGCAGCAAGATTCTTCGGCCGCGGCCAAACCGAAGACTAACTTTAACAGAAAGCTACCTCCAGCCAGATGAAAATCAAGGACTTTCCTCCGAAATGCGTTTGCTGAATGTTGGAAAGAATGCTCAGATGTGGAATGAATGCTACACTGAGCATGCCGAGCAGAACATGTGCCCTTCGCCACAATTTCAAATATACCAGGAACAACAGATTGGCCTCTGTTGGAAGGAGTCGTTGAAATGTGTGAACTGCGAACTCACGCATGTACAAGCTGTACAGTGAGATTGAAACTGGACACTGTGGTCAGCGGGCAGCCACAACGAATGTAGCACTTCACATCGGTCTGCAGGATACAACAACTGCCACTACCAAGTTCCGTCACATTCTGACAGCAATGCACACACCCCCTCCAAGTCACACTGGATTGCAAAGAACAGCGAACAAGGTGGCAGCACTCACTGCACAAGCAACAATGGATGACTTGCACATGAGAAGACAGAGATCCAAGGAGACTAACACTCTTCGTGGTCTGCCAGAAGATGCTCCGATTAAAATCAGCGTCTATGTTCGATACAATTCTACGAACCTCAAAAACACTTACAGCTGTGGTGGACAGAATGCATCGCAGGCTCTGGGGACTGCATTCAGCTGGCAAACTGGTCAACGGGAAATCATAGCTTTCCAACTGGACAATAAACTGTGCAAATTAGGATCTTCACTTCGAAGTAAAGGGTTAAACGTCACCTGCCCTGGACATGTTGGATGTACAGCCAATGTGCCAGCTACAGAGCCACTGTCTGAGTACAGGATCGGGAAACACATTGGTGACAGTCTGGCACGAGATGGTGTCACAATCAAGTATGTCCCTACAGATGGAGATGCACTGGCTTCACGTGGCATACAAGATGCCATGCCAGCTGGCATGGAAACACAGAGGCAATCCGATACGACACATCTGTCTCAGACACAATTTCGTCACATCATGAAGGCATCGTTCTCCTCTATGATGTTTCCCGGAGAGGATGCTGCGAGGCGAACAGAAAACAGAAGACTGTTTGCAGAGGATGTGAAGACAAGGTGTCAGATGGTCTACACCAGTGTCCATATGCTTCACGACAGCGATGAAACTGCCATAGCGACACGCATGCCGGATGTCATTCAGGCTACACTCGACTGCTATGCAGGTTCGTGTGCTAACTGTCGCAGGCACGCGATTGTCTGCTGGGGTGGCAGAAGGAACTGGTGGAACACC
The DNA here is from genome assembly GCA_964017155.1 of Oasisia sp. SBJ-2009. Classification (NCBI taxonomy): domain Eukaryota; kingdom Metazoa; phylum Annelida; class Polychaeta; order Sabellida; family Siboglinidae; genus Oasisia; species Oasisia sp. SBJ-2009. The sequence continues at coordinate 37,880,301 of OZ024864.1, read as the reverse complement.
TCTCCGCATCTGAAGGCGTGCGGCCTGACACGAGTAAACATGACAGACGGTGATCGAAGCACACTCCAAGGACTGATAGAGATGCGTCTTGGCCATGTCGCACTTCACTTGACACGCCGCAGACTGACAACCAACCCGAACGAATCTGCAAACAGAGCCTTCTCTGCATCACTGCCCAAGAATGTTAAGTTCAGCCGCAATGCACTGGGACGTGTGTGTTCTGTCATAGATCACCTAAACTACGGTGCTGGAGAATCGATGCTGCGGAAGCTAGAAAATGTGCAGTGTCCCATTACGAAGGGTGGAAAAGTTGCTCGTGCAGTAAAACGCATCCAGCAAGATGTTATGTACCAACGAGAATATGCCAGGCAGCCAGCTGTGCGCCGACACAGACGAGCTATAAAGTCACAGCGGATGAAAGACTACTTCAAGGCAAAACAACAGAGATCTGTACTTGACGTTTACAGAAAGCGACAGCTTGATCGCAGACCAGCCAGTCAGACAATAACAGCAGGGACAGCCACACACACACACCAGTAAGAACTGTGAGACGCAGACGGAGACGTGCACGCCCAACCCCACATGGCAATGACACTGAACACTCATATTCACTAAGATCACGGAAATCAGCCGACCACCCCTATGCTAAGAAATTGTAGGCAGACACACTCACCACACAGTTAAATAGATGGAAGTGAGCACACAGACAGTAATCTAACAATATGACTTTGTATTATTCCTTAGCGTCTACTTGAGCTGCAACTTTGACTGTCTATGCAATGGGAGCACAATCTACGTACACCATCGATCACCTGCCTGCTGTCTGACATACGCCATGAGAAGACTATAGCTCCGCGCCATCATCACGCTGTACCGATACGACACGATCATCACACTTGTTGCACGGCATGGCCGTCACACGTGTGACACTGTCCAGTCCATTGACCAGTTACGAGCCAAGGAGACAACATATCGGAACAGTTCATTCTGCACATGCACTCCCGAAAAAAAGTGAGTTCATTCTTACCACATTTCACAGTTGTAGCCATAACAGACATGCCGGATATATACCATGACCGCTACAATTGCCGGTTTTCTTGCATGAATTTCTCTGACTGTTGATGGAACGAGGTTCAAGATTGATGTGGTTGGCATTAACACAAAGACTGTTGTGACATAAATGCGACGCATCTAGGTGTGCTGCCAAGAATGTCTGTCTATGAAATAGCATGAAGGCCAGTCGGTGTGCTTTTATAGTTCGTCGGTTTCCACAACTAAACGTCACTTTAACTACACCATACTTCACTTTCTCACCTGATGTACAGGCAGTCCAAATGAGACACTCACTGTTGCTTGACACGCACACCTTGTCACTAATTATTTCGGAATATTTGTCAAAGAACGCTGCCTCCATCATCTCGCGCCAACTAAAAACTGTTTCTGCTGCTAGGCGTCTAATAGGGCTCATGACACAGTTAACTTTCCCATTGGCCACCATGTTAGCGTTTTGTAGGATTATAAGAAAACCAGACGCAGGAAAATTCTAAAACGTATTGGCTGTTGTTATCATCATCTCAGTGACAAGCTGGTCGAGTTTAGTCAAGTTCCAATGTTTCGTTCTCTCGTAAAGTGCCGCTATGTGTGACACCCGTCAATATTTACAAATGAATGCAGGCAGTAACACAACAGAGGTGTCAACAAGCCAAATCACCGCCATGTACCCATCCGCATAGTGAAATCAGCTAAAAATGCACCATTTCACTGTCAACAGCTTCCACAATCACACCTGGAAATATGACTGTTCAAATGCACTTATGTCACAGCATGTGAATGTTGAAAAAAATCTAAATCTATTTTTTTATGGGACTATGTTGCAACGGTAACCAAACAGGAAGTCTAACTGTGTCATGACCCCAAATAGACATGGTTGTTTTGGCGAACAAATCTGAAATTAACACATTTTACTGGCACTCCTATTTGAAGCAACATGCTGTAATTGTTTTTTATTTCATCCACACATTTTTTTTTTAGACACATTTACAAAGTGCACCCTATTTCACCGAGTGCCACAACAGTGAGCAGGCGACAGTTTCAAAATGCTTAATCTTGCAGAACTACACAGTGCACAAACTTTTTTGTGTGCCATATATGAACACATTACCCAATTTTTCAGAGAGCCCAGTATGTTTTTTGTAAAATATCACATACAGGCTATTGTCATTTTGCAGTGAGAATTATGATGACTGTTTTCCCTTGTCCCTATTAAAAGACTGTAAATATACATGATACATGACCTTAAAGTGAGCATTCTTCAAAGACCAGACGTCTTCATTGGTTCAATTGCAAAGTATTACACAATGCAATTAGTAGACACCTGATACAATGTCACACTTGCCTGATTGAGCAGTGATCAAGTCAGAAGCCAGCCACCAGGGGTGGGCTGGCCTATGGGGGCGATTATCAGAAGTTGCACAGCCCAGTTGTCATTAGCACCTTATCCTGGGGTCTTTCCATGTTTCTAATTAGGTGAAGTAAACAAAAAATGATAGATTGGTCACCCTGCTGTACTCTGATTAGTCCACTTTGGGCATAGATTTTCAAACAGATGCTCCACTGGTCTAAGCCACTCCCCAACCCCCCCTAACACACAGTGTTCTGTCACTGTGATTTGGACTTTCAGACTCCTTGGACGTCTGAAATCTTAAATCACGGATTGTCTCTGCCAATTGTAATTCTGCCGGGTTTACTCTGCACGATTACAATGAAGGAGACTGCAAATAATGAGAATAATGAGACGAGTAAGCTTAGTAATAGGAAAACATCGCCTGTTGGAAGAATGTGCAAATCTAGCCGTGGCTTTCAGCAAGGGCACCCATATTTTGAATCAACACATGACGAAACGACCGAAACACAGCACAGTTCTGTATGGATGCCACGTCTAGACAGGGAAGATTTCTCAAGAGTTGTACAAGAAACGTCTGGTGGCCTCTTGACAGTCCCTGATGCTGATGGAATATCTGGCGGCAGCAAGATTCTTCGGCCGCGGCCAAACCGAGGACTAACTTTAACAGAAAGCTACCTCCAGCCAGATGAAAATCAAGGACTTTCCTCTCCGAAATGCGTTTGCTGAATGTTGGAAAGAATGCTCAGATGTGGAATGAATGCTACACTGAGCATGCCGAGCAGAACATGTGCCCTTCGCCACAATTTCAAATATACCAGGAACAACAGATTGGCCTCTGTTGGAAGGAGTCGTTGAAATGTGTGAACTGCGAGTATCACTCACGCATGTACAAGCTGTACAGTGAGATTGAAACTGGACACTGTGGTCAGCGGGCTGCCACAACGAATGTAGCACTTCACATCGGTCTGCAGGATACAACAACCGCCACTACCAAGTTCCGTCACATTCTGACAGCAATGCACACACCCCCTCCAAGTCACACTGGATTGCAAAGAACAGCGAACAAGGTGGCAGCACTCACTGCACCAGCAACAATGGATGACTTGCGCATGAGAAGACAGAGATCCAAGGAGACTAACACTCTTCGTGGTCTGCCAGAAGATGCTCCGATTAACATCAGCGTCTATGTTCGATACAATTCTACGAACCTCAAAAACACTTACAGCTGTGGTGGACAGAATGCATCGCAGGCTCTCGGGACTGCATTCAGCTGGCAAACTGGTCAACGGGAAATCATAGCTTTCCAACTGGACAATAAACTGTGCAAATTAGGATCTTCACTTCGAAGTAAAGGGTTAAACGTCACCTGCCCTGGACATGTTGGATGTACAGCCTATATGTCCCCGCTACAGAGCCACTGTCTGAGTACAGGATCGGGAAACACATTGGTGACAGTCTGGCACGAGATGGTGTCGCAATCAAGTATGTCGCTACAGATGGAGATGCACTGGCTTCACGTGGCATACAAGATGCCATGCCAGCTGGCATGGAAACACAGAGGCAATCCGATACGACACATCTGTCTCAGACACAATTTCGTCACATCATCAAGGCATCGTTCTCCTCTATGATGTTTCCCGGAGAGGATGCTGCGAGGCGAACAGAAAACAGAAGACTGTTTGCAGAGGATGTGAAGACAAGGTGTCAGATGGTCTACACCAGTGTCCATATGCTTCACGACAGCGATGAAACTGCCATAGCGACACGCATGCCGGATGTCATTCAGGCTACACTCGACTGCTATGCAGGTTCGTGTGCTAACTGTCGCAGGCACGCGATTGTCTGCTGGGGTGGCAGAAGGAACTGGTGGAACACCTCTCCGCATCTGAAGGCGTGCGGCCTGACACGAGTAAACATGACAGACGGGGATCGAAGCACACTCCAAGGACTGATAGAGATGCGTCTTGGCCATGTCGCACTTCACTTGACACGCCGCAGACTGACAACCAACCCGAACGAATCTGCAAACAGAGCCTTCTCTGCATCACTGCCCAAGAATGTTAAGTTTAGCCGCAATGCACTGGGACGTGTGTGTTCTGTCATAGATCACCTAAACTACGGTGCTGGAGAATCGATGCTGCGGAAGCTAGAAAATGTGCAGTGTCCCATTACGAAGGGTGGTAAAGTTGCTCGTGCAGTAAAACGCATCCAGCAAGATGTTATGTACCAACGAGAATATGCCAGGCAGCCAGCTGTGCGCCGACACAGACGAGCTATAAAGTCACAGCGGATGAAAGACTACTTCAAGGCAAAACAACAGAGATCTGTACTTGACGTTTACAGAAAGCGACAGCTTGATCGCAGACCAGCCAGTCAGACAATAACAGCAGGGACAGCCACACACACACACCAGTAAGAACTGTGAGACGCAGACGGAGACGTGCACGCCCAACCCCACATGGCAATGACACTGAACACTCATATTCACTAAGATCACGGAAATCAGCCGACCACCCCTATGCTAAGAAATTGTAGGCAGACACACTCACCACACAGTTAAATAGATGGAAGTGAGCACACAGACAGTAATCTAACAATATGACTTTGTATTATTCCTTAGCGTCTACTTGAGCTGCAACTTTGACTGTCTATGCAATGGGAGCACAATCTACGTACACCATCGATCACCTGCCTGCTGTCTGACATACGCCATGAGAAGACTATAGCTCCGCGCCATCATCACGCTGTACCGATACGACACGATCATCACACTTGTTGCACGGCATGGCCGTCACACGTGTGACACTGTCCAGTCCATTGACCAGTTACGAGCCAAGGAGACAACATATCGGAACAGTTCATTCTGCACATGCACTCCCGAAAAAAAGTGAGTTCATTCTTACCACATTTCACAGTTGTAGCCATAACAGACATGCCGGATATATACCATGACCGCTACAATTGCCGGTTTTCTTGCATGAATTTCTCTGACTGTTGATGGAACGAGGTTCAAGATTGATGTGGTTGGCATTAACACAAAGACTGTTGTGACATAAATGCGATGCATCTAGGTGTGCTGCCAAGAATGTCTGTCTATGAAATAGCATGAAGGCCAGTCGGTGTGCTTTTATAGTTCGTCGGTTTCCACAACTAAACGTCACTTTAACTACACCATACTTCACTTTCTCACCTGATGTACAGGCAGTCCAAATGAGACACTCACTGTTGCTTGACACGCACACCTTGTCACTAATTATTTCGGAATATTTGTCAAAGAACGCTGCCTCCATCATCTCGCGCCAACTAAAAACTGTTTCTGCTGCTAGGCGTCTAATAGGGCTCATGACACAGTTAACTTTCCCATTGGCCACCATGTTAGCGTTTTGTAGGATTATAAGAAAACCAGACGCAGGAAAATTCTAAAACTTATTGGCTGTTGTTATCATCATCTCAGTGACAAGCTGGTCGAGTTTAGTCAAGTTCCAATGTTTCGTTCTCTCGTAAAGTGCCGCTATGTGTGACACCCGTCAATATTTACAAATGAATGCAGGCAGTAACACAACAGAGGTGTCAACAAGCCAAATCACCGCCAAGTACCCATCCGCATAGTGAAATCAGCTAAAAATGCACCATTTCACTGTCAACAGCTTCCACAATCACACCTGGAAATATGACTGTTCAAATGCACTTATGTCACAGCATGTGAATGTTGAAAAAAATCTAAATCTATTTTTTTATGGGACTATGTTGCAACGGTAACCAAACAGGAAGTCTAACTGTGTCATGACCCCAAATAGACATGGTTGTTTTGGCGAAAAAATCTGAAATTAACACATTTTACTGGCACTCCTATTTGAAGCAACATGCTGTAATTGTTTTTTATTTCATCCACACATTTTTTTTTAGACACATTTACAAAGTGCACCCTATTTCACCGAGCGCCACAACAGTGAGCAGGCGACAGTTTCAAAATGCCTAATCTTGCAGAACTACACAGTGCACAAACTTTTTTGTGTGCCATATATGAACACATTACCCAATTTTTCAGAGAGCCCAGTATGTTTTTTGTAAAATATCACATACAGGCTATTGTCATTTTGCAGTGAGAATTATGATGACTGTTTTCCCTTGTCCCTATTAAAAGACTGTAAATATACATGATACATGACCTTAAAGTGAGCATTCTTCAAAGACCAGACGTCTTCATTGGTTCAATTGCAAAGTATTACACAATGCAATTAGTAGACACCTGATACAATGTCACACTTGCCTGATTGAGCAGTGATCAAGTCAGAAGCCAGCCACCAGGGGTGGGCTGGCCTATGGGGGCGATTATCAGAAGTTGCACAGCCCAGTTGTCATTAGCACCTTATCCTGGGGTCTTTCCATGTTTCTAATTAGGTGAAGTAGACAAAAAATGATAGATTGGTCACCCTGCTGTACTCTGATTGGTCCACTTTGGGCATAGATTTTCAAACAGATGCTCCACTGGTCTAAGCCACTCCCCAACCCCCCTAACACACAGTGTTCTGTCACTGTGATTTGGACTTTCAGACTCCTTGGACGTCTGAAATCTTAAATCACGGATTGTCTCTGCCAATTGTAATTCTGCCGGGTTTACTCTGCACGATTACAATGAAGGAGACTGCAAATAATGAGAATAATGAGACGAGTAAGCTTAGTAATAGGAAAACATCGCCTGTTGGAAGAATGTGCAAATCTAGCCGTGGCTTTCAGCAAGGGCACCCATATTTTGAATCAACACATGACGAAACGACCGAAACACAGCACAGTTCTGTATGGATGCCACGTCTAGACAGGGAAGATTTCTCAAGAGTTGTACAAGAAACGTCTGGTGGCCTCTTGACAGTCCCTGATGCTGATGGAATATCTGGCGGCAGCAAGATTCTTCGGCCGCGGCCAAACCGAGGACTAACTTTAACAGAAAGCTACCTCCAGCCAGATGAAAATCAAGAACTTTCCTCTCCGAAATGCGTTTGCTGAATGTTGGAAAGAATGCTCAGATGTGGAATGAATGCTACACTGAGCATGCCGAGCAGAACATGTGCCCTTCGCCACAATTTCAAATATACCAGGAACAACAGATTGGCCTCTGTTGGAAGGAGTCGTTGAAATGTGTGAACTGCGAGTATCACTCACGCATGTACAAGCTGTACAGTGAGATTGAAACTGGACACTGTGGTCAGCGGGCTGCCACAACGAATGTAGCACTTCACATCGGTCTGCAGGATACAACAACCGCCACTACCAAGTTCCGTCACATTCTGACAGCAATGCACACACCCCCTCCAAGTCACACTGGATTGCAAAGAACAGCGAACAAGGTGGCAGCACTCACTGCACAAGCAACAATGGATGACTTGCACATGAGAAGACAGAGATCCAAGGAGACTAACACTCTTCGTGGTCTGCCAGAAGATGCTCCGATTAACATCAGCGTCTATGTTCGATACAATTCTACGAACCTCAAAAACACTTACAGCTGTGGTGGACAGAATGCATCGCAGGCTCTCGGGACTGCATTCAGCTGGCAAACTGGTCAACGGGAAATCATAGCTTTCCAACTGGACAATAAACTGTGCAAATTAGGATCTTCACTCCGAAGTAAAGGGTTAAACGTCACCTGCCCTGGACATGTTGGATGTACAGCCTATATGTCCCCGCTACAGAGCCACTGTCTGAGTACAGGATCGGGAAACACATTGGTGACAGTCTGGCACGAGATGGTGTCGCAATCAAGTATGTCGCTACAGATGGAGATGCACTGGCTTCACGTGGCATACAAGATGCCATGCCAGCTGGCATGGAAACACAGAGGCAATCCGATACGACACATCTGTCTCAGACACAATTTCGTCACATCATCAAGGCATCGTTCTCCTCTATGATGTTTCCCGGAGAGGATGCTGCGAGGCGAACAGAAAACAGAAGACTGTTTGCAGAGGATGTGAAGACAAGGTGTCAGATGGTCTACACCAGTGTCCATATGCTTCACGACAGCGATGAAACTGCCATAGCGACACGCATGCCGGATGTCATTCAGGCTACACTCGACTGCTATGCAGGTTCGTGTGCTAACTGTCGCAGGCACGCGATTGTCTGCTGGGGTGGCAGAAGGAACTGGTGGAACACCTCTCCGCATCTGAAGGCGTGCGGCCTGACACGAGTAAACATGACAGACGGGGATCGAAGCACACTCCAAGGACTGATAGAGATGCGTCTTGGCCATGTCGCACTTCACTTGACACGCCGCAGACTGACAACCAACCCGAACGAATCTGCAAACAGAGCCTTCTCTGCATCACTGCCCAAGAATGTTAAGTTTAGCCGCAATGCACTGGGACGTGTGTGTTCTGTCATAGATCACCTAAACTACGGTGCTGGAGAATCGATGCTGCGGAAGCTAGAAAATGTGCAGTGTCCCATTACGAAGGGTGGTAAAGTTGCTCGTGCAGTAAAACGCATCCAGCAAGATGTTATGTACCAACGAGAATATGCCAGGCAGCCAGCTGTGCGCCGACACAGACGAGCTATAAAGTCACAGCGGATGAAAGACTACTTCAAGGCAAAACAACAGAGATCTGTACTTGACGTTTACAGAAAGCGACAGCTTGATCGCAGACCAGCCAGTCAGACAATAACAGCAGGGACAGCCACACACACACACCAGTAAGAACTGTGAGACGCAGACGGAGACGTGCACGCCCAACCCCACATGGCAATGACACTGAACACTCATATTCACTAAGATCACGGAAATCAGCCGACCACCCCTATGCTAAGAAATTGTAGGCAGACACACTCACCACACAGTTAAATAGATGGAAGTGAGCACACAGACAGTAATCTAACAATATGACTTTGTATTATTCCTTAGCGTCTACTTGAGCTGCAACTTTGACTGTCTATGCAATGGGAGCACAATCTACGTACACCATCGATCACCTGCCTGCTGTCTGACATACGCCATGAGAAGACTATAGCTCCGCGCCATCATCACGCTGTACCGATACGACACGATCATCACACTTGTTGCACGGCATGGCCGTCACACGTGTGACACTGTCCAGTCCATTGACCAGTTACGAGCCAAGGAGACAACATATCGGAACAGTTCATTCTGCACATGCACTCCCGAAAAAAAGTGAGTTCATTCTTACCACATTTCACAGTTGTAGCCATAACAGACATGCCGGATATATACCATGACCGCTACAATTGCCGGTTTTCTTGCATGAATTTCTCTGACTGTTGATGGAACGAGGTTCAAGATTGATGTGGTTGGCATTAACACAAAGACTGTTGTGACATAAATGCGACGCATCTAGGTGTGCTGCCAAGAATGTCTGTCTATGAAATAGCATGAAGGCCAGTCGGTGTGCTTTTATAGTTCGTCGGTTTCCACAACTAAACGTCACTTTAACTACACCATACTTCACTTTCTCACCTGATGTACAGGCAGTCCAAATGAGACACTCACTGTTGCTTGACACGCACACCTTGTCACTAATTATTTCGGAATATTTGTCAAAGAACGCTGCCTCCATCATCTCGCGCCAACTAAAAACTGTTTCTGCTGCTAGGCGTCTAATAGGGCTCATGACACAGTTAACTTTCCCATTGGCCACCATGTTAGCGTTTTGTAGGATTATAAGAAAACCAGACGCAGGAAAATTCTAAAACTTATTGGCTGTTGTTATCATCATCTCAGTGACAAGCTGGTCGAGTTTAGTCAAGTTCCAATGTTTCGTTCTCTCGTAAAGTGCCGCTATGTGTGACACCCGTCAATATTTACAAATGAATGCAGGCAGTAACACAACAGAGGTGTCAACAAGCCAAATCACCGCCAAGTACCCATCCGCATAGTGAAATCAGCTAAAAATGCACCATTTCACTGTCAACAGCTTCCACAATCACACCTGGAAATATGACTGTTCAAATGCACTTATGTCACAGCATGTGAATGTTGAAAAAAATCTAAATCTATTTTTTTATGGGACTATGTTGCAACGGTAACCAAACAGGAAGTCTAACTGTGTCATGACCCCAAATAGACATGGTTGTTTTGGCGAAAAAATCTGAAATTAACACATTTTACTGGCACTCCTATTTGAAGCAACATGCTGTAATTGTTTTTTATTTCATCCACACATTTTTTTTTAGACACATTTACAAAGTGCACCCTATTTCACCGAGCGCCACAACAGTGAGCAGGCGACAGTTTCAAAATGCCTAATCTTGCAGAACTACACAGTGCACAAACTTTTTTGTGTGCCATATATGAACACATTACCCAATTTTTCAGAGAGCCCAGTATGTTTTTTGTAAAATATCACATACAGGCTATTGTCATTTTGCAGTGAGAATTATGATGACTGTTTTCCCTTGTCCCTATTAAAAGACTGTAAATATACATGATACATGACCTTAAAGTGAGCATTCTTCAAAGACCAGACGTCTTCATTGGTTCAATTGCAAAGTATTACACAATGCAATTAGTAGACACCTGATACAATGTCACACTTGCCTGATTGAGCAGTGATCAAGTCAGAAGCCAGCCACCAGGGGTGGGCTGGCCTATGGGGGCGATTATCAGAAGTTGCACAGCCCAGTTGTCATTAGCACCTTATCCTGGGGTCTTTCCATGTTTCTAATTAGGTGAAGTAGACAAAAAATGATAGATTGGTCACCCTGCTGTACTCTGATTGGTCCACTTTGGGCATAGATTTTCAAACAGATGCTCCACTGGTCTAAGCCACTCCCCAACCCCCCCTAACACACAGTGTTCTGTCACTGTGATTTGGACTTTCAGACTCCTTGGACGTCTGAAATCTTAAATCACGGATTGTCTCTGCCAATTGTAATTCTGCCGGGTTTACTCTGCACGATTACAATGAAGGAGACTGCAAATAATGAGAATAATGAGACGAGTAAGCTTAGTAATAGGAAAACATCGCCTGTTGGAAGAATGTGCAAATCTAGCCGTGGCTTTCAGCAAGGGCACCCATATTTTGAATCAACACATGACGAAACGACCGAAACACAGCACAGTTCTGTATGGATGCCACGTCTAGACAGGGAAGATTTCTCAAGAGTTGTACAAGAAACGTCTGGTGGCCTCTTGACAGTCCCTGATGCTGATGGAATATCTGGCGGCAGCAAGATTCTTCGGCCGCGGCCAAACCGAGGACTAACTTTAACAGAAAGCTACCTCCAGCCAGATGAAAATCAAGAACTTTCCTCTCCGAAATGCGTTTGCTGAATGTTGGAAAGAATGCTCAGATGTGGAATGAATGCTACACTGAGCATGCCGAGCAGAACATGTGCCCTTCGCCACAATTTCAAATATACCAGGAACAACAGATTGGCCTCTGTTGGAAGGAGTCGTTGAAATGTGTGAACTGCGAGTATCACTCACGCATGTACAAGCTGTACAGTGAGATTGAAACTGGACACTGTGGTCAGCGGGCTGCCACAACGAATGTAGCACTTCACATCGGTCTGCAGGATACAACAACCGCCACTACCAAGTTCCGTCACATTCTGACAGCAATGCACACACCCCCTCCAAGTCACACTGGATTGCAAAGAACAGCGAACAAGGTGGCAGCACTCACTGCACAAGCAACAATGGATGACTTGCACATGAGAAGACAGAGATCCAAGGAGACTAACACTCTTCGTGGTCTGCCAGAAGATGCTCCGATTAACATCAGCGTCTATGTTCGATACAATTCTACGAACCTCAAAAACACTTACAGCTGTGGTGGACAGAATGCATCGCAGGCTCTCGGGACTGCATTCAGCTGGCAAACTGGTCAACGGGAAATCATAGCTTTCCAACTGGACAATAAACTGTGCAAATTAGGATCTTCACTTCGAAGTAAAGGGTTAAACGTCACCTGCCCTGGACATGTTGGATGTACAGCCTATATGTTCCCGCTACAGAGCCACTGTCTGAGTACAGGATCGGGAAACACATTGGTGACAGTCTGGCACGAGATGGTGTCGCAATCAAGTATGTCGCTACAGATGGAGATGCACTGGCTTCACGTGGCATACAAGATGCCATGCCAGCTGGCATGGAAACACAGAGGCAATCCGATACGACACATCTGTCTCAGACACAATTTCGTCACATCATCAAGGCATCGTTCTCCTCTATGATGTTTCCCGGAGAGGATGCTGCGAGGCGAACAGAAAACAGAAGACTGTTTGCAGAGGATGTGAAGACAAGGTGTCAGATGGTCTACACCAGTGTCCATATGCTTCACGACAGCGATGAAACTGCCATAGCGACACGCATGCCGGATGTCATTCAGGCTACACTCGACTGCTATGTAGGTTCGTGTGCTAACTGTCGCAGGCACGCGATTGTCTGCTGGGGTGGCAGAAGGAACTGGTGGAACACCTCTCCGCATCTGAAGGCGTGCGGCCTGACACGAGTAAACATGACAGACGGTGATCGAAGCACACTCCAAGGACTGATAGAGATGCGTCTTGGCCATGTCGCACTTCACTTGACACGCCGCAGACTGACAACCAACCCGAACGAATCTGCAAACAGAGCCTTCTCTGCATCACTGCCCAAGAATGTTAAGTTTAGCCGCAATGCACTGGGACGTGTGTGTTCTGTCATAGATCACGTAAACTACGGTGCTGGAGAATCGATGCTGCGGAAGCTAGAAAATGTGCAGTGTCCCATTACGAAGGGTGGAAAAGTTGCTCGTGCAGTAAAACGCATCCAGCAAGATGTTATGTACCAACGAGAATATGCCAGGCAGCCAGCTGTGCGCCGACACAGACGAGCTATAAAGTCACAGCGGATGAAAGACTACTTCAAGGCAAAACAACAGAGATCTGTACTTGACGTTTACAGAAAGCGACAGCTTGATCGCAGACCAGCCAGTCAGACAATAACAGCAGGGACAGCCACACACACACACCAGTAAGAACTGTGAGACGCAGACGGAGACGTGCACGCCCAACCCCACATGGCAATGACACTGAACACTCATATTCACTAAGATCACGGAAATCAGCCGACCACCCCTATGCTAAGAAATTGTAGGCAGACACACTCACCACACAGTTAAATAGATGGAAGTGAGCACACAGACAGTAATCTAACAATATGACTTTGTATTATTCCTTAGCGTCTACTTGAGCTGCAACTTTGACTGTCTATGCAATGGGAGCACAATCTACGTACACCATCGATCACCTGCCTGCTGTCTGACATACGCCATGAGAAGACTATAGCTCCGCGCCATCATCACGCTGTACCGATACGACACGATCATCACACTTGTTGCACGGCATGGCCGTCACACGTGTGACACTGTCCAGTCCATTGACCAGTTACGAGCCAAGGAGACAACATATCGGAACAGTTCATTCTGCACATGCACTCCCGAAAAAAAGTGAGTTCATTCTTACCACATTTCACAGTTGTAGCCATAACAGACATGCCGGATATATACCATGACCGCTACAATTGCCGGTTTTCTTGCATGAATTTCTCTGACTGTTGATGGAACGAGGTTCAAGATTGATGTGGTTGGCATTAACACAAAGACTGTTGTGACATAAATGCGACGCATCTAGGTGTGCTGCCAAGAATGTCTGTCTATGAAATAGCATGAAGGCCAGTCGGTGTGCTTTTATAGTTCGTCGGTTTCCACAACTAAACGTCACTTTAACTACACCATACTTCACTTTCTCACCTGATGTACAGGCAGTCCAAATGAGACACTCACTGTTGCTTGACACGCACACCTTGTCACTAATTATTTCGGAATATTTGTCAAAGAACGCTGCCTCCATCATCTCGCGCCAACTAAAAACTGTTTCTGCTGCTAGGCGTCTAATAGGGCTCATGACACAGTTAACTTTCCCATTGGCCACCATGTTAGCGTTTTGTAGGATTATAAGAAAACCAGACGCAGGAAAATTCTAAAACGTATTGGCTGTTGTTATCATCATCTCAGTGACAAGCTGGTCGAGTTTAGTCAAGTTCCAATGTTTCGTTCTCTCGTAAAGTGCCGCTATGTGTGACACCCGTCAATATTTACAAATGAATGCAGGCAGTAACACAACAGAGGTGTCAACAAGCCAAATCACCGCCATGTACCCATCCGCATAGTGAAATCAGCTAAAAATGCACCATTTCACTGTCAACAGCTTCCACAATCACACCTGGAAATATGACTGTTCAAATGCACTTATGTCACAGCATGTGAATGTTGAAAAAAATCTAAATCTATTTTTTTATGGGACTATGTTGCAACGGTAACCAAACAGGAAGTCTAACTGTGTCATGACCCCAAATAGACATGGTTGTTTTGGCGAACAAATCTGAAATTAACACATTTTACTGGCACTCCTATTTGAAGCAACATGCTGTAATTGTTTTTTATTTCATCCACACATTTTTTTTTTAGACACATTTACAAAGTGCACCCTATTTCACCGAGTGCCACAACAGTGAGCAGGCGACAGTTTCAAAATGCTTAATCTTGCAGAACTACACAGTGCACAAACTTTTTTGTGTGCCATATATGAACACATTACCCAATTTTTCAGAGAGCCCAGTATGTTTTTTGTAAAATATCACATACAGGCTATTGTCATTTTGCAGTGAGAATTATGATGACTGTTTTCCCTTGTCCCTATTAAAAGACTGTAAATATACATGATACATGACCTTAAAGTGAGCATTCTTCAAAGACCAGACGTCTTCATTGGTTCAATTGCAAAGTATTACACAATGCAATTAGTAGACACCTGATACAATGTCACACTTGCCTGATTGAGCAGTGATCAAGTCAGAAGCCAGCCACCAGGGGTGGGCTGGCCTATGGGGGCGATTATCAGAAGTTGCACAGCCCAGTTGTCATTAGCACCTTATCCTGGGGTCTTTCCATGTTTCTAATTAGGTGAAGTAAACAAAAAATGATAGATTGGTCACCCTGCTGTACTCTGATTAGTCCACTTTGGGCATAGATTTTCAAACAGATGCTCCACTGGTCTAAGCCACTCCCCAACCCCCCCTAACACACAGTGTTCTGTCACTGTGATTTGGACTTTCAGACTCCTTGGACGTCTGAAATCTTAAATCACGGATTGTCTCTGCCAATTGTAATTCTGCCGGGTTTACTCTGCACGATTACAATGAAGGAGACTGCAAATAATGAGAATAATGAGACGAGTAAGCTTAGTAATAGGAAAACATCGCCTGTTGGAAGAATGTGCAAATCTAGCCGTGGCTTTCAGCAAGGGCACCCATATTTTGAATCAACACATGACGAAACGACCGAAACACAGCACAGTTCTGTATGGATGCCACGTCTAGACAGGGAAGATTTCTCAAGAGTTGTACAAGAAACGTCTGGTGGCCTCTTGACAGTCCCTGATGCTGATGGAATATCTGGCGGCAGCAAGATTCTTCGGCCGCGGCCAAACCGAGGACTAACTTTAACAGAAAGCTACCTCCAGCCAGATGAAAATCAAGGACTTTCCTCTCCGAAATGCGTTTGCTGAATGTTGGAAAGAATGCTCAGATGTGGAATGAATGCTACACTGAGCATGCCGAGCAGAACATGTGCCCTTCGCCACAATTTCAAATATACCAGGAACAACAGATTGGCCTCTGTTGGAAGGAGTCGTTGAAATGTGTGAACTGCGAGTATCACTCACGCATGTACAAGCTGTACAGTGAGATTGAAACTGGACACTGTGGTCAGCGGGCTGCCACAACGAATGTAGCACTTCACATCGGTCTGCAGGATACAACAACCGCCACTACCAAGTTCCGTCACATTCTGACAGCAATGCACACACCCCCTCCAAGTCACACTGGATTGCAAAGAACAGCGAACAAGGTGGCAGCACTCACTGCACAAGCAACAATGGATGACTTGCACATGAGAAGACAGAGATCCAAGGAGACTAACACTCTTCGTGGTCTGACAGAAGATGCTCCGATTAACATCAGCGTCTATGTTCGATACAATTCTACGAACCTCAAAAACACTTACAGCTGTGGTGGACAGAATGCATCGCAGGCTCTCGGGACTGCATTCAGCTGGCAAACTGGTCAACGGGAAATCATAGCTTTCCAACTGGACAATAAACTGTGCAAATTAGGATCTTCACTTCGAAGTAAAGGGTTAAACGTCACCTGCCCTGGACATGTTGGATGTACAGCCTATATGTCCCCGCTACAGAGCCACTGTCTGAGTACAGGATCGGGAAACACATTGGTGACAGTCTGGCACGAGATGGTGTCGCAATCAAGTATGTCGCTACAGATGGAGATGCACTGGCTTCACGTGGCATACAAGATGCCATGCCAGCTGGCATGGAAACACAGAGGCAATCCGATACGACACATCTGTCTCAGACACAATTTCGTCACATCATCAAGGCATCGTTCTCCTCTATGATGTTTCCCAGAGAGGATGCTGCGAGGCGAACAGAAAACAGAAGACTGTTTGCAGAGGATGTGAAGACAAGGTGTCAGATGGTCTACACCAGTGTCCATATGCTTCACGACAGCGATGAAACTGCCATAGCGACACGCATGCCGGATGTCATTCAGGCTACACTCGACTGCTATGCAGGTTCGTGTGCTAACTGTCGCAGGCACGCGATTGTCTGCTGGGGTGGCAGAAGGAACTGGTGGAACACCTCTCCGCATCTGAAGGCGTGCGGCCTGACACGAGTAAACATGACAGACGGGGATCGAAGCACACTCCAAGGACTGATAGAGATGCGTCTTGGCCATGTCGCACTTCACTTGACACGCCGCAGACTGACAACCAACCCGAACGAATCTGCAAACAGAGCCTTCTCTGCATCACTGCCCAAGAATGTTAAGTTTAGCCGCAATGCACTGGGACGTGTGTGTTCTGTCATAGATCACCTAAACTACGGTGCTGGAGAATCGATGCTGCGGAAGCTAGAAAATGTGCAGTGTCCCATTACGAAGGGTGGTAAAGTTGCTCGTGCAGTAAAACGCATCCAGCAAGATGTTATGTACCAACGAGAATATGCCAGGCAGCCAGCTGTGCGCCGACACAGACGAGCTATAAAGTCACAGCGGATGAAAGACTACTTCAAGGCAAAACAACAGAGATCTGTACTTGACGTTTACAGAAAGCGACAGCTTGATCGCAGACCAGCCAGTCAGACAATAACAGCAGGGACAGCCACACACACACACCAGTAAGAACTGTGAGACGCAGACGGAGACGTGCACGCCCAACCCCACATGGCAATGACACTGAACACTCATATTCACTAAGATCACGGAAATCAGCCGACCACCCCTATGCTAAGAAATTGTAGGCAGACACACTCACCACACAGTTAAATAGATGGAAGTGAGCACACAGACAGTAATCTAACAATATGACTTTGTATTATTCCTTAGCGTCTACTTGAGCTGCAACTTTGACTGTCTATGCAATGGGAGCACAATCTACGTACACCATCGATCACCTGCCTGCTGTCTGACATACGCCATGAGAAGACTATAGCTCCGCGCCATCATCACGCTGTACCGATACGACACGATCATCACACTTGTTGCACGGCATGGCCGTCACACGTGTGACACTGTCCAGTCCATTGACCAGTTACGAGCCAAGGAGACAACATATCGGAACAGTTCATTCTGCACATGCACTCCCGAAAAAAAGTGAGTTCATTCTTACCACATTTCACAGTTGTAGCCATAACAGACATGCCGGATATATACCATGACCGCTACAATTGCCGGTTTTCTTGCATGAATTTCTCTGACTGTTGATGGAACGAGGTTCAAGATTGATGTGGTTGGCATTAACACAAAGACTGTTGTGACATAAATGCGATGCATCTAGGTGTGCTGCCAAGAATGTCTGTCTATGAAATAGCATGAAGGCCAGTCGGTGTGCTTTTATAGTTCGTCGGTTTCCACAACTAAACGTCACTTTAACTACACCATACTTCACTTTCTCACCTGATGTACAGGCAGTCCAAATGAGACACTCACTGTTGCTTGACACGCACACCTTGTCACTAATTATTTCGGAATATTTGTCAAAGAACGCTGCCTCCATCATCTCGCGCCAACTAAAAACTGTTTCTGCTGCTAGGCGTCTAATAGGGCTCATGACACAGTTAACTTTCCCATTGGCCACCATGTTAGCGTTTTGTAGGATTATAAGAAAACCAGACGCAGGAAAATTCTAAAACTTATTGGCTGTTGTTATCATCATCTCAGTGACAAGCTGGTCGAGTTTAGTCAAGTTCCAATGTTTCGTTCTCTCGTAAAGTGCCGCTATGTGTGACACCCGTCAATATTTACAAATGAATGCAGGCAGTAACACAACAGAGGTGTCAACAAGCCAAATCACCGCCAAGTACCCATCCGCATAGTGAAATCAGCTAAAAATGCACCATTTCACTGTCAACAGCTTCCACAATCACACCTGGAAATATGACTGTTCAAATGCACTTATGTCACAGCATGTGAATGTTGAAAAAAATCTAAATCTATTTTTTTATGGGACTATGTTGCAACGGTAACCAAACAGGAAGTCTAACTGTGTCATGACCCCAAATAGACATGGTTGTTTTGGCGAAAAAATCTGAAATTAACACATTTTACTGGCACTCCTATTTGAAGCAACATGCTGTAATTGTTTTTTATTTCATCCACACATTTTTTTTTAGACACATTTACAAAGTGCACCCTATTTCACCGAGCGCCACAACAGTGAGCAGGCGACAGTTTCAAAATGCCTAATCTTGCAGAACTACACAGTGCACAAACTTTTTTGTGTGCCATATATGAACACATTACCCAATTTTTCAGAGAGCCCAGTATGTTTTTTGTAAAATATCACATACAGGCTATTGTCATTTTGCAGTGAGAATTATGATGACTGTTTTCCCTTGTCCCTATTAAAAGACTGTAAATATACATGATACATGACCTTAAAGTGAGCATTCTTCAAAGACCAGACGTCTTCATTGGTTCAATTGCAAAGTATTACACAATGCAATTAGTAGACACCTGATACAATGTCACACTTGCCTGATTGAGCAGTGATCAAGTCAGAAGCCAGCCACCAGGGGTGGGCTGGCCTATGGGGGCGATTATCAGAAGTTGCACAGCCCAGTTGTCATTAGCACCTTATCCTGGGGTCTTTCCATGTTTCTAATTAGGTGAAGTAGACAAAAAATGATAGATTGGTCACCCTGCTGTACTCTGATTGGTCCACTTTGGGCATAGATTTTCAAACAGATGCTCCACTGGTCTAAGCCACTCCCCAACCCCCCTAACACACAGTGTTCTGTCACTGTGATTTGGACTTTCAGACTCCTTGGACGTCTGAAATCTTAAATCACGGATTGTCTCTGCCAATTGTAATTCTGCCGGGTTTACTCTGCACGATTACAATGAAGGAGACTGCAAATAATGAGAATAATGAGACGAGTAAGCTTAGTAATAGGAAAACATCGCCTGTTGGAAGAATGTGCAAATCTAGCCGTGGCTTTCAGCAAGGGCACCCATATTTTGAATCAACACATGACGAAACGACCGAAACACAGCACAGTTCTGTATGGATGCCACGTCTAGACAGGGAAGATTTCTCAAGAGTTGTACAAGAAACGTCTGGTGGCCTCTTGACAGTCCCTGATGCTGATGGAATATCTGGCGGCAGCAAGATTCTTCGGCCGCGGCCAAACCGAGGACTAACTTTAACAGAAAGCTACCTCCAGCCAGATGAAAATCAAGAACTTTCCTCTCCGAAATGCGTTTGCTGAATGTTGGAAAGAATGCTCAGATGTGGAATGAATGCTACACTGAGCATGCCGAGCAGAACATGTGCCCTTCGCCACAATTTCAAATATACCAGGAACAACAGATTGGCCTCTGTTGGAAGGAGTCGTTGAAATGTGTGAACTGCGAGTATCACTCACGCATGTACAAGCTGTACAGTGAGATTGAAACTGGACACTGTGGTCAGCGGGCTGCCACAACGAATGTAGCACTTCACATCGGTCTGCAGGATACAACAACCGCCACTACCAAGTTCCGTCACATTCTGACAGCAATGCACACACCCCCTCCAAGTCACACTGGATTGCAAAGAACAGCGAACAAGGTGGCAGCACTCACTGCACAAGCAACAATGGATGACTTGCACATGAGAAGACAGAGATCCAAGGAGACTAACACTCTTCGTGGTCTGCCAGAAGATGCTCCGATTAACATCAGCGTCTATGTTCGATACAATTCTACGAACCTCAAAAACACTTACAGCTGTGGTGGACAGAATGCATCGCAGGCTCTCGGGACTGCATTCAGCTGGCAAACTGGTCAACGGGAAATCATAGCTTTCCAACTGGACAATAAACTGTGCAAATTAGGATCTTCACTCCGAAGTAAAGGGTTAAACGTCACCTGCCCTGGACATGTTGGATGTACAGCCTATATGTCCCCGCTACAGAGCCACTGTCTGAGTACAGGATCGGGAAACACATTGGTGACAGTCTGGCACGAGATGGTGTCGCAATCAAGTATGTCGCTACAGATGGAGATGCACTGGCTTCACGTGGCATACAAGATGCCATGCCAGCTGGCATGGAAACACAGAGGCAATCCGATACGACACATCTGTCTCAGACACAATTTCGTCACATCATCAAGGCATCGTTCTCCTCTATGATGTTTCCCGGAGAGGATGCTGCGAGGCGAACAGAAAACAGAAGACTGTTTGCAGAGGATGTGAAGACAAGGTGTCAGATGGTCTACACCAGTGTCCATATGCTTCACGACAGCGATGAAACTGCCATAGCGACACGCATGCCGGATGTCATTCAGGCTACACTCGACTGCTATGCAGGTTCGTGTGCTAACTGTCGCAGGCACGCGATTGTCTGCTGGGGTGGCAGAAGGAACTGGTGGAACACCTCTCCGCATCTGAAGGCGTGCGGCCTGACACGAGTAAACATGACAGACGGGGATCGAAGCACACTCCAAGGACTGATAGAGATGCGTCTTGGCCATGTCGCACTTCACTTGACACGCCGCAGACTGACAACCAACCCGAACGAATCTGCAAACAGAGCCTTCTCTGCATCACTGCCCAAGAATGTTAAGTTTAGCCGCAATGCACTGGGACGTGTGTGTTCTGTCATAGATCACCTAAACTACGGTGCTGGAGAATCGATGCTGCGGAAGCTAGAAAATGTGCAGTGTCCCATTACGAAGGGTGGTAAAGTTGCTCGTGCAGTAAAACGCATCCAGCAAGATGTTATGTACCAACGAGAATATGCCAGGCAGCCAGCTGTGCGCCGACACAGACGAGCTATAAAGTCACAGCGGATGAAAGACTACTTCAAGGCAAAACAACAGAGATCTGTACTTGACGTTTACAGAAAGCGACAGCTTGATCGCAGACCAGCCAGTCAGACAATAACAGCAGGGACAGCCACACACACACACCAGTAAGAACTGTGAGACGCAGACGGAGACGTGCACGCCCAACCCCACATGGCAATGACACTGAACACTCATATTCACTAAGATCACGGAAATCAGCCGACCACCCCTATGCTAAGAAATTGTAGGCAGACACACTCACCACACAGTTAAATAGATGGAAGTGAGCACACAGACAGTAATCTAACAATATGACTTTGTAT
Source organism: Oasisia sp. SBJ-2009 (assembly GCA_964017155.1). Taxonomy (NCBI): domain Eukaryota; kingdom Metazoa; phylum Annelida; class Polychaeta; order Sabellida; family Siboglinidae; genus Oasisia; species Oasisia sp. SBJ-2009. The sequence continues at coordinate 37,858,172 of OZ024864.1, read as the reverse complement.
TATTCCTTAGCGTCTACTTGAGCTGCAACTTTGACTGTCTATGCAATGGGAGCACAATCTACGTACACCATCGATCACCTGCCTGCTGTCTGACATACGCCATGAGAAGACTATAGCTCCGCGCCATCATCACGCTGTACCGATACGACACGATCATCACACTTGTTGCACGGCATGGCCGTCACACGTGTGACACTGTCCAGTCCATTGACCAGTTACGAGCCAAGGAGACAACATATCGGAACAGTTCATTCTGCACATGCACTCCCGAAAAAAAGTGAGTTCATTCTTACCACATTTCACAGTTGTAGCCATAACAGACATGCCGGATATATACCATGACCGCTACAATTGCCGGTTTTCTTGCATGAATTTCTCTGACTGTTGATGGAACGAGGTTCAAGATTGATGTGGTTGGCATTAACACAAAGACTGTTGTGACATAAATGCGACGCATCTAGGTGTGCTGCCAAGAATGTCTGTCTATGAAATAGCATGAAGGCCAGTCGGTGTGCTTTTATAGTTCGTCGGTTTCCACAACTAAACGTCACTTTAACTACACCATACTTCACTTTCTCACCTGATGTACAGGCAGTCCAAATGAGACACTCACTGTTGCTTGACACGCACACCTTGTCACTAATTATTTCGGAATATTTGTCAAAGAACGCTGCCTCCATCATCTCGCGCCAACTAAAAACTGTTTCTGCTGCTAGGCGTCTAATAGGGCTCATGACACAGTTAACTTTCCCATTGGCCACCATGTTAGCGTTTTGTAGGATTATAAGAAAACCAGACGCAGGAAAATTCTAAAACTTATTGGCTGTTGTTATCATCATCTCAGTGACAAGCTGGTCGAGTTTAGTCAAGTTCCAATGTTTCGTTCTCTCGTAAAGTGCCGCTATGTGTGACACCCGTCAATATTTACAAATGAATGCAGGCAGTAACACAACAGAGGTGTCAACAAGCCAAATCACCGCCAAGTACCCATCCGCATAGTGAAATCAGCTAAAAATGCACCATTTCACTGTCAACAGCTTCCACAATCACACCTGGAAATATGACTGTTCAAATGCACTTATGTCACAGCATGTGAATGTTGAAAAAAATCTAAATCTATTTTTTTATGGGACTATGTTGCAACGGTAACCAAACAGGAAGTCTAACTGTGTCATGACCCCAAATAGACATGGTTGTTTTGGCGAAAAAATCTGAAATTAACACATTTTACTGGCACTCCTATTTGAAGCAACATGCTGTAATTGTTTTTTATTTCATCCACACATTTTTTTTTAGACACATTTACAAAGTGCACCCTATTTCACCGAGCGCCACAACAGTGAGCAGGCGACAGTTTCAAAATGCCTAATCTTGCAGAACTACACAGTGCACAAACTTTTTTGTGTGCCATATATGAACACATTACCCAATTTTTCAGAGAGCCCAGTATGTTTTTTGTAAAATATCACATACAGGCTATTGTCATTTTGCAGTGAGAATTATGATGACTGTTTTCCCTTGTCCCTATTAAAAGACTGTAAATATACATGATACATGACCTTAAAGTGAGCATTCTTCAAAGACCAGACGTCTTCATTGGTTCAATTGCAAAGTATTACACAATGCAATTAGTAGACACCTGATACAATGTCACACTTGCCTGATTGAGCAGTGATCAAGTCAGAAGCCAGCCACCAGGGGTGGGCTGGCCTATGGGGGCGATTATCAGAAGTTGCACAGCCCAGTTGTCATTAGCACCTTATCCTGGGGTCTTTCCATGTTTCTAATTAGGTGAAGTAGACAAAAAATGATAGATTGGTCACCCTGCTGTACTCTGATTGGTCCACTTTGGGCATAGATTTTCAAACAGATGCTCCACTGGTCTAAGCCACTCCCCAACCCCCCCTAACACACAGTGTTCTGTCACTGTGATTTGGACTTTCAGACTCCTTGGACGTCTGAAATCTTAAATCACGGATTGTCTCTGCCAATTGTAATTCTGCCGGGTTTACTCTGCACGATTACAATGAAGGAGACTGCAAATAATGAGAATAATGAGACGAGTAAGCTTAGTAATAGGAAAACATCGCCTGTTGGAAGAATGTGCAAATCTAGCCGTGGCTTTCAGCAAGGGCACCCATATTTTGAATCAACACATGACGAAACGACCGAAACACAGCACAGTTCTGTATGGATGCCACGTCTAGACAGGGAAGATTTCTCAAGAGTTGTACAAGAAACGTCTGGTGGCCTCTTGACAGTCCCTGATGCTGATGGAATATCTGGCGGCAGCAAGATTCTTCGGCCGCGGCCAAACCGAGGACTAACTTTAACAGAAAGCTACCTCCAGCCAGATGAAAATCAAGAACTTTCCTCTCCGAAATGCGTTTGCTGAATGTTGGAAAGAATGCTCAGATGTGGAATGAATGCTACACTGAGCATGCCGAGCAGAACATGTGCCCTTCGCCACAATTTCAAATATACCAGGAACAACAGATTGGCCTCTGTTGGAAGGAGTCGTTGAAATGTGTGAACTGCGAGTATCACTCACGCATGTACAAGCTGTACAGTGAGATTGAAACTGGACACTGTGGTCAGCGGGCTGCCACAACGAATGTAGCACTTCACATCGGTCTGCAGGATACAACAACCGCCACTACCAAGTTCCGTCACATTCTGACAGCAATGCACACACCCCCTCCAAGTCACACTGGATTGCAAAGAACAGCGAACAAGGTGGCAGCACTCACTGCACAAGCAACAATGGATGACTTGCACATGAGAAGACAGAGATCCAAGGAGACTAACACTCTTCGTGGTCTGCCAGAAGATGCTCCGATTAACATCAGCGTCTATGTTCGATACAATTCTACGAACCTCAAAAACACTTACAGCTGTGGTGGACAGAATGCATCGCAGGCTCTCGGGACTGCATTCAGCTGGCAAACTGGTCAACGGGAAATCATAGCTTTCCAACTGGACAATAAACTGTGCAAATTAGGATCTTCACTTCGAAGTAAAGGGTTAAACGTCACCTGCCCTGGACATGTTGGATGTACAGCCTATATGTTCCCGCTACAGAGCCACTGTCTGAGTACAGGATCGGGAAACACATTGGTGACAGTCTGGCACGAGATGGTGTCGCAATCAAGTATGTCGCTACAGATGGAGATGCACTGGCTTCACGTGGCATACAAGATGCCATGCCAGCTGGCATGGAAACACAGAGGCAATCCGATACGACACATCTGTCTCAGACACAATTTCGTCACATCATCAAGGCATCGTTCTCCTCTATGATGTTTCCCGGAGAGGATGCTGCGAGGCGAACAGAAAACAGAAGACTGTTTGCAGAGGATGTGAAGACAAGGTGTCAGATGGTCTACACCAGTGTCCATATGCTTCACGACAGCGATGAAACTGCCATAGCGACACGCATGCCGGATGTCATTCAGGCTACACTCGACTGCTATGTAGGTTCGTGTGCTAACTGTCGCAGGCACGCGATTGTCTGCTGGGGTGGCAGAAGGAACTGGTGGAACACCTCTCCGCATCTGAAGGCGTGCGGCCTGACACGAGTAAACATGACAGACGGTGATCGAAGCACACTCCAAGGACTGATAGAGATGCGTCTTGGCCATGTCGCACTTCACTTGACACGCCGCAGACTGACAACCAACCCGAACGAATCTGCAAACAGAGCCTTCTCTGCATCACTGCCCAAGAATGTTAAGTTTAGCCGCAATGCACTGGGACGTGTGTGTTCTGTCATAGATCACGTAAACTACGGTGCTGGAGAATCGATGCTGCGGAAGCTAGAAAATGTGCAGTGTCCCATTACGAAGGGTGGAAAAGTTGCTCGTGCAGTAAAACGCATCCAGCAAGATGTTATGTACCAACGAGAATATGCCAGGCAGCCAGCTGTGCGCCGACACAGACGAGCTATAAAGTCACAGCGGATGAAAGACTACTTCAAGGCAAAACAACAGAGATCTGTACTTGACGTTTACAGAAAGCGACAGCTTGATCGCAGACCAGCCAGTCAGACAATAACAGCAGGGACAGCCACACACACACACCAGTAAGAACTGTGAGACGCAGACGGAGACGTGCACGCCCAACCCCACATGGCAATGACACTGAACACTCATATTCACTAAGATCACGGAAATCAGCCGACCACCCCTATGCTAAGAAATTGTAGGCAGACACACTCACCACACAGTTAAATAGATGGAAGTGAGCACACAGACAGTAATCTAACAATATGACTTTGTATTATTCCTTAGCGTCTACTTGAGCTGCAACTTTGACTGTCTATGCAATGGGAGCACAATCTACGTACACCATCGATCACCTGCCTGCTGTCTGACATACGCCATGAGAAGACTATAGCTCCGCGCCATCATCACGCTGTACCGATACGACACGATCATCACACTTGTTGCACGGCATGGCCGTCACACGTGTGACACTGTCCAGTCCATTGACTAGTTACGAGCCAAGGAGACAACATATCGGAACAGTTCATTCTGCACATGCACTCCCCTGAAAAAAAGTGAGTTCATTCTTACCACATTTCACAGTTGTAGCCATAACAGACATGCCGGATATATACCATGACCGCTACAATTGCCGGTTTTCTTGCATGAATTTCTCTGACTGTTGATGGAACGAGGTTCAAGATTGATGTGGTTGGCATTAACACAAAGACTGTTGTGACATAAATGCGACGCATCTAGGTGTGCTGCCAAGAATGTCTGTCTATGAAATAGCATGAAGGCCAGTCGGTGTGCTTTTATAGTTCGTCGGTTTCCACAACTAAACGTCACTTTAACTACACCATACTTCACTTTCTCACCTGATGTACAGGCAGTCCAAATGAGACACTCACTGTTGCTTGACACGCACACCTTGTCACTAATTATTTCGGAATATTTGTCAAAGAACGCTGCCTCCATCATCTCGCGCCAACTAAAAACTGTTTCTGCTGCTAGGCGTCTAATAGGGCTCATGACACAGTTAACTTTCCCATTGGCCACCATGTTAGCGTTTTGTAGGATTATAAGAAAACCAGACGCAGGAAAATTCTAAAACGTATTGGCTGTTGTTATCATCATCTCAGTGACAAGCTGGTCGAGTTTAGTCAAGTTCCAATGTTTCGTTCTCTCGTAAAGTGCCGCTATGTGTGACACCCGTCAATATTTACAAATGAATGCAGGCAGTAACACAACAGAGGTGTCAACAAGCCAAATCACCGCCAAGTACCCATCCGCATAGTGAAATCAGCTAAAAATGCACCATTTCACTGTCAACAGCTTCCACAATCACACCTGGAAATATGACTGTTCAAATGCACTTATGTCACAGCATGTGAATGTTGAAAAAAATCTAAATCTATTTTTTTATGGGACTATGTTGCAACGGTAACCAAACAGGAAGTCTAACTGTGTCATGACCCCAAATAGACATGGTTGTTTTGGCGAAAAAATCTGAAATTAACACATTTTACTGGCACTCCTATTTGAAGCAACATGCTGTAATTGTTTTTTATTTCATCCACACATTTTTTTTTAGACACATTTACAAAGTGCACCCTATTTCACCGAGCGCCACAACAGTGAGCAGGCGACAGTTTCAAAATGCCTAATCTTGCAGAACTACACAGTGCACAAACTTTTTTGTGTGCCATATATGAACACATTACCCAATTTTTCAGAGAGCCCAGTATGTTTTTTGTAAAATATCACATACAGGCTATTGTCATTTTGCAGTGAGAATTATGATGACTGTTTTCCCTTGTCCCTATTAAAAGACTGTAAATATACATGATACATGACCTTAAAGTGAGCATTCTTCAAAGACCAGACGTCTTCATTGGTTCAATTGCAAAGTATTACACAATGCAATTAGTAGACACCTGATACAATGTCACACTTGCCTGATTGAGCAGTGATCAAGTCAGAAGCCAGCCACCAGGGGTGGGCTGGCCTATGGGGGCGATTATCAGAAGTTGCACAGCCCAGTTGTCATTAGCACCTTATCCTGGGGTCTTTCCATGTTTCTAATTAGGTGAAGTAGACAAAAAATGATAGATTGGTCACCCTGCTGTACTCTGATTGGTCCACTTTGGGCATAGATTTTCAAACAGATGCTCCACTGGTCTAAGCCACTCCCCAACCCCCCCTAACACACAGTGTTCTGTCACTGTGATTTGGACTTTCAGACTCCTTGGACGTCTGAAATCTTAAATCACGGATTGTCTCTGCCAATTGTAATTCTGCCGGGTTTACTCTGCACGATTACAATGAAGGAGACTGCAAATAATGAGAATAATGAGACGAGTAAGCTTAGTAATAGGAAAACATCGCCTGTTGGAAGAATGTGCAAATCTAGCCGTGGCTTTCAGCAAGGGCACCCATATTTTGAATCAACACATGACGAAACGACCGAAACACAGCACAGTTCTGTATGGATGCCACGTCTAGACAGGGAAGATTTCTCAAGAGTTGTACAAGAAACGTCTGGTGGCCTCTTGACAGTCCCTGATGCTGATGGAATATCTGGCGGCAGCAAGATTCTTCGGCCGCGGCCAAACCGAGGACTAACTTTAACAGAAAGCTACCTCCAGCCAGATGAAAATCAAGAACTTTCCTCTCCGAAATGCGTTTGCTGAATGTTGGAAAGAATGCTCAGATGTGGAATGAATGCTACACTGAGCATGCCGAGCAGAACATGTGCCCTTCGCCACAATTTCAAATATACCAGGAACAACAGATTGGCCTCTGTTGGAAGGAGTCGTTGAAATGTGTGAACTGCGAGTATCACTCACGCATGTACAAGCTGTACAGTGAGATTGAAACTGGACACTGTGGTCAGCGGGCTGCCACAACGAATGTAGCACTTCACATCGGTCTGCAGGATACAACAACCGCCACTACCAAGTTCCGTCACATTCTGACAGCAATGCACACACCCCCTCCAAGTCACACTGGATTGCAAAGAACAGCGAACAAGGTGGCAGCACTCACTGCACAAGCAACAATGGATGACTTGCACATGAGAAGACAGAGATCCAAGGAGACTAACACTCTTCGTGGTCTGCCAGAAGATGCTCCGATTAACATCAGCGTCTATGTTCGATACAATTCTACGAACCTCAAAAACACTTACAGCTGTGGTGGACAGAATGCATCGCAGGCTCTCGGGACTGCATTCAGCTGGCAAACTGGTCAACGGGAAATCATAGCTTTCCAACTGGACAATAAACTGTGCAAATTAGGATCTTCACTCCGAAGTAAAGGGTTAAACGTCACCTGCCCTGGACATGTTGGATGTACAGCCTATATGTCCCCGCTACAGAGCCACTGTCTGAGTACAGGATCGGGAAACACATTGGTGACAGTCTGGCACGAGATGGTGTCGCAATCAAGTATGTCGCTACAGATGGAGATGCACTGGCTTCACGTGGCATACAAGATGCCATGCCAGCTGGCATGGAAACACAGAGGCAATCCGATACGACACATCTGTCTCAGACACAATTTCGTCACATCATCAAGGCATCGTTCTCCTCTATGATGTTTCCCGGAGAGGATGCTGCGAGGCGAACAGAAAACAGAAGACTGTTTGCAGAGGATGTGAAGACAAGGTGTCAGATGGTCTACACCAGTGTCCATATGCTTCACGACAGCGATGAAACTGCCATAGCGACACGCATGCCGGATGTCATTCAGGCTACACTCGACTGCTATGCAGGTTCGTGTGCTAACTGTCGCAGGCACGCGATTGTCTGCTGGGGTGGCAGAAGGAACTGGTGGAACACCTCTCCGCATCTGAAGGCGTGCGGCCTGACACGAGTAAACATGACAGACGGTGATCGAAGCACACTCCAAGGACTGATAGAGATGCGTCTTGGCCATGTCGCACTTCACTTGACACGCCGCAGACTGACAACCAACCCGAACGAATCTGCAAACAGAGCCTTCTCTGCATCACTGCCCAAGAATGTTAAGTTCAGCCGCAATGCACTGGGACGTGTGTGTTCTGTCATAGATCACGTAAACTACGGTGCTGGAGAATCGATGCTGCGGAAGCTAGAAAATGTGCAGTGTCCCATTACGAAGGGTGGAAAAGTTGCTCGTGCAGTAAAACGCATCCAGCAAGATGTTATGTACCAACGAGAATATGCCAGGCAGCCAGCTGTGCGCCGACACAGACGAGCTATAAAGTCACAGCGGATGAAAGACTACTTCAAGGCAAAACAACAGAGATCTGTACTTGACGTTTACAGAAAGCGACAGCTTGATCGCAGACCAGCCAGTCAGACAATAACAGCAGGGACAGCCACACACACACACCAGTAAGAACTGTGAGACGCAGACGGAGACGTGCACGCCCAACCCCACATGGCAATGACACTGAACACTCATATTCACTAAGATCACGGAAATCAGCCGACCACCCCTATGCTAAGAAATTGTAGGCAGACACACTCACCACACAGTTAAATAGATGGAAGTGAGCACACAGACAGTAATCTAACAATATGACTTTGTATTATTCCTTAGCGTCTACTTGAGCTGCAACTTTGACTGTCTATGCAATGCGAGCACAATCTACGTACACCATCGATCACCTGCCTGCTGTCTGACATACGCCATGAGAAGACTATAGCTCCGCGCCATCATCACGCTGTACCGATACGACACGATCATCACACTTGTTGCACGGCATGGCCGTCACACGTGTGACACTGTCCAGTCCATTGACTAGTTACGAGCCAAGGAGACAACATATCGGAACAGTTCATTCTGCACATGCACTCCCCTGAAAAAAAGTGAGTTCATTCTTACCACATTTCACAGTTGTAGCCATAACAGACATGCCGGATATATACCATGACCGCTACAATTGCCGGTTTTCTTGCATGAATTTCTCTGACTGTTGATGGAACGAGGTTCAAGATTGATGTGGTTGGCATTAACACAAAGACTGTTGTGACATAAATGCGACGCATCTAGGTGTGCTGCCAAGAATGTCTGTCTATGAAATAGCATGAAGGCCAGTCGGTGTGCTTTTATAGTTCGTCGGTTTCCACAACTAAACGTCACTTTAACTACACCATACTTCACTTTCTCACCTGATGTACAGGCAGTCCAAATGAGACACTCACTGTTGCTTGACACGCACACCTTGTCACTAATTATTTCGGAATATTTGTCAAAGAACGCTGCCTCCATCATCTCGCGCCAACTAAAAACTGTTTCTGCTGCTAGGCGTCTAATAGGGCTCATGACACAGTTAACTTTCCCATTGGCCACCATGTTAGCGTTTTGTAGGATTATAAGAAAACCAGACGCAGGAAAATTCTAAAACGTATTGGCTGTTGTTATCATCATCTCAGTGACAAGCTGGTCGAGTTTAGTCAAGTTCCAATGTTTCGTTCTCTCGTAAAGTGCCGCTATGTGTGACACCCGTCAATATTTACAAATGAATGCAGGCAGTAACACAACAGAGGTGTCAACAAGCCAAATCACCGCCAAGTACCCATCCGCATAGTGAAATCAGCTAAAAATGCACCATTTCACTGTCAACAGCTTCCACAATCACACCTGGAAATATGACTGTTCAAATGCACTTATGTCACAGCATGTGAATGTTGAAAAAAATCTAAATCTATTTTTTTATGGGACTATGTTGCAACGGTAACCAAACAGGAAGTCTAACTGTGTCATGACCCCAAATAGACATGGTTGTTTTGGCGAAAAAATCTGAAATTAACACATTTTACTGGCACTCCTATTTGAAGCAACATGCTGTAATTGTTTTTTTATTTCATCCACACATTTTTTTTTAGACACATTTACAAAGTGCACCCTATTTCACCGAGCGCCACAACAGTGAGCAGGCGACAGTTTCAAAATGCCTAATCTTGCAGAACTACACAGTGCACAAACTTTTTTGTGTGCCATATATGAACACATTACCCAATTTTTCAGAGAGCCCAGTATGTTTTTTGTAAAATATCACATACAGGCTATTGTCATTTTGCAGTGAGAATTATGATGACTGTTTTCCCTTGTCCCTATTAAAAGACTGTAAATATACATGATACATGACCTTAAAGTGAGCATTCTTCAAAGACCAGATGTCTTAATTGGTTCAATTGCAAAGTATTACACAATGCAATTAGTAGACACCTGATACAATGTCACACTTGCCTGATTGAGCAGTGATCAAGTCAGAAGCCAGCCACCAGGGGTGGGCTGGCCTATGGGGTGATTATCAGAAGTTGCACAGCCCAGTTGTCATTAGCACCTTATCCTGGGGTCTTTCCATGTTTCTAATTAGGTGAAGTAAACAAAAAATGATAGATTGGTCACCCTGCTGTACTCTGATTGGTCCACTTTGGGCATAGATTTTCAAACAGATGCTCCACTGGTCTAAGCCACTCCCCAACCCCCCCTAACACACAGTGTTCTGTCACTGTGATTTGGACTTTCAGACTCCTTGGACGTCTGAAATCTTAAATCACGGATTGTCTCTGCCAATTGTAATTCTGCCGGGTTTACTCTGCACGATTACAATGAAGGAGACTGCAAATAATGAGAATAATGAGACGAGTAAGCTTAGTAATAGGAAAACATCGCCTGTTGGAAGAATGTGCAAATCTAGCCGTGGCTTTCAGCAAGGGCACCCATATTTTGAATCAACACATGACGAAACGACCGAAACACAGCACAGTTCTGTATGGATGCCACGTCTAGACAGGGAAGATTTCTCAAGAGTTGTACAAGAAACGTCTGGTGGCCTCTTGACAGTCCCTGATGCTGATGGAATATCTGGCGGCAGCAAGATTCATCGGCCGCGGCCAAACCGAGGACTAACTTTAACAGAAAGCTACCTCCAGCCAGATGAAAATCAAGGACTTTCCTCTCCGAAATGCGTTTGCTGAATGTTGGAAAGAATGCTCAGATGTGGAATGAATGCTACACTGAGCATGCCGAGCAGAACATGTGCCCTTCGCCACAATTTCAAATATACCAGGAACAACAGATTGGCCTCTGTTGGAAGGAGTCGTTGAAATGTGTGAACTGCGAGTATCACTCACGCATGTACAAGCTGTACAGTGAGATTGAAACTGGACACTGTGGTCAGCGGGCTGCCACAACGAATGTAGCACTTCACATCGGTCTGCAGGATACAACAACCGCCACTACCAAGTTCCGTCACATTCTGACAGCAATGCACACACCCCCTCCAAGTCACACTGGATTGCAAAGAACAGCGAACAAGGTGGCAGCACTCACTGCACAAGCAACAATGGATGACTTGCACATGAGAAGACAGAGATCCAAGGAGACTAACACTCTTCGTGGTCTGACAGAAGATGCTCCGATTAACATCAGCGTCTATGTTCGATACAATTCTACGAACCTCAAAAACACTTACAGCTGTGGTGGACAGAATGCATCGCAGGCTCTCGGGACTGCATTCAGCTGGCAAACTGGTCAACGGGAAATCATAGCTTTCCAACTGGACAATAAACTGTGCAAATTAGGATCTTCACTTCGAAGTAAAGGGTTAAACGTCACCTGCCCTGGACATGTTGGATGTACAGCCTATATGTCCCCGCTACAGAGCCACTGTCTGAGTACAGGATCGGGAAACACATTGGTGACAGTCTGGCACGAGATGGTGTCGCAATCAAGTATGTCGCTACAGATGGAGATGCACTGGCTTCACGTGGCATACAAGATGCCATGCCAGCTGGCATGGAAACACAGAGGCAATCCGATACGACACATCTGTCTCAGACACAATTTCGTCACATCATCAAGGCATCGTTTTCCTCTATGATGTTTCCCGGAGAGGATGCTGCGAGGCGAACAGAAAACAGAAGACTGTTTGCAGAGGATGTGAAGACAAGGTGTCAGATGGTCTACACCAGTGTCCATATGCTTCACGACAGCGATGAAACTGCCATAGCGACACGCATGCCGGATGTCATTCAGGCTACACTCGACTGCTATGCAGGTTCGTGTGCTAACTGTCGCAGGCACGCGATTGTCTGCAGGGGTGGCAGAAGGAACTGGTGGAACACCTCTCCGCATCTGAAGGCGTGCGGCCTGACACGAGTAAACATGACAGACGGTGATCGAAGCACACTCCAAGGACTGATAGAGATGCGTCTTGGCCATGTCGCACTTCACTTGACACGCCGCAGACTGACAACCAACCCGAACGAATCTGCAAACAGAGCCTTCTCTGCATCACTGCCCAAGAATGTTAAGTTCAGCCGCAATGCACTGGGACGTGTGTGTTCTGTCATAGATCGCCTAAACTACGGTGCTGGAGAATCGATGCTGCGGAAGCTAGAAAATGTGCAGTGTCCCATTACGAAGGGTGGAAAAGTTGCTCGTGCAGTAAAACGCATCCAGCAAGATGTTATGTACCAACGAGAATATGCCAGGCAGCCAGCTGTGCGCCGACACAGACGAGCTACAAAGTCACAGCGGATGAAAGACTACTTCAAGGCAAAACAACAGAGATCTGTACTTGACGTTTACAGAAAGCGACAGCTTGATCGCAGACCAGCCAGTCAGACAATAACAGCAGCGACAGCCACACACACACCAGTAAGAACTGTGAGACGCAGACGGAGACGTGCACCCCCAACCCCACATGGCAATGACACTGAAAACTCATATTCACTAAGATCACGGAAATCAGCCGACCACCCCTATGCTAAGAAATTGTAGGCAGACACACTCACCACACAGTTAAATAGATGGAAGTGAGCACACAGACAGTAATCTAACAATATGACTTTGTATTATTCCTTAGCGTCTACTTGAACTGCAACTTTGACTGTCTATGCAATGCGAACACAATCTACGTACACCATCGATCACCTGCCTGCTGTCTGACATACGCCATGAGAAGACTATAGCTCCGCGCCATCATCACGCTGTACCGATACGACACGATCATCACACTTGTTGCACGGCATGGCCGTCACACGTGTGACACTGTCCAGTCCATTGACCAGTTACGAGCCAAGGAGACAACATATCGGAACAGTTCATTCTGCACATGCACTCCGGAAAAAAAGTGAGTTCATTCTTACCACATTTCACAGTTGTAGCCATAACAGACATGCCGGATATATACCATGACCGCTACAATTGCCGGTTTTCTTGCATGAATTTCTCTGACTGTTGATGGAACGAGGTTCAAGATTGATGTGGTTGGCATTAACACAAAGACTGTTGTGACATAAATGCGACGCATCTAGGTGTGCTGCCAAGAATGTCTGTCTATGAAATAGCATGAAGGCCAGTCGGTGTGCTTTTATAGTTCGTCGGTTTCCACAACTATACGTCACTTTAACTACACCATACTTCACTTTCTCACCTGATGTACAGGCAGTCCAAATGAGACACTCACTGTTGCTTGACACGCACACCTTGTCACTAATTATTTCGGAATATTTGTCAAAGAACGCTGCCTCCATCATCTCGCGCCAACTAAAAACTGTTTCTGCTGCTAGGCGTCTAATAGGGCTCATGACACAGTTAACTTTCCCATTGGCCACCATGTTAGCGTTTTGTAGGATTATAAGAAAAAAACCAGACGCAGGAAAATTCTAAAACTTATTGGCTGTTGTTATCATCATCTCAGTGACAAGCTGGTCGAGTTTAGTCAAGTTCCAATGTTTCGTTTTCTCGTAAAGTGCCGCTATGTGTGACACCCGTCAATATTTACAAATGAATGCAGGCAGTAACACAACAGAGGTGTCAACAAGCCAAATCACTGCCAAGTACCCATCCGCATAGTGAAATCAGCTAAAAATGCACCATTTCACTGTCAACAGCTTCCACAATCACACCTGGAAATATGACTGTTCAAATGCACTTATGTCACAGCATGTGAATGTTGAAAAAAATCTAAAAACACCTTTTGAATGCAAGCTCAAAAGGCATTTATGTGGGCAACAAAACCCTAGCTTGTTTTCGTGTGTATACGGTAAACATACTAAGTAGGACGCTAACAAGCTCCTCCAATCAGCGTACAGCTTCACTTTTGATATTTCGCGAAGATTGAAAAGGTAAACATTGGGTTCGCTCTCGATTTTGATTAAAAAATTACGTTACGAGGTTCAATTTAATGCGACATTTTTCATTCTGGTGTGTAATACTATCGTCGCGAATTTGTTGACCGATTCTTGTTGTCAGTGCACGAGCGAATCGCCTTAATGGCGAGGATTAACGTAGCCGTTGCGGGTCATTCCTTTGTTCGCCGTTTGGCGACTTTCTCGCTCGCCCATCGGTCTTTGAACCTCGATCTCGATGAGCGATATCAGGTTACGTTTATTTCGAGAGGGGGGTTAAAAGTGCAACAGCTCTACTCACTAACACAGGATATTGTAAGTGCCAATCGCGATGTAGTTTTTTTGGACATAGGCACAAATGATTTGGCTAATTCTACATCTGTTGACGTGGGCGATAAAGTGTTAGCTTTTGCGTCGTATCTAACTGTAATGGCAGAGGTCCGTTCAGTCGTGATATCCCACGTTTTATCGCGATTCTGCCGTCTCCCTGTATCCGGTCGATGATGACTTTAATACCCGGGTATTCCTCTACAATAAATACATGTTCGAAGCCACCAAATCTTTTGATAACATCCACTTTTGGTCCCATAAAGGGGTTTGGTCAAACTGGCAGCATTACTTGTTGGACGGGGTCCATTTCAATGACGCAGGGAATACAAAATATTTCAATAGTGTTCGCGGGGCCGTTATTGCTGCCGCAAATAAATTCTAGCCTTTTGTTGTTATTGGTGGGGGGTGTTATTGCTTTGCTATTAGCTTTCTATCCTCCCGGGACTCTTACTTAATTTCCCTATCCACCATTGCAACAATATCTACTCTGCCATTATGGCTGACTTGTTTACAACCTATGGGTATTTGTCAATTTTTCTTTGCTTTTCTTAAGGACGTTTATTTGTAACTTTTGCTGTGCCTTTATTAAATACGTGTAATTGTAAGGTGTTCGCCATTACAGCTGTGCTTTCTTCGGGCCGTGTAAAATGTCATTTTCTCTGCCACTATGGCTGTGTTTTTTTTTAAGGCCTTGTAATTTGATATTTTCTGCCATTTGGGCTGTGCCTGTTTCCAGGCCGTGTAATTGTTTAGCCATTTTGGCTGTGCCATATCATGGACGTGTAATTGCTTTGCCATTTGGGCTGTGCCTTTTTAAGGCCATGTAATTTGATATTTTCTGCCATTTGGGCTGTGCCTGTTTCCAGGCCATGTAATTGTTTCGCCATTTTGGCTGTGCCATATCATGGACGTGTAATTGCTTTGCCATTTGGGCTGTGCCTTTTTAAGGCCGTGTACTTTGATATTTTCTGCCATTTGGGCTGTGCCTGTTTAAAGGCCGTGTAAATGTTTAGCCATTTTGGCTGTGCCTTAGCATGGCCATGTAATTGCTTTGCCATTTGGGCTGTGCCTGTTTATGTCCGTGTAATTTGATAATTTCTGCCATTTTGGCTGTGCCTGTTTCAAGGCCGTGTAATTGTTTAGCCATTTGGCTGTGCCATAGCAGGGACGTGTAATTTATTTGACATTTGGGCTGTGCCTTTTTTAAGGCCGTGTAATTGGTAATGTTCTGCCATTTGGGCTGTGCCTGTTTCATGGCCATATAACTGTTTCGCCATTTCGGCTGTGCCTTATCAAGGACATGTAATTTCTTTGCCACTTTAAGGCCGTCTCATACGTACGCCATTTGGGCTGTGCCTCTTCTAGGCCATTTCATTGTAACTTGTTTTGCCATTACGACTTTATCGTGGTGATACTTCCCACCACTGCCTTGTCATTTGACACAATCCCTGTCCGGCTTTCGTTTGCACGCTGTTTCAGAATGCCTCCCAAGCGTAAACGTGTCGCCCCAGCGCCAGCTCGGTATCGCGAGACGTCTGTGGGTCCGCCTAGCAAACGTGCCAGGACTGTGGAAGGGCCTGAGGATGGACCAGTCGTCCCTCCTGTGGATCCTGTTGCCCCTCCATCCATTGGCCTACTGCAACAGCAGATGCAGTTGATGCAGGTCCAAATGTGCTCCATCCAGGAGGTGGTCATGGGGATGGCGGCTTCCTCCCAGTCAGCGCCATTAGCTCCACCCGAGGCAACTCCTCCTGCCTTGCCTGTGGCGGCCGGGTCTGCAACCGCTGCTGCGGCTGCCAGTGATGCTGGGGTTGTAGGTGAGGACTCCCCTCAATTTCCTAGCAACATTCAGGCTTTCTCCGCTGTGCCCCTGGGTAGCTTGGTAGACATAAAAATCAAAGAGCGAATTTGGGCCAACCAGTTCATCGATCTGGGGCTGCTGAATAGCGAGGCTCCCCATGAAACCACCTATCTTTCTTCTTCCTCTCCTCTGTCTTTCCAACAAAACACGACGCATCGCCTAAAAACCATCAACTCCATCGAACAGTGGTCTGACGCCTTCCTCATTTTCATTGCCATACACACAGAACACTGCCCATCTGACACTCAAGACATCCTCAAGTACATGCAACTAATCCGCACCATGTCCCGCGATGCACCATCCCACGTTTTCTTGGCATACGACCGCGACTTCCGAAAGCTGCGGTGTCACTTCTCCTTGCCCTGGTGTCTTCTACACCAGGAACTTTTCTACTCGGTGAGCAAAGCTGCAGGGGTCCAGGGTCGTCAATTCCCCAATCCACATCGCATGTTTCTCCAACGTCGACAGCAGGTGGCCAAACGCCAGCCCTTTCCGACAGGCTATTGCTTTGCCTTCTGCAGTGAAGGCCTTTGCTCCAACCCGAACTGCAACTTCGTCCACAAATGCCCCACATGCAATGGGCCACATGCCCTGCCCCATTGCCCAGGCAGTCGTCAAGTCAACCAATTCAAGCGCCCTCCCACCCCCTTCCATCGCCCGGTTCCACCCTTCAAACGCCCAGCTTTACCCGTCTCTCAGGCTACCAACACCGGTCCACGCCGTCCGGCTCTGGCAGCTCCTCCGGGAAAGTAGGTACGACTCCGCTTTGTCTTGTGAAATTTGCTCCGGTTTCACCTACGGATTTCCGCTTTCATTTCAAGGTGATCTCCGCCACAGGGCTGTACCATGCAACCACCCATCTCTGTTAGGCAATCTTTCCGTGGCCAGGGATATGATTAGCAAAGAATGTCACCTCGGTCGTATTGCCGGTCCATTCCCCTTCCTTCCAATTCCTAATTTGGTTATATCACCATTGGGCCTTATCCCCAAGGTAGAGCACGGAAAATTTTGTATCATTCACGACTTGTCGTTTCCCAAGGGAAATTCGGTTAATTTTGGCATCCTTAAAGAGTTTTGTTCGGTTACCTATGAGGATTACGACTACTTCGTTTCATTACTCACTTCTGTTGGTCAGGGTTGCTTCATTGCCAAAGCGGATATTGAATCAGCTTTTCGAATTATTCCCGTTCATCCTGCTGATTATCATCTCCTTGGCTTTTCTTTCGACGGACAATACTACTACGACCGGTGCCTGCCTATGGGTTGCTCCATTTCATGCAAAATCTTCGAGCAGTTCAGCTGCGCTTTGCAGTGGATTTTACAAACAACCTATCATATCATGCATATGTCTCATATCCTTGATGATTACATTTTCCTGTCACCATCTCAGTCTCTTTGCACATTCTATTTGCATCAGTTTTTCTCTCTGGCCGGGTGGTTGTCCATTCCCATAAAGCATAGCAAAACTGTATTGCCCTCTACTTGTGTGGTAGTGCATGGCATAGAAATTGACACTATCAAAATGGAAGCTCGGCTCCCACAGGACAAACTTGCTGCTGCCATTACAATGGTTAGATCCTTCAGTCGCCGTAAAAAGGTCACTTTGCGCGAATTACAAAGGCTTCTCGGAACTTTAGCATTCTGCACTAAAGTTATTATCTCTGGACGGCCTTTTCTCAGACGATTATATGATCTCACACTGGGCCAGGTAAAGCCGCATTTTCACATACGCCTCGGTAAGGCGGCACGTCTTGACTTAGCGGCTTGGGCTCTCTTTCTTGAGAATTTCAATGGGGTGTCACTTCTCCTTAATGATCAGTGGCAGTCTTCCGAAAAGCTCGAATTGTTCACAGACGCTTCCGGTTTAGGGTTTGCTGGTTTACTCCAAGGCCAGTGGTTTCAAGGTCGTTGGCCGCCGTTTTGGCAGCAATTTCATATTGCCATTAAGGAGTTATTTCCTATCGTCCTTGCTCTGCGCCTGTGGCCCAATTCTCTGAAAGATCAGCGTTTGCTTGTGTTATGTGACAATGAAGCAGTGGTCCATGTAATTAATAATCAAACGAGTAAGGACAAGGACCTTATGTCCCTTATCCGTCAGTTGACTGTTGCACTCATGAACAATAACTTGATTTTACGCGCAAAACATGTCCCGGGTAAACTCAATATCATTGCGGATGCTCTATCTCGGTTTCAGGACACGCCGGAACTGCGCCAGCAGTATGGCCTCGAGCCACTGCCGTCAGTCATCCTTCCGGAACTCCTGCCTTGGTAACTGTCATACAGCAACTTTTAGATGCTTCCTTGTCGGAACTTACCACAAAAGCCTATCAAAAAAGCATTACCATGTTTCACCAATTTTCTCATTCTGAACTTCACCTCACATGCTGGTTTCCAGCCACAAAAACGGCAATAGTTTCTTTCATTGCTTTTTATTTTCAAAAAGGATATGCACCATCGTCAATTACTAGTGTCATTTCAGCAATTTCATATGTGCATAAGATGCACAATCTTGCAGATCCTACTGCTACATTTGTGGTTCACAAACTTTTACATGGGGCGACAAAATTGAGGACTTCATTTGATCAGCGGACGCCCATCACCAAATCCATCCTGCACCAGTTGGTTCATTCCACACCTCACATTTCCGATTATTACTATCACAATGTTTTAACTGCAGCCATGTATTTGCTTGCTTTTCACGCTTTTCTTCGTATCGGGGAAATTGCAGTCACCTCTACAGCACAACAAGGTCAAGTCTTACAAGTGAGCCAGTTGACAGTGACATCTAGTGGCTGTAATGTGTTTTTTTATGCATACAAGCATTACGCCGGCCCACCAGTGACTTTAGCTATTCCAGTCCATACCGAATCACCATGTTGTCCAGTTCAGGCTATGCGCGCCTATTTGGCTCTCAGAGGCCTGTCTCCAGGCCCTCTTTTTATTTTTCCAGGCGGAGCTCCAGTTACCAAATCGTTCTTCGCTACTCAGTTGAAAAAATCTCTCACTTGGGCTGGCCTATCCCCTTCATGTTACAAGGGTCATAGTTTTAGAAAAGGTGCTGCAACAACAGCCGCAAGGCATCTCGGACGAGGAAATTCAGCGTATGGGGCGTTGGAAATCGCAGGCTTTCAAAAAATATATTCGCATTAGCATGTTGCATTTGCGGTAATCTCCTTGTTTTGTATGCTGTCGTGATGCTCACGTTTGCTTACTGATAACCACATTGTGCTTTCTGCTTAGGCGGGGCATTCGGATCACCCATGCCTGTATTCATCCATTTCTTACACAAACCATTGAACATGTGCTCTGAGTGTTTTCTGCTTAGGTGGGACATTCTCTGTCACATACAATAGTGTACTATTCAATCTACATGTCTTCAGTTCACTGGTGCCATTCATTGCTGTCGATGTCCGGCGATGGGTTATGTTGGATGCTTTCTACTTAGGTGGGGCATTACATGTAACACCACCATCGCACATGTGCTCTGAATGTTTTCTGCTTAGGTGGGACATTCTCTGTCACATACAATAGTGTACTATTCAATCTACATGTCTTCAGTTCACTGGTGCCATTCATTGCTGTCGATGTCCGGCGATGGGTTATGTTGGATGCTTTCTACTTAGGTGGGGCATTACATGTAACACCACCATCGCACATGTGCTCTGAATGTTTTCTGCTTAGGTGGGACATTCTCTGTCACATACAATAGTGTACTATTCAATCTACATGTCTTCAGTTCACTGGTGCCATTCATTGCTGTCGATGTCCGGCGATGGGTTATGTTGGATGCTTTCTACTTAGGTGGGGCATTACATGTAACACCACCATCGCACATGTGCTCTGAATGTTTTCTGCTTAGGTGGGACATTCTCTGTCACATACAATAGTGTACTATTCAATCTACATGTCTTCAGTTCACTGGTGCCATTCATTGCTGTCGATGTCCGGCGATGGGTTATGTTGGATGCTTTCTACTTAGGTGGGGCATTACATGTAACACCACCATCGCACATGTGCTCTGAATGTTTTCTGCTTAGGTGGGACATTCTCTGTCACATACAATAGTGTACTATTCAATCTACATGTCTTCAGTTCACTGGTGCCATTCATTGCTGTCGATGTCCTGCAATGGGTTATGTTGGATGCTTTCTACTTAGGTGGGGCATTACAGGTCACACCATCGAACATGTGCTCTGTATTTTTTTTATTTATGTGGGACATTCTCTGTCACATACATTAGTGTACTATTCCATCTAGATGTCATCATTTCATTGATGTTATTCATTACTGCCAGTTTCCTTCTATAAGTTATTGGATGCTTTCTACTTAGGTGGGGCATTACAAGTAACACATCTTGCTCTTTATATGTACTCAGATGGTGGTTGCCACCTATAACGTGTCAATGTTGCATTACTTAAGTATGTTGTTAACTACTGTTTCCTTCTAACACGGTCTAGCTTTCATTTGTTGCACGTTATCATGGTTGTTTGCTCTGTACTCATCACGTATTACGCTTACGATTCACATCTGCATCATCTGCACCCATTTAGTGTGTATGTATGTGTTGTATATATAGCGCAGGACTGCTTTCTGCTTAGGCGCGGCATTTTACATAGCTTTGATAGTTGGGACAGGTGTACCGGTATAATATTACCCTAATGCATTTTGTTTTTGACACACTTGTCACTTATGGGTTTTTTCGGCCGTACGCCAACGCTATTAGTAACCTTTTTTTACACCTGTAGTCACCTCTATGCAGTAGTATTATTAGGCATACTTGCTGACCTTTTCGCTCCAGTTACATAACTTTATTATGTGACACTTATCCTGTGGGGTGGGGGGAGCCATTCTATTACGGAAGTGGCCTGGTGTGGTCGGTTCCCCCACCTTTGCTGTCCGTCTGTGTGTTGTGTATAACTGTGAGGACATTAACTATTGCATTGGAATTATTTGGTGTTAATTTTACATAAATGAGTTGGCTTACTTTGAAGCTCACATACAAACTTATATCTGACTTGTGTTGTTTCAGCAAACTAGCCACGTCTCTGTGTCACAAATGTTATTGGTAGCGTTGTCCCGCATAAATACATTTAAAAACATACACATGTAGTGTAGATGTGTGGATGGACATTATTTGTATAGATGTGAATGGATTGCACTTCATTCTACAAGATTGGAACGTATGCGATGGGCAATAATAGGGTACCGCAGCTGTTCGCAGGAGCTACAATAAAGCTTATAAACAATTTCAAAGACAGGCAAGGGGTATGCATTGCACCTAGGTATTTATTAGACTGCTTTCAATGCTCAATCATCTAAGTAAGAAGTGATTTAAATAACTGCAATTCAGGGTATTGTTCAGTTTGTTGTCTGTGCCCCTGGTGTCTGAGCTAGGATGAGCTCAGCCTCAGACTCGATTCGACGATTGCAATTAGTTAACAGGCATTCCTGTTGTCCAGTGACACAGAAAAACAAGCAAGACAATAGCCAGCCAGAAATAAAACTAATTATCCACTCCCAGTTGGGTAAATTAGGTAGAATTTGTTTGCGTTTGGTTAATTGGAAACGGGGTGATTTGCTGCTCTGTCCGCCGCCATTTTGTAAATAAAATATTTCGCGGTAAAATTCAGCGCTATTTTAAAATATTTCATGGAGATCGCAAAAATATTTGTTTAAGCAAAATCATAAATATACGTAAGGATTGTATCGTACGCCCGTAAGCCCGTGCAGATCGCAAAAATCCGTAAGGCTTACGGGAAAACCGTACAAGTTGACACCTCTGAGATACTCCTGCATATAACTTTGACCCAACTGCATCCACAACCAGAAACAATCATAGTTGAAGAATAAGCAGGGTCTAAAAAAGGACACAGCACACTTGAGCACATCTTCAACCTTAGATTGTCGAAGGAGCAGTATTAAAATGACAAAAAATCAACATTACATAATTTCATAGACTTCAAGAAAGCCTACGATCAGGATTGGTGAGAAGAAATGTGACAATCACGGGCTTTATATCAAGCATCACAGAGTGTGGTTATGCTTGGAGATTAAATGAGTACATGTAACTGGTTCTCCACCCAGGTTGGTGTGAGACAGGGATGTTCACTCTCACAAACCTTCCTAGAATACATCATTATGGAGGCTTTAGTGGATTTAAAAGGTTGGTAGACATTGGAGGCATAGACCATGCAATCACCAACTTTCACTTCGCTGATGATATTGTTATATGTTATGAATTACATTTTTAACACCATTATTAGTTATAGCTGAATTGGTAAGAAACAATTTTTATTTTGTTCTTTACTTTTACCCCTCATACACATACAAACTCTTCTTCTTATTCTTCTTCGCCTTTTCCCACTAGGTGGGGTCAGCGGCCCGAATTCTTGATTTCCAGAACATACAAACATATTCTATAATACTAATATGCTGGATCTACTGAAACTTACAGATAAAACATCACTGACTGAAGAACAGGAGAGGCTAAAAGTGTTGTACAAGTCAGCATGTCAGCAACAGGAGAGGCTAAAAGTGTTGTACAGGTCAGCATGTCAGCAACAGGAGAGACTAAGTGTTGTACAAGTCGGCATGTCAGCAACAGGAGAGGCTAAAAGTGTTGTACAAGTCAGTACGTCAGCAACATTCATGCGCCAAAGTTAGTCGCGATGTTCTGAAGGAATGCAGACATTGGAGCCAGAAAACTTCCGACAGCTGGCTTCATAGTTACTGAATATGCCAGTGAGCAGCTCTCCTCAGACTACGCACACACACGTGTGTTGCATGTTCAATTCCTGCTGGTGTTATACTGTTTGCAATTTAAGCCAATCAATGTCAGCCCAGAAGTAAGAGATAAGAGATAAGATAGCTTCATTGCCATGTGTTTACATTGTAGTTACAATAAAACATTGGAATGTGTGATGATATTGGTCGTTGTACTAGTACATTCACATGACAATACATTCACATGCACCAAACGGTGATGATAAAACATAGTACTACTTAAAATTAAATAAATAAATAAGAACAATCACATAAAAAGGTCCGAATAATTTTTGTCTTTATCTTTTAACATCGATAAATAATTGATGCGATCTAGTAGAAATATATTAGCTTAAAATGTAAAATATGAACTAAAATAATATATAATAAAGTATGATAAAATATACAGTAAAAACTCATCAGAAAGTGGAATGTGTTTGCTGCGGGTGGGAGAAAAATCACTTCTGTCTTGACATGGCTTGAATGGCTAACGGGAAAAAGCTAGTAATAAAGAGGTTCATCCTGGTTTTGATGGATCTGAATCGGCGACTAGATGGAAGAGGTTCAAATAGGTCATGGGCAGGATGGGGTGAATCTTGAGAGATGAGAGTGCATGGCTCTTCCTAACAGGCACTGCTGATACAGTAATTAAAGACTGCGAAGGTCTCTGCCGATGATTCGAGAAGCAGTTTTCACAACTCTGTTTAATTTGAGCATTTCTTTCTGTGTAATCGACCCAAACCATACTGTGATAGAAAATCACCACACTAAACGCAGAAATCGAGTGGCCAAGAAAAAATGAAATTAAGGTTATAAATGCTCTGAAAACTGTCAGTGACAGTGTCAGTGTGTTGTACATAATAACAGAACAGTTTAAAGAAGTCACTTTTTAACGCTTTTGAAACCCTTCCATAACATATATGAAATATATTTTTTAGATTTACAAGTAATTACATTATATGTATACACAGGTTGCACGTGCTGCCGTGTCATTTATTTGTTGTCATTCATAATGGAGACGGGTAGTAAGAAGTTTTGTCCGGTACGGAGGGTGCTATCATCCACAGCACAGAAAGCTAAAAAGGACCGTGACAAATTTGGGACAACCACACGTGTTGTTTTAGAAGATCAGAAAGCATGATGCCTGAAGGTGGCACTGAAAGTGAAATCAGCCCATAAATTGTCGTTAATGATTTTGCCTTATATGGCAATTGTTGTTTGTATAACAAGTACTACACTGTGAACAAAAAAGCGCTTTAAAATGTTGACTTTTTGTTGCAATGAATTACATCCTTTTTTCCCATTACATGCATGTCAACTGTGTTACATAAAAAAGGGTTTTTGTCAGTTTTACATAATAACTTGGCATAATTGTTTTGATCAATTATTTTGTTTTGTTAATGGTGTTTTGTGCAAGTGTGTTTTTATACCTTACATTAAAAGTAAAACAATATGTTACATTTGGATTTACCATATGAACATTACATGACACAGTTTATCTTGTTTTTACTTCCTTGTATGAAGTCAATTTTATGTGTGAATGCAATTTGTATGGGTGGATGTGTTTTTTCCAGGTGCATCATGGTTGCCATGGCAACTATGCTGATGTGTTAATGAGAAATGTGACAAGTTACTTCAGGGCTGACTTCGATTGAGCTATGCAAGTAACCTGAGTACCAATCGAACAGCCGAGATCAGTCAATCACGTGACCATTTTGGACCTAGATTTGCAAGGTGAATCTTCACCACGAGGCAAATGCTACACAAGGCGATTGCAGTTTGTACAGGATTCAGTCGAGTAAATGATGTGGTCATATCAATAGCAGTGAGGAAAGGAGAAAGGTAGCAGTGCGGAACCGCTTTTTAAAATATATTAAAATATATTTAAAATATATTATACGTTCCACGATATCGCTTTTTACGACCGATCACTTTAAAAACTAATTTTCTCGGAAGTGACAATCCACAAACTTATGCACTTGAAGTGGAATATCTTCGCCCATACACAAGATAGAGTGTTCATCTTGGTATCATTTTAAAGCTCTTCATCTCCTCTAATTAAATCAATAATCAATAATATGGAATTGTCAACTTGCCTACAAAAGCTTGGATTTGGCATGCCGCGTCACAATTTGTGCGCTTACAAATTTATATGCTATATTTACGCTATTGCCTATGTACAAAATAATTTCATCGAGAATACAGGCTTAGCGACGTAACTTTTCCTCCAGCATGCAACAGTGACATCACAGTTAAACGGGTCAGAGGTCGCTCGTTCTGTTTCTTCAGAATCTACCGCAAGCGTTTTTGCTTTCCGAGCTTCACTGCGATTTTTCACACCTTACGATGTTGCGTTGCCTGAGCTTTTTGCTGGCCACGACACCTGTGCTTTGCGCTCCAATCGGAGGTACCAGGGTAGGTCCTACATTTGCTCTCTTCTTGAATGTGATATTTTATAACGATTCTGTTATGTACACGATTGCTAGTCATACGACTAAATCATTAATTACGATTGCTTTATTCAAAATATTATGTAATTCCTAATGTTCCGTTACACTAGATGATTTGGGATATTTGTTGCAACATCCAGATTCTCAAAATAACTTAATATTGTATCGTTGAATTTAATTTAATCCCTATTTCATACTCAAAAGTACTGTTGGTGCAATTATGAACACAACATTGAACCATCTACAAATTTCCAATACAGAAATCCGACATATCCCATCTAGGGCTATTCATACCAAGGAAACCCCCTATTATCCACAGCCATATTGTTGGTATCACCAAGTGCCCCGCCGCGCACTTAGCAAACACCACCGCGATTTGGTATTGTGACGTCACACGGGAACGTTGCTCGTTTAACGCGTCAGGTGGCGCGTGGTCGAAAAAGAGGCTGAGACAGCACGCAGCCGGAAGCACCCGCCAAACCGGAAACAAGTTGCGACTCGATGCGGCAGCTTAGTGCAATTGCACAGGAAGTTATGCAAACACGGGATTTTACAAAGGGATCAGTGCAATTTAAATTATTATGTGACGCGGCACGCCAAAACCAGCTACGCGCTTTTAGGAAGGCACCTTTTGCGCTAAAGACTCATTAGTCAGTATACTCTCAAATTGTTAAAAGTGGGGTACTTGCATAATCAGTCAACTAAATCATTCATCTTTCCATATTTTTTCATAACCATACTTCTACATAATCTGTGTCTGACCTATGTCTAAAAAACGATGTGCAAAAATTTCATTAAAATTATACATGGGTGGTTGCTATGTACTTGTACTGGAGAAGGTCCGTTTATCAAATCGATTTCTTTACAGTTATTTTCTCGGATGTGATATTCCACAAATGCGTGCCCTTCAAATGGAACATGTTTACCCACGAGTAAGATACAATGTTCATCTTGGCGTCATTTTAAAGCTATGAATATCGTATATTTAAATAAATGATAATACAGAAATGTCAACTTGACTCGAAAAGCCTGGTTTTGTCATGCCACGTCACATATTATTTATTGAACGTAAATCATCAATTTGTTTTAGAGACATAGAATATCGCCCAGTGATTTAAACCCGACACATTGCCGATGCCTTGGGTGGCGCCATTGAAGCTTGAGCCACACCATGTGTGATAACAGAGCTATTCGTGCTATTAATTGTCATAAACACGCATAATGTTTTGTATTAGTAGGAACACCGTACAGTTGTAAATCGATTCTTGCATGATATACATTCTTCTTAACATCCACATTTTATAAATAATATATATTTCTATGTATCTGTATATTACTTTCATGTTTTTATTTACAAATAAGCACTGGTAATTACCATATGACTACTCATTTTAGATGCACAAAGTTTGGTTGAGTGGTGTGGTGCAGGTTCAATTCCTGCTGGTGTTATGCTGTTCGCAATGTAGACACCAGTAGTATGCACATTCACTGAATCAATTGATTTCCTTTAAAAGTTTCTATCTATGTAGTAATGCCTGATAAAGGGGGTGATACATGTAAGATAGATTCGTACGTGTGCATGAAACTTGTAGTCATGGCGAAACAATCGGGTCGGGAGAGTTGAATGAGTGATGTCATAAGGTGAAGGCCATAACAGATGCACACATGCTTGTTTACGGCAATGGCTGACAGTTGCAACAGCAGCAGTAAAGAAGAACGTGCATTTTTGCTCAGTGCATTGGGTGTGCTGCTGCAAATTGATGAAGAAGAAAAGAAAGAAAAACTGAAGAAACGAAAAAGATGGTGGTTCATCCATGGATTGCGTGAAACCAGAAGTTTGGCACATTTCATGCTCTGATGAAGGAAATTAAAGTGGAGGACCCCAGAGCATTTACAAACTTTGTCCGGATGGACGTACACCAATTTCAATATCTTCTAGATGCCGTTTCGCCATTATTCATCCACAAAGACATAGCCATGCACAATGGAATACCACCTGCTGAGCGCCTTGCTGTAACTCTGCGCTTTTTAGCGACAAGTACATTACATACAGTGTGTAATTATCTGAATATCATGTTGACCTTTCAATTATTTGATTGTTTTAGTATACATTTTTGGCTTGACTACAGCCATATATATTATTAACGTTTATTTTGTACGCATTAGCTGGACCTGTGCAATCTACAGAGAGCAGCAACCATCTGCTGATTGCGCTGGTAATGCATATCTATTTATTGACAAATAGCCTGAACCTGTTGGCCACGTGAAAATGTAAGCATGTTGCTAAACTTCAGGCATAGCGTAGTAACAGTTTTGTTGTCATAGACTGCCTACCTACCAAGGTATGTTAATGTTATACAGAAATGAAATGTGGTTAGAACAAATGTTTCTTTGTGTAGTGTAGACATTAATTGTAATTAACGTGATTTAGCATTTTTAAATACATAAAATATTTATGTGAAATATCAGCTATACCACCAGGCCTGTATCAGTCATTTTTCGTAAATGCATTATTTATTATATCCATAAAGTAACCCCCACTTGGTAACAACCAAACCTACAAACAAGCAACCTGGACATGCAGCAGTTTGTCACACAACAAACTCTTTTTTTGTAGATAAGAATATATACTAATTATCAGGCCACCTCACCTGTCAACGAAGAAATGTTCACTATTGCACACTGATGATATTCTGTGTCTACATTTGTTTGATAATAAAAGGTTTGCATGTCCTTGTCGTGTCTTACTTGCAACAGCTGTTACATGTACAGGCAAGCAAGGGGGATATAGTTAATAATACTGTTAATGGTTTATGGTCATCTTTGATTAATTTTAATTGAGGTTGTCTGTTTCATGGTTATGGTAGATAATTATCACCACCCTGTGTGTTAAGTAAGTTTCAATTTGTGTCATTATGATCAACAGTACGGAAATAAATATTGATGGTTGTGTTTACAATTTGAATATTTCATGCACACAACAATAAAATTGTAAGCTGCTTTACACAAATTTGAACAGCATTTGACATTCCAGCAACATTATGATTATAATAAGTGTTGAACACACCTCACTTTGCTTTACTAGAATCCTACTTCAGAGAAAAACATGATTATTGTATCAGATGATTTTGTAGTGTTTGGAAGTTGATTCCAGATTCGTAATTCCAGGTGATCTAATATCAGGAACAAAGCAACCTCGCCTTCCTGCTCCTTGTCAAGTCTCAGAGTCAAAATTACCAAGTGGACTTGGAAGAACTCATGCGCCACCAGTCTTGGAACACCAGCGGGTTTTCTCTAAGTTGAACAAAGCCAGAAACTGTGAAGAAAGTCTCGATTTGGTCTCCCAGTTTAAGAATCAGTTCATGGTGGCTGCTCTGAAACCTCTGCAGGAGAAACACAGCATAGAAATCACTTGGAATTTCTTAGCCACATCACCTGGCAAGGGGCCTGTAGATGGCATAAGTGGTGCTGTGAAGAGTGTGGTGTGGAACTCTGTTAGAAGCAGAATGAACATTGTAAATAATGCTTCAAGTTTCACAAAACCAGCTGGTACAAGCCATGTTGAAGTGGCCAAAGTAAAACCATATGAAATTGTTGAGATCATTAAAGCATTGGGTATAGAGGAGGTGTTCAAAGAAGCTGGTCAAATCCAGGGGATAGCTAGAGTGCACTATGTGGCCTACAAAAATGGAAAAACAGTCCACCTCCCTTTAACATCAGATGGTGACTCTATGAGTGGGATGACAATGTGTCAACAATTTCTGTTAGAGACTGGTGTGTAGTCGAATACCAAGGTAACATGTACCCAGGAGAGGTTAAAGGTACTCAATCCACTCGTTTGCTAATCGCCAAACCGGTTCTTTTATTACCAGATGTGTAATGTGTTAATAGTTTTAACTAGTATGCACAATCAGTTAATTTTTTTAATGCGTACTTGTCATTTTATAATTGTAAAAAAGAATCGCCGTTACACCGGGTATAACTGGCGAAACAATCAGCAGCTACTGACGCCCTGTGCTTTTTGGGTCACGTGTTTTATGCGAGATCGACTTACTACGGTACAATAACAAATCGCACGGGCTTTTGCGCGTCATGACTAAGATTGCAAGTCAAAGGCAGTGATTCTTCTATGAAGGTACGCATTAAGTGCATTAACGCAGTCAGCAACAAGAGCGAGTAGTCGGGGGCTAATTCACTCTTGTGAACGTTGACTCGACGCGGATTCTCTAACTTGTAAGATTATAATAAATATAAGTCTGACAGTGTCACTGACAAGGCAAGCCAGTTTGAGTTGACAGTCACCATCGATATCGCTCAGCATCACCACCTGTGTTGATATGTACCGGTTTTGTATTTGATTACGCATGATCTTGTTAATAAACTTAGTAATTGCGAAAGTACATATCCAGAGAGAATAGATGACGTGAGGGACGAAATTAAAAATAAAATTGACATGGGGGACTGGTAATAGCTAGGCTCTTGTCGGTCGGGCAAGAAACGTTGTATTTTTAGGGGGAGCATCCGTTATCTCGTGTAACAGAACGTCAAACAGAGAATTATATTATATTTCACAATTATTAAAACAGTGTTTTGCGACTCACATTTCAGTACTATTACTGAATGTTGTTGATTTCTATTATATGTTATGCAAAATAATAAAAAATATTATAACAGGATGATTGATGGTGATGAATTTGTTCAATAAAAAATAAACATTAAAAATGTTGTGTGATAGGTGGCGTGGTTGTGGAAGTATCGTGAATATATCGAACCGTGGGTTAAATATCGAAAATCGAACCGAAAATAAAAAATATGAATTGTCCCGTCCCTATTTGCATCATCTACATCCATCTAAATTTGTCTGAACATTACCAGTTATTCAATAAGGTGAGATATATGTGATTTTAATATACTTAGTTAATGAATATGTATGTTCATGCATATAAACATTAATTACTGTTTATGAAATGTTTCCAACATGCACATGTTAGATGTAACGGTGTTGTTTGACAGGAAAGGAGTTCAGTCTTAATATGTCTACTGGGGGTTGGGTTGGTCTGATTGTTGCTTAGTTTGAATTACTAATACAAGTTGACATTATTACTAATAGGTTGCTGAGGCTGTTTTCTTCATAATAGTAGTTAGCTACAGAAAGGTCCATGTCTGCATGAATATAATATATATTAATATTAATTAATTTTGGATTTTTTTTTATTATTCACAAAAGCACTCTAGATAGTGAATCACTTTATAAACAATTTACAAGTTAACATGCACCAATATCATTTATTATCTGTGTAAGGAAAACATTTTTGGTGAGTTATCCTAACTAAGATATGTTCCATTTATCAGTGCCATTAGCTTTGCTAAAGCAGCTGCTAAAGCTAGGAGAGCTCTACCGCCAACTCCTCACCACAGAAAGTCTATCTATAGAAGGTTGTACGCCACTGAATGTGATGAAATCCCATGTCCATCGTCAAGCAGTACCTTCAACATGTCATCAGTTCTGAGTGAAGAAACTCTCAATAGAGTGACAGTATTTTATCAACGCGACGATATAAGCTGACAAGCTCCAGGGAGGAAAGATGCCACCAGTGTACGAATGGATGATGGGACGAAAACAAAGATGCAAACTCGACATCTGACATCATCAATAAAAGAAACCGATGACATGGTCCAGGATGAATATCCTAACACCAAAGTGGGCAAAAGCAAATTTGCAGAAATGAGGCCACAACATGTTCTCCTCAGCAACAAGCTTCCACATAACATGTGCCTTTGCAAATCCCATGTGAATTTGATTGCAGCAATTGATGCTTTGCACAAGGCCATTCCAGATTTCCCAATTCACTACCAGAGACCTTTCTCTGTGACACAGCCTCTGAGGACTGCTGGATCAGGACATGTAACATGTGGCAGAGGTCAGGGGTCACCTCAAAGTATGCACATGAACACATGCCATCTGATCAGATGCACAGGACATACCAATACTGTTGCTTGTGAAATTTGAATTTTACTACCGGTACTTACAACTGTATAAAGATTAAAGATACATCTTTATAAGAACAATTTATGTTTCAGTTCTGACTTTAATTTTCTATGTCTTAACTGTACCACGGGAAGGTTTAATTAAATAGTTGTGTTTACTATTAAGTATTGTTGGATGCTTCTTTACCCTGCAGATGTCTAAACATCAAAATAACATAACTACAGTACATAAAATATCACCCTAAGCAGGTTGAATTGACACATGTAATGTTGTAGTGAGGTTGTAATGTGAGTGACGTAACGTGAGTAAAAATGTTTCGGTTACCGTAACATCGCTATAAAAGTTAGATTTACACAAAATAACGTTAGGCGGCGCGGTGGTGCGCGCGAATATTTATAAACTTTATTTCTTAAAAAAAAATTCTTATAGCGCCAAATCCATAATTGTTTATGGCGCTTCACAATATGATGTTATTAAAATATATGCAATAAGAAGAATGCTACCCACAGGTAATATTTAAAAAAAAATTAAATGCAAGTGTTTGCATAAAATTACGTGTTGTTCGATGATGTCACATTGTTAATTTTCAGAATATTTCTATAAACATCCCGCGTGTACTGCAAGCATGCAAGCTTATATTATATAAACGATGTTTTTAACAATGATAACGAAACAATAACATATTATTATTTTTGAATGCTCCAAAACCTTCTTTTTCTACCACCATATATTTCCCATATTATATTCATATTCTGCTTAAATTTCAGTAATTTATTGTCCCGATAATTAATACAGTGTTTTGTCCAAAAATAATTATTATTATATATCTGGTGGTGGAAATATAATTAATGAGTAGAAAAATGTATAGCTTCAATAATATTTTCTTATGCATACTGTGTGTATGTGCTGAATGAAAATTATTGTTACGTCGTAATTATTTTAACATCTTAATTATTTATTACCTTTACATTAATTTACCACTATTGTTGTTATGGAATTTGAAAGGGTTCTTTTTAATACTGATAGGTCTCTTTAGTTAATTACATAGACACACATATTTTCATTATTTATTTTGAAATATTATCTGTGGGTAGTATTCTTCTTATTGTATTTTTAATAGCAGTATGTTGTGAAGCGCCACAACCAGTTATGGATATAACGCTATATAAATAAAATACTATATTATAATAAAACTTATAATTTCCTGCAAATCATAGTGATGATAATAATTAATTATTACTATATTATTTACAATTAATTAAACTATTTTGCGCGTGCGAATGCAGTAAGTAAAGTTTATCAATATTCGCGAGCACAAACGTGCCGTCTAATGGCATTTTGTGTAAGGCTAACTAACTAAGGCTAATTTTTGCGATTTTACGGTACCGGCCAGCGGTCATCGAAATTGCCGTCGACATCAGCGCGTTTGTTTTATGGATTTTCTTCGTTAGAGGAATGCAAGTGATTTTATTTTATAACGAAGTGTATGTATATGTATGTAACATACGTTAGGATAAGTTTGGCGGCTGTTGGTGGTCGTTTTAATGGTTAGGTCAATCAAATTGGGTCGTCTTGGATCGGCGCTGTGTCTGTGACTGTCCCAACGAATCCACCGAAACACTGTTTCAGTTCTGCTCGATTCAAAGGTTAACAAGAAGACATCTTAGTTATACTGTCTTTCACTGTACTGTTACCATAAAAGCGTATGAGGAACAGTGTGGCATACTGCTGTCGCGATTTCGTGGTTAACCGACGTAAGGCAACTTTTAGCGTACCGCTTGGCTCTCTGTTATGACAGCTGAACCAGCAGACAACTCTCTGACGTATTACTTTTCCAAACTGCTGGGTTGTGATTGGTTGCAAGGTCCAAGATGGGCCGGTTCATGGTGTCGGTGATTTAGCTAGATTTTCCCACTTGAAGACCACTTTCTGAAGTAACCACTAAGGTGAAAAATTGGATTGTAGATGCAAATGATTAGCTAGTGTAAACTCTTTTAGGTGCATAACACTAAACTGTTGCCTTTTTTTTCACTTTAAGAAATAAATCCTTGAACTTTT
The DNA here is from genome assembly GCA_964017155.1 of Oasisia sp. SBJ-2009. Taxonomy (NCBI): domain Eukaryota; kingdom Metazoa; phylum Annelida; class Polychaeta; order Sabellida; family Siboglinidae; genus Oasisia; species Oasisia sp. SBJ-2009. Next base: position 37,824,606 of record OZ024864.1, on the reverse strand, counting down.
CTCATAACGTTGTACCGAAGATGTTTACATCAAATATGTACCGTCAGTCACAAAAACAACTATTTGTTTGTGCTGTAGAGATTTTTGAATTTTTAAGCTGCCTTTCAGTTTTCTCCTACTAGATACAAGGAGCAATAGATTAATTATTAACAAGATCCTCCCACTTGTATTTGTAGGAAATGCTGAGGGTGCAAAATGTGTAACATCAGTCACGTCAGTCACATCTGTAACGTCAGTCACATTCGTAACGTAACGTCAGTCACGATGACTAATCAGACTAAATAAATTAACAAAAAACAAAAACTAACTGCACACATCACTAATAGATGGAAACAGCACCAAGTCAGTTTGTTCACTGTTGCATTTTGGCACTCTGGCAAGCTGCACTCAAAGGTTGTTGCATCAGATAACCTGACACATTCTAAGGAGACACTTGTGGTGTATGTCAGCCGGCTGCTTGATGACATCCCAGCAACAGTTAAGAGTGTCTCAATCTGGTCCGATGGATCGTCCTCACAATTCAAAAACCACTATATTGCAGCGTCACTCCATGCACTCGAGAAGCAAGGGATCAAGATTCTGTGGAACTTTTTTGCAACTTCTCATGGAAAGGGTCCTGTTGATGGCATTGGGGGATCTGTCAAACGTCATGTGTGGACAACGTCAACGTGGTACGTACAAGAAGAAAATTAGAAAGAAGGCTTCCCTACCTGTTGTCTTCCATCGCACCAGCATGGTACCGTCCATATGTCCACTTTGAAGTAACCAGCCTGGTACCATCCATATGTCCACTTTGAAGTAACTCTCAATACACACTACAGTCGGACTGTCCCATTGTTCTGTCAATCTGCTGCTCAGGATTTCTGGGAAAGGTGGCACTGCAGCTGCAGGCAAAATACCTCAGTGGCCACCTCTGTGTTGTTTGAAAGGCTCTTGTTCCAACGACTGTTGTGAGGGGTTACATGTCCGTCGATCATATTATCCAACAAATTGTCATGAGGACTGATCAATGAATATCGCAAGGATATTTCCAAGGACCAAGAAAACAGGTCGTGTTAAAGGTCACAAAATGTGGATCTGCCACGCCACCTGGTGACTGTATTGTAATCTCCAATTGCCAGTACGTTGTCAATTTTCGAATTTTTAAACACGAAGTCCAGAATAGTGATTTGTGTTTTATCCAAAAAGTAACCTGCAAGATCGAACTGTAGTAAAATATCTTGGAATCAAGCGACGTTGCGTGTCTGCTACTGTATTGAGTTGGCTCATTATTGTATCCGCAAGTTGACAACAGAGGTCTCTAAAGTCTTGATTTGGTTCCCTGTATATTCCAGCAAGTCCACAGACAGTGGATAACAATTTGAGCCTTTTCTGCATCGCACATCTAATTGCACTACAACTATGGTATGATCTATATGTACACACAACAGTGCACACAAAGGTAAAACTGAGGTCACCATTAAAACCAGATGTTGAAAATTTTCACTGTCTTGTGTCATTGTAAGGATTTATCCAACCACCAGTCCATATTTATCTTGGCTGCTTGGAAGGAGTGACATTGCATGGATTGGTGATTCTGTGGAGTTCTGTCATGTTTTCCGTGTGGTGAAGACCGTTAGAATATCAAAAATCATCCACAGTCGTGTTGTCACAATGTCACCAATGTCACTGGTGAGACATTGAGCTGAAACAAAACAAACATAATATTATTGTTCGTGCACAAATGTGCTTTTTGACAAATGACAAACCAACTTAGGGTTGATCTCAAAAGTTGGCCTACTCCCCAGAAACATTATGGCTTTAGTGTTGGTTTAAATCACCTTCACACTGACAAATATTTCAATATGTTCTGCGACATGTAGTGTTTATGACTCAAAACTAATAAATGTCAGTGTCAATTTGCATTAATATATTTCTCTCACAAGATGGCGCCACTGCACAACTGCTTTCCCACTGATATAGTTCATACTCATAATTAAACAAAACACACCAGGGCCCAGTTTCATAGAGCCGTGTAACTTTACGCACAGTTACGTGGTCTACTGGTAGCAGCTAACAGTAAATAGTCAATGCAGCTTACGGCCGGTTTCATGCTCCATTGCAGCATTTGCGCCACTAAATCGACTTAGAATTGACCTAGTTAGGTCGCGTGGGGAATCCCTCTACTTGTGTTGTGTCTGAACAACCTTTTTCTTTCTAGCTGCAGCCTTTGTCGGTCGCAAAGCAAATGGGAAGCTATGATGAATGTATAGGATATCCAGTGTAAACATTAAAAATTATTTTGTTGAGAGTGGGCATGTCGGGAGCATACCGTACATATTTCAACTTTGGGAGTATACCGTAAATATAAGGATGTCCTGTAATTGCATTATAATAAAACTTATCATATTGTCGATAATAATGAATTATTATTATATTACGTAAATTAAACTATTTTGCACGTGCAAATGCAGTAAGCAACGTTTTTTTTTAATTCACATGCACAAACCTGCCGCCTAACGGTATTTTGTGTATTAAAGCTAACTTATATAGCGATTTTACAGTAACCGGCATGTCGCCGAATAGGTTGAGTTGCCATTGAGATCTGCACGTTTGTTTTGTGAATTTTCTTTGTTAGAAGAATATGTTATGTGATTTGTGAGAAGTTTGGCAGCTGTTGGTGGTCGTTTTCATGATTAGTCCAGAAAGTAAAAGTTAGTACTTATACACAGTTCATGCCGACCAAGTCGACTGTACGCTACGTCATTCTGTTGATAAAACGGGATACTCCATAGACTTTCGATGGCTACATGTTCTAAATTGTTTTTCTGGTAAACCGGTGACATTAAAAATATGATTGATGTTGGAAGTTGTTACTTTTAATCAACTTTATTAGGACCACATCACCAAAGCGTTGACTTTTGTTTCCCTTTACATCCCAGTGTGCATTGTTTTATGATGATGAGGAGGGGGCAGCCTCTTTCAGCTCACATTCCTGCCAGCCCAAACTGATATCAGCCTGTCTAAATGACAGGTGGACAGGTATCTAGATGGGATTATGTGTTGCCTACAATGTCATGACCGGTGTTTCTAGTAATTGGAATATAGAACAATAATTCACTTTAATGTTCATTTTGCCCCAAAACTTATTATCCTTGTAAATATGCTCTGAATGCAACGAAAGGGTCACTCTAATGCCAATATGTGTTCTCTGCCGTCACAACTGGGCATCCAGAAAGTGCCACAACAAATATGCATTATTCGAAAATAGTCCACTGGCATAGCACAAAATGTGGAATTTCAAATTAATTGATTTTTTAATTGTTTATTGTTTTGTGGACACGGAACTATACAGCAGCATGTATTATAATACTGATCCAAGCAATATGTGTTTTTATTTCCTTTAACTGCTTTGCTTAAAGTGAAAAAAAGGCAACAGTTTAGTGTTATGCACCTAAAAGAGTTTACACTAGCTAATCATTTGCATCTACAATCCAATTTTTCACCTTAGTGGTTACCTCAGAAAGTGGTCTTAAAGTGGGAAAATATAGCTAAATCACCGACACCATGAACCGGCCCATCTTGAACCTTGCAACCAATCACAACCCAGCAGTTTGGAAAAGTAATACGTCAGAGAGTCGTCTGCTGGTTCAGCTGTCATAACAGAGAGCCAAGCGGTACGCTAAAAGTTGCCTTACGTCGGTTTACCACGAAATCGCGACAGCAATATGCCACACTGTTCCTCATACGCTTATGGTAACAGTACAGTGAAAGACAGTATCACTAAGGTGTCTTCTTGTTAACCTTTGAATCGAGCAGAACTGAAACAGTGTTTCGGTGGATTCGTTGGGACAGTCACAGACACAGCGCCAATCCAAGACGACCCAATTTGATTGACCTAACCATCAAAACGACCACCAACAGCCGCCAAACTTATCCTAACATATGTTACATACATATACATACACTACGTTATAAAATAAAATCACTTGCATTCCTCTAACGAAGAAAATCCATAAAACAAACGCGCTGATGTCGACGGCAATTTCGATGACCGCTGGCCGGTACCGTAAAATCGCAAAAATAAGTTAGCCTTACACAAAATGCCATTAGACGGCACGTTTGTGCGCGCGAATATTGATAAACTTTACTTACTGCATTCACACGCGCAAAATAGTTTAATTAATTGTAAATAATATAGTAATAATTAATTATTATCATCACTATGATTTGCAGGAAATTATAAGTTTTATTATAATATAGTATTTTATTTATATAGCGTTACATCCATAACTGGTTGTGGTGCTTCACAACATACTGCTATTAAAAATACAATAAGAAGAATACTACCCACAGATAATATTTCAAAATAAATAATGAAAATATGTGTGTCTATGTAATTAACTAAGAGACCTATCAGTATTAAAAAGAACCCTTACAAATTCCATAACAACAATAGTGGTAAATTAATGTAAAGGTAATAAATAATTAAGATGGTAAAATAATTACGACGTAACAATAATTTTCATTCAGCACATACACACAGTATGCATAAGAAAATATTATTGAAGCTATACATTTTTCTACTCATGAATTATATTTCCACCACCAGATATGTAATAATAATTATTTTTAGACAAAACACTGTATTAATTATCGGGACAATAAATCACTGAAATTTAAGCAGAATATGAATATAATATGGGAAATATATGGTGGTAGAAAAAGAAGGTTTTGGAGCATTCAAAAATAATAATATGTTATTGTTTCGTTATCATTGTTAAAAACATCGTTTATATAATATAAGTTTGCATGCTTGCAGTACACGCGGGATGTTTATAGAAATATTCTGAAAATTAACAATGTGAGATCATCGAACAACACGTAATTTTATGCAAACACATGCATTTTTTAATTTTTTTAATATTACCTGTGGGTAGCATTCTTCTTATTGCATATATTTTAGTAATATCATATTGTGAAGCGCCACAAACAATTATGGATTTGGCGCTATTTATAAGAAAAAAAATATTATAATTATATTATAAGAAAACTTAACATTTTCTGAAGATCTTTGTAATGATAATAATGAATTATTACTTGATTAATTAAACTATTTCGCGCGTGCGAATGCAGTAAATAAAGTTTATAAATATTCGCGCGCACCACCGCGCCGCCTAACGTTATTTTGTGTAAATCTAACTTTTATAGCGATGTTACGGTAACCGAAGAGCCTGAGTTGCCGTCGGGATCTGCGATCGAAATACTTTTGTGAATTTTCTTCATTAGAGGAATGCAAATGATTTTATTTTATAACATAGTGTATGTATATGTATGTAAGACAAGTGATGAGAAGTTTGGCGGCTGCTGGCGGTCGTTTTCATGGTTAGATCGGACAGTACATGTCATTGTTGACACCAGTCGACGCTGTGTCTGCCTCTGGACTGGTTGTTTCTCTTCTCGTCATTTCAATTTCCCTTGGGTCTTCACCACCACGCACATCTGGTCTGTCTGACAACACAGGCCTTTGTCTTTGTGGCTGAAATCTATATCCAGCCACTTCTGAATCCGTGCTATTTCCGTCAGACGAAGAATCAGAAAATCCATGTTAATATTTACGCTCCTTTGTGAGCGCAAAGTCACAGCGCCACCCGACGGAGTTGCCAAGAAGTAGTATGACAACCACTGGCCTATCAGTGGCGGCGAGTCTCATACGTCACTGTTTTTCTAAAATGGCGTTTTCCATAGACGTTAAAAATGTGATTGAGATTGGAAATTGTTAGTTTTTCTTAGCTCTATTAGGTCCATATCACCAAACCGTTGCCTTTGTTTTCCCTTTAAGTTGTTAACTAGTGGTAAGTGCTAAATGTGTGTTCTAGTTATAATTTCAGACTGTCATATAAACAAGTTCTATGCAATGTTCAGAGTTCACGAGAAGAAGGAACTTTAACTCAGCTGCGTAACCTCATCAACAGGAGAAATGTGGTGACCAAAGTTGCAAGAGACTACCATGCAGTTTCAGACTTTGTTGATTTGGTAGGTGTCTGCCATGTACTTGACACAGCCATGAAACACCTGGGAATGATGCCAGTAGACAGCAGTCCGAGCAGTTTATCATGACTGATACACGTTTGGTCTGATAAGAGAAAAAGAAATACATTCTGCAAACTGTTGTGTTGGAACCATCATCAATCTTTTGCATTATTGTTTATTTTTAAGATTATAGGATTATATTCCTGAATACATAGTTCAATTGAGGCATGGTTGTTGTTTTGGAGTTCTGTAGTACTGTGATAAAACAGTTACAAGTGTGTAATACAAGCAAATATTAGTTTGCAATTTTTCTTAAGTAGATCTAATCTTATCATTACAGTTTTAGATGTGTTCTTACGATTTTTATAGCACTGTGTTCCCTTGTTAGGAATGCTCAAAACAGTACATTTCAGCTCCTCATAAACTTGTTCACTGAAACACCAATCTCAATTCATCTGCAGCTTGGTGCCTTGGAAGTATTTAGCCATTCCGCAATTATTTACATCCTGGTACTGGTTGAACGAAGCCACTGACATTGTGAAGTACAAAAATTACAATTATAAACCAGATGTGCTTGACTGTCTTAGCCTAGGTGTAGCCTCGTTTTAACCATGGACACGGTCCACGGCAGTAGGTGTGCCGGGCCCAGGGAAGCTGCGAGACGAGAGTCTGACTGTGAGATCTATGACAGCGTCTGCTGGCCTGGCTCTAGGCTGCTACAGCCAGTGGCTGGGTATCGAGAGAACAGAGTTTACTTTAGTCTAGAGTTGTGTTTTGATGTATCCAGTACATCGCGGTTTGTATACGTCACAAGCAAAAGTGTGAGCGGGATCTCCGTCAAGCTTTGCCTTTTTGCCAATTTTGGCCAACAAAGGTCAATATCACAACGGTAATCATAAATAATCATGTCAACGACGTTGACTAGATTAGATAACGGTTAATATGTTTACGAAATAATTTACTACTGCGACATCGGACATGACTTGTCCTAGACTAGAGCAACAATTACTGCATACGATACATTTGATACTTTGTCTTTAGCGACTTTCCCTTGGGTTTCCGACATTAAGACAATCGTCTAAAACCAGAATTTCAACAGCATATATATGCCGAAAAGTACGTGTTGGGCAGCCATTTTTGGATCGCTTGATCAAGATGATGTCGGCGTTTGCTTGCCTAGGGCTAGGGCCTAGGCCCTAACCTCCAAGACCAAGTCCAAGGGCAAGGCCAAGCAACTTGGTCCTGGATTCATCAGTTTAGACTTTAGTCGTAGATGGGGAAAGTTTGTTTTTGCCGCGTGTGCAAGGCCGTTCAGCAACACATCTCCAATATACGCACACATTCATCACAACATTTGTTATATTTAATATGGTACCTGTATATCCTGGGCTTGGTTTAAGTAGCTTACGAGTAATCCACATTCCACGAGCTCTGTCACTGTCACCTGTGATGACGTCAACGCCAGGCAGACGACATTTGGATTTGAGTACGTGGTCGTGGACAGTTCATTACCTGGAATCTGATGGCGCGTGCAGCCAGCACGCAAACATTGCAGTTAAAACGTCCCATTTGATCGGTTATAAATGTGACATTTATGCATAAAGATGAATGTAAAAACTTTTCACTGCGCACTATTTCCGTACAGACATGACCGCTCCATATTTCGTGTTTTTTCCCGTATGCAAATCAGCGGTTCGTGTTTGTGAGGAGAATGTTGTAATTGATCGGCGCGACGGACGTATTTCTTCTCCAATTTAACCAGTAAACTTCAATATGTTAAAGATTATTGTTGGTATTGGCAGGAGATGCGCATCGCTGTAGAAATACAAGAGAACAATGGAAGAACATTGTTTTCTGCTGAATAAAAATGAATTTGACGTACATGAAGGAAGAGGATGTGGAAGGGATAAGGCCAAAGCAAGTGCACGTTTATTTACCGGGCTAAGAAATGGGCGACGCTAGCCTTGAAGCAGCCAAGACCACCCGGGCTGCAGCTGTTTACATCAGTACCAGTCATACTATCCTTGGCACATCCCTGTGCATACATCTCAGTCAATAAAATCGCTCACTAGTAGCGTGGTCGGCCTCCGGTCCTATTAGCCTATGTTTGCGTTATCAGACATGCCACATTTTTGGGATGTCAATCCGTATTTTTGACCTACAATTCTGTAAGAATCCTGCAACAATCCGTATCGCTAATCAGATCTTCCAGTTAACTGGCCTAAGTTATTAAGGCGTTTTCAAAACGTATGTGTATGTGTTAGGAATGTCATTCTGCACCACTCCCTCTAAAATGAAGTTAGATATATATTTTTTAAAGTCGACGTAAATATAAGCCGATGTGACAAGGCGCGAGCAGTTAGCTTGGTCAAAGGCGAAGTCTAGCGTGTGCATTGCGTAGTACAAAACTAAAATTGCCATAGTTTATAAATGTATGCTTAAAACAAATAGAGCGATCTGCATTATATAGAATACAAAGTTAATGATGTAGCCTTAGTTAAAAAAAAAAACGATATACGACTTCGCTTCAGTGGGTATGATGCAGAATGACATTCCAAACACAAACACATCGAAAACACGTGGTAGACCGCAAAACAGAGTGTCATCAAATAATAACAATTTATCTCAGCAGTTCGCGCGTATATCAAAGTTTCACTGGCAAGCGTCAACATCTTGAAATAAGAAATACTGGCGATTTTGCGTCGTCGAGCTCCATTTTTGTACTGCTTTTCATAATCGTCACGCGCCTGCCACGCGCCCCGTTCCCACCCGTTGAACCACCTGCCGCAGTTTTTATAACAACAAATTTACCAGCGCTCCATCTATAAACTAATCGGTGGTTTAGGTCGTTAGTTTCGAATCGATTTACTTAGTCACTAACAGTAAACGATTATTCCATTGTGCTGTAGTTTTGGGAAGCATACAAGGGCATAATGTGGCTAAAAATAATGTATCCATAAAATTATTTCGTCAAAATCGGTATCAAAAATTAATGGAGTACGGCCGTATCACTTAAAATACCGCCAAAATCCGTATCGGATACGGGTAATCCGTATCATGTGGCAAGTCTGCGCTATTTCAGCTACACGGCCTACTATCTTCAATTTAGGGCGAGTATTTGCGCTGTTCACATGACTGATGCAGTGGCGACTGACGAAGTCAAAATAATTGTACAGCCCGACTCCGCTCACTCCCACGGTTTGCGGAGTCGATCAGCAAAGGAGTATTTGCGCAGCGAGGATGTTGAGGTGTGCCCAAATGTGTTCAAATGTGCACAATCCTCTTGGTACGGCAGAATATTCCACTTCGTATACGAAGTGGAATATTAACACAGTAACACAATAATTAGTGACTGAAGTTCACTTCAACCCACATAAACACACACACACACACACACACACACACACACACACACACACACACACACACACACACACACACACACACACACACACATCCGCACCCACGCACACACGCACGCACGCACGCACGCACTCACTCACTCACTCACACACACACACACACACACACACACACACACACACCAACACCTGTAGTACCATTTGAAAGCCTATATCTCGTATCCCAACAAGTTGACGTAGATGTACAAAAATCCAAAGTCAAATATCTTATCTGATAATAAAATCAATCACTCCGTGGTTCTAGCAGAAATGATGGGATGTCAGGATGGAAAATTGTTTCTGGGAAAAGGGGTATGCTAATTTAAGGAATTTTCCTGGACTCTTATCTCAGTTACTCAAATGACGCTGAGATAATTTCAGGAAACGTTCTGAAATTGTTTGTTGGTTATGAAGGAATTTTGAAAAAGACATAAAACGGAGTCTCGTCTCGCATTTATTCCAATACACACTTTCGGGCGTGCACAAACACGCGCAATCTGTTGAACACACGCATGAAAAGGTAAAGGTAAGTTCTTACATAGCGCAGTATCCAGTCTTCATGACTGCAAATGCGCTTCACACTTTACGTCCATGGCAGATATGTTCAAGTAATGACCTTTCAACTGCGCTGGGATGCAGCCATATATAAAATATATTCTTCATGTAATCTACACTGAATCTTGCAAACATTCTGCCCGTTAAGATGTGTATATGAACTTCGCAGACCGATAGCTCACAGGGGATCCTCATCCATTCGTTTTACTCAACACCACGAAATCCGAGAAAACACCAGGTCGATTAGTTCGGCGACAGGTAAGCAAGTTCACCTCCAAATGTTTTCATCAGAGTAGCGTATGCCAACCATAGTTTGAAGCTAAAGAACCCTCACCGCATACACGTCACGACCAGGACATGCTCCTGTACACGAAACAGCAATCCGAACAAGTACATACAAATCCACGCACGCATCAATGCATATGCATATTCATTTTACCCAAGAGTCATTAGGGCCTGAAACACACTTCCCCCAGAAGTCATAAGCATACCAACACTTCACCCATATTCAAACAAGCCCTCAGTACCATCAACCTTGTTGCTCCAGCCCACCTCACTAGATTATAGCCCAAAAATCGACACAGAAAACTTTTTTTAATCTGCACAAATTATTACACTTATCTACACAGTTAATCGCACGTTTTCAGTGTTATTGTTCCTATTGTTCTTATTGTTCTTCTAACTTCACTTTCATCTTCTTGCACCTTTAGCATTGCATACCGCACACACTCCTATGTTAGCCCCATAAGGGGCTGTATGGAGTACATGAACAAAGAACAGGCACTAAATGCATTACCTCCACAGCAGCGTCGCCGTCTTGTCTCCCGATTTTAATATCAGACGAGCGAAAAACTGTAAACGCCGCCGCGAAACATGTTAACACCTCCCAGTCCGATAGGTGACCTACGTAAGTTCTTATAAATCATAGCGCAGTATAGAGTTCTTTGGAATGCCAAAGCGCTTCACACTTTACTTCCCTGGCAGACCTGTTCAATCAAGCACCATCTCAACTTGGCTAGAAAACATTTAGCCACGCAGAAATTAATGCGCGAAGACTGCTCATGCTAAACACCACAGTCTAACGCCATGCAATCCTCTATGCAGCTGTGTGAACAAAAGCAGTGTAGGATGAAATAACTTCGCAATGAATTTGTTCCGTGTTTTTACTGGCTGGATAGTTTCCCAAAACTCTACTTTCACCGGTACAAGACAAGTGTTGTAAGAAGACAAATACCCGCACGAACGCGCACGTGAACGCACACGTGAACGCACACGCGAACGCACACGCGAACGCACACGCGAACGCACACGCGAACGCACACGCGAACGCACACGCGAACGCACACGCGAACGCACACGCGAACGCACACGCGAACGCACACGCGAACGCACACGCGAACGCACACACAGGAAACGTAAAATTTGACGCATGCGTATAAGGAGACAACGTCGTCAGGAAGTTGCGCATTGCGCAGCTGCGTGTTCGCACAATTAGCGGTCACGTGATTGTTGTTTCCGCCCAACAACGAGCAGGGTGATAGAGGAATGCGAAATCGAAGTGGATACGCGAAAGGATAGTTGTTTTCATTTCTTCGTCGTTTTCTCCTTCGTCGTCTTTATTGGCTCGTTCCTGATACAATTATCATTTATTCGTTTCAATGTTGTTGTAGTAATCGGCCACGATGATATCGAGATATGGACTGCAAACAACAAGGCCATCGGATTGGGATTCGAAGAGGCTTTCTTAGCGAACGTCGATCGAAAGGGAAGAGACTTCACATTCGGATCAAGTTGAGGAAACGGCTGTGACGCCTAAATGACAGTGACTTTATTAGTAATTATCGGACTTTAAATGTTAGCGTTTTGCGAGATGTAGATTGTTGTAGTTTATTTTAGGTAACCGCGGTCGGGAGGAGAGTAAAGTCCTTTCGCTGTTGAAGCATTGGAAAATCACACCTCCTCCTCCCCGAAAGGGGTTTGAGGTTGGGTGGCGGGTTTGCAGATTCCTTCCGTGGCTTACTCGCCGTCTGCAACTGTCAGTTATTTTAATAAGATATTGTTTATATCTTATCAAAATGACTGATTAATTGGTGTCGGTGCATTTTTCGTCCTTCGGTGTAGCATTTCGTTAAGTAATAAAACTAAAATACAAAGAAATTGTGTATTGTGTTAGAGTTCTCTGGAAAGCCAAAGCGCTCCACACTTTACTTCCCTAGTAGACCTGTTCAATTAAACACCATCTCAACTTGGCTAAAAAGTATTCAGCCACGCAGCAATTAACGCGCGAAGACTACTCATATACATAATCCCCAGCTGAGTGAACTGGAGCAATATAGAGTGAAAAAACTTCGTTCTGATTTTTGTCCTTATTTTACTGGGTGATAGTTTCCCAAAACTCTACTTTCACCAGTGAAAGGCAATACTTTATATAGCTGTCTGAACTAGAGAAATATAGAATAAAATAAAATCGCCCTGAATTTGTTCGTGGTTTTTAGTGGCGGGATAGTTTCCTAAAGCTCTACTTTCACAGGTAAAAGACAAGTGTTGTAAGAAGACAAATGCACGCACGAACACGCACGCGAATGCACATGCAAACGCACATGCACACACACACCACATAGGAAACGTAAAAATTGGCGCATGCGTATAAGGCGAAAACGTTGCAAGGAAGTTGGGCGTTGCACAGCTGTGGGTTCGCACAATCAGTGGTCACGTGATTGCTGTTTCCGCCCAACAACGAACAAGGCTGCGAAGTCGAAGTGGATTTGCGGAAGGCTCGTTTGATTAATTGTTTCATCGTTTTTCTTCCGTCATCTGTTTTGGTTACTTCTTGATACACTTATCTTTTATTTATTTCAATGTTGTTGTAGTAATCGGCCAAGATGGCATCGAAATGTGGACAACAAGCTCTACAACGCGTGCGACACGGGCATCTGATAGGCATTCGAAGAGGCTTTCTTAACGAACGTCGATCAAAAGGGAAAATACTTCACATAAGGATCAAATTGAGGAAACGGCTGTTACGCCTTAATGACAATGACTTTATTCGTAATTATCGGACTTTAAATGTTAGCGTTTTATGAGGTGTAGCTTGTTGTAATTTATTTTAGGTAACCATGCCCATGGTCGGGAGGAGAGTAAACTCTTTCGCTGTTGAAGTATTGGAAAATCACACCTCCTCCTCCCTGAAAGGGGTTTGAGGTTGGGTGGCCGGCTTGCAGCTTCCTTCCATGGCTTACCCGCCGACTTCAACTGTCAGTTATTTTAATAAGATATTGTTTATGTCTTATCAAAATGACTGATTAATTGGTGTCGGTGAATTTTTCGTCATTCGATGTAGCACTTCGTTAAGTAATAAAACTAAAAAAACCCAAAGAAATGGTGTATTGTTTTTTTTAGAAGTGTCGTATAATCGAATAAAATATGTGTAGATGTATAGATTGTAGACACGAGCGAAATGATGAATCCCCAAATGCGCCATGACAAACATTATACAGGAATGCAATCTATTCTGAGTTTTGCAAACATACTACCGTGTGAGATGTGTGTAAGAACTTTGCAGAGTGATAGCTCCCCGTGAATCCACATTCATACGTTATATTCAACACCACGTAGTCAGAGAAAACACCAGGTCGATTGTAATTCAATATTTCTGGGAAGGGTGAGCAAGTTAAGGTCGAACAGTTTTTATCAGAATAGTGTATCCGATAAACACTTTGAAATTAAAGAACCCCCACCGCATATCTCCCGCCATGGACATTCACGTGTTTCTGAGGTCGCCACGAACAAATGCATTACCTCCTGCGCAGCGTCGCCTTCTATTGTCCCTATTTGAAAATCTGACGAGCGAGAAACGGTAAATATCGCCGCGAAAAATGTAAATACCTCTCAGTCCTGCTGAAGTTACGCCTCAGTCCTACCAATTTTAGGTATGTTCCCCTTCCACAAGACTACGCAGCTGTTTTTATGTAGCCAGCGGAGTATCACAGTTGCAAACCGTCACCGATGTCGGTGAGGTTTCTTTGTAACGGTACAGGTGTCTTTTAATTGGTGATGTCATCATGATGAATTATTCTCTGGCTCTAGCAGAAATTATAGAAAATGGTTTCTTGGAAAACGTTGTACGGTAATATAACAATATTTCCTCGGCACATTTGTTAGTCCAATATATAGATGCAGTGATAATTTTAGGAAATGTTCTGAACAAATTTTCAGGTTATGAAGGATAATTGAAATAGACGTATGTAGGGAAATCAAAAGTAATCTCAGCTCGTATATGTTCCTTAGACACATGTACACTCAGGTGGACGTGCGCAAAAACACGCAATCTCTTGTACTAATGCACAGGTAGGTAGGTATACGTAAGTTCTTATAAATAATAGCGCAGTATCCAGTTCTCTGGAAAGCCAAAGCGCTCCACATTTTACTTCCCTGACAAACCTGTTCAATCAAGCACAATCTCAACTTGGCTAGAAAACATTCAGCCACGCAGCAATTAATGCGCGTAGGCTGGTCATACACATACACACCAGCTGAGTGAACTGGAGCTATATTGAGTTAAAACAATTCGTTCAGATTTTTGTTCATATTTACTGGGTGATAGTTTCCCAAAACTCTACTTTCACCGGTTAAAGGCAAGTGTTGTGAGAAATCAAATTCACGCACGACCGTACATACACGTATGAATCGAATAAATTTACGATTTATATATGTGGTGGGTTTTCATTGTTTTGGTACATTTGTCTTTTAATTGGTGGTGTTAACATTTTCACTGTTTATATTTACGATTTGCTCATGTAACATTTCCTTGTGTGATGGGTTCACCTCATTTGTTAGTTTTTTCTTTTTCTTTTTAGTTATTTCCACCTATCTCCCTCCCTCCCTCCCTCCCTCTCTCTCTCTCTCTCTCTCTCTCACACACGCACGCACGCACGCACGCACGCACGCACGCACGCACACACACACACACACACACACATATACACACCACAGAATCACGTGTGAGTTTTGTTGGTTTAGTATGACATGAAACTCACAGTTCTTCTCTTTATCTTTGATAGTTAGAACTCTAGACATAGGGTTGATTGACAAGGTTAATTGACAAGGTCATAGATTAAAAAAAAAACCTATAATTTCTTGGTGTCGCCGGCGCCGGCATCAGTGACGTATTTTCAGACGAGGAATAATTTCCCAAATACAGAGCATGTTTTCATCAAATTATATTCGCCGCCCTAGCTCTGTCCTGGAATAAGGTTATCCACATTAACGCCTGTTTGTTTACAAACAGACGTCTGTCGTACAGAGACAATGCACGCGCCTAGCGACTCCTTCGCGCGCCAGGGGTCGCTGTTGTTGTTCACGTCATCGCGAGGTAGTGTGTTCTATTTATATCTGTGGTGCCCCGCGCCATTATTAGACTGAGATCTGTACAGCTTGTCTCACATTATCTGGTTTTATCACAAAGTGGCTATATGACCAGACGAAAACCTGACTGAAACTTCAGGATACATAATCTGAGTGTGTGATTCCGTCGTCAAAATCATGACATAAGGCGTCGCAACTTATTGCTTTACGGTTTTTGCAGAATTGTTTGACATCAAGATAAAGATTCTCGTCGAAGACAGGCATAAATTAGGAACGTGTGCTGACAGTTACTAGTTAGTGACAGTGACAGGTACGGTATATAGGTACACCAGGGCACAAATCGTGTGTTCTAAAGCTTTTTTGCCGTTATGACAAAAACATAACTGAAAAACAACCTTTAATATATCTATGCATGACTATGAGCTAAATATCTTATACACAGTGTCATACTCATAGTATGTACATTTTACTTTTCTATAGTCTATACTTTTCGTATAGCAATCAAAAGTAATAGCCACACACGCCCCCATCAACTGTTTTTAAAAGAACTACCCATGCATATATGTGTGGAAGAATGTGCTTTCATTGTATTTATCTACTTTAGATGTTGGTTTTATAGGCAAAACTGCATGCACAACAACAATTGTTTTAACTGATTTAAAGAGCTGTTTGTTTAGTGTGCGGTGCACATAAAAAAACAGCTCTTTAAATCATTTACCACACATATCTGAAAGACTGGTATCATAGGATGGGTCCAGGTTTTATGTTTAAATGTGTTAATTTAGCAGTGATCTGCACATGAGTTATGTCATATATGTACTGCAACAAATATATTTAAATTTGAATATTTGAAATCAATAAAGTGTACCTAGGCTGTTCCATGTATTGTTTTACATATTTTCTTACAGGTGATAAAAAAAATTGAAATGCATTAGTTAACCTTATTTAGTCACCCACCAAACTCATACATATTCTCATTTGTTTTGAGTGGGTTTGTTTTCTGGTAAGTTACAACCAGGATTCTTGTTAGAGGACTCAGCATGGAGGGACATTTACAAATTCTTGACATGCCTACATTGACACTGAAATGCATAGTATATTTATGATTTGTGATGTGATATGTGCTGACTTGGGGTGAAGAATCATGTTTAGGGTGTTTTATTGGTTCACTTTTTGCTAAATCCATTTACTTTTACCAACAAAAATGATTAACTCAAATGCAGTGACAATGGAATACATTCCTTTTCACAACTATTTCTACAAGATGGAATCAACCACTTGTTATGAAGTGAACGAATCTATTGTATTATATTATAGCATTATGAACACTGCCGGCCACCTGTTTGATCACATAAAACCCATTCAACATTCACACAGTCAAACATACCACACCATATAAGTTCTCTGACATGTACACGTTTAATGTATTGATACAACAACATCACCAATATGTATATATTCTGATACCAACTACAAGTCTGTGTTTCAAATTCTATCACATCAGAATGCATTTAAAATCCTAAGTTTAATTCTCCTTGCATCTGCAAGACAGCTTCACAGGGTGACATAACTTATCACACACTTATCATCTTGCAGTTATAACTGCTCCATCAAATGATCAAATTAATGATTTTGATAACATTTTCTGAAACTATAGACACCTTTCGTAAGAAATTGAAAATACATTTTTTTGTAATTGCTTTTCCACCATAGAATTTTAGCAGTTACGTTCCCCAATGATGACCTTTGCCTGTCCCTGCGTATGAATAGCTCAATGATTTTCTTTGTTGCACCTCTGAGCTTGAATATTTTAAAGGATTTAGGCACTATAGAAGCTTTACAATTATTATTATTATTATCAGATGATGTCAAATATTAAGAAGATTCCAGAAACGGAACAAAGTTTTGATATCCTTAAATGGTATGTATGGCTCAATCTCCTTCACTGCAACAACACAGGTTTCTCATGTAATTAGTAGTGTTTTTCAGTTGACAACAACTTGTACTTTGGCTCTCTCTCTCTCTCTCTCTCTCTCTCTCTCTCTCTCTCTCTCTCTCTCTCTCTCTCTCTCTGTCTCTCTTGACTCTCTCTCTCTCTCTCTATATATATATCTCTCTCTCTTTCTCGCCTACACATTACTGTTCTCTACATTCTACTTCATCTGAAACCTAAAATTCAAATAAAATCATTACTTTGAAACACACCAAAACCATCAAATAGAATAAAGAACAGAACACAACATCAAAACAAGGAACACCGAATTGGACATGCATGAATTTTATTTAGGAACACAGTGGTAGACGTTTTATGTTAACTTACTGGCAATCTAATTATCAATTAACACCATTCACTTATGGGTATTCCCCTCAAGTGATAATATTACCAACATATTTTCAAATATGCACATCATCAACAGCAACCAGGAAGCACGATTTTTTACCAGGCATTTTGTACGATGTTTTGATTTGGCTGGTCTATTTTCAGAAATACTAGATTCAAATTAGATTTCTACCACTCTGTTAAAAAACAGAAGGTGGGCAAAGGGGTGGGTTGGCAGGCAGGTGGGTGGTTGGGCGGGTGGGTGGTTGGGCGGGTGGGTGGGTGGGCGGGTGGGTGGGTGGTCGGGTGAAATACTTACGAGTTAGGTATATATGTTATATATATATATATAATTCTTGACAAATGAATAAACAAAAATAAGACTTAAAACAGGTCTTTGATGCACTTAAGGGATTGATTATCGACTGCTTGCACACTTACAAGGCAGCCTGCTAAGTTGTTTGGGTATTAAGTCTGTGACTTCATGTTTTAAGGCTATAATATTATACATGTCATGATGATACAGTGAATGAGATAGGAACTTTTTTATGAGGAATATTACAACAATATATTAGATTTTAGACAATTATATAAGAACAGGCATCACAAGATGAGTAAGTGCCAGTCAACCGTCTGCTGTTCATCATTCAGCCAAGGGTGACCATTCTGGCAAGTCTTGACTACCCAGGGGGTACTAATGGCATTTCTAGGGTGCAGCCTACAAGAAGGGGGCAGTGAGGCGGAACGTGTCTGCACAGACTAGTGGCAGTTGTCTGTATTCGGAAGCAACCTTTGTGCCAGTTGTGTGACCATCCTCCCCCTCAAGGACTCTGTATGGCACACAGCCTCATTGGTGTACTGTGGTGACACAACCTCGTGTGTTTCAGCTACATCAATACCCAGCAGTAAAGGCAACAGCAGTGATGACAGCAATAGCAACAATGATAGCAGCAATCATCATGGCAACATCAACAGCCTGCACCTGCAACTCGTTAAGTTGGTTCCAGTCAACTATTGTTTTTGCATAATTGAATTCTTGTCTCTCTATATGTGTCTGTCTGTCTGTCTGTCTGTCTGTCTGCCTGCCTGCCTGCCTGCCTGCCTGCCTGCCTGCCTGCCTGCCTGCCTGCCTGCCTGCCTGCCTGCCTGCCTGCCTGCCTGCCTGCCTGCCTGCCTGCCTGCCTGCCTGCCTGCCTGCCTGCCTGCCTGCCTGCCTGCCTGCCTGCCTGCCTGCCTGCCTGCCTGCCTGCCTGCCTGCCTGCCTGCCTGCCTGCCTGCCTGCCTGCCTGCCTGCCTGCCTGCCTGCCTGCCTGCCTGCCTGCCTGCCTGCCTGCCTGCCTGCCTGCCTGCCTGCCTGCCTGCCTGCCTGCCTGTCTCTCTGTCTCTCTGTCTCTCTGTCTCTCTGTCTCTCTGTCTCTCTGTCTCTCTGTCTCTCTGTCTCTCTGTCTCTCTGTCTCTCTGTCTCTCTGTCTCTCTGTCTCTCTGTCTCTCTGTCTCTCTGTCTCTCTGTCTCTCTGTCTCTCTGTCTCTCTGTCTCTCTGTCTCTCTGTCTCTCTGTCTCTCTGTCTCTCTGTCTCTCTGTCTCTCTGTCTCTCTGTCTCTCTTTGATGTTCTGTGATGACACAACCTTATGTGTTTCAGCTACATCAGCACCAGCATCAGGGAAGGCAACACAAATGATGACAGCAATAGCAACAATGATAGCAGCAATAATGGCAACAACAACAGACTAGAGCAATGATGGCAACAACAACAACAATGATGACAACAACAACATCAATGGTGGCAACAACAACAGCAAAGATGGCAACAACAACAACAACAGCAATGATGGCAACAACAACAGCAGTGAAAGAACCAGCAACAGCAATGAAAATTATAGGTAGGGCTGGGATAGATCCCTTAACAGTTTGGTACATAAATTGTAGTCGTTGTTCTAATGTGTCGAGGTTAACGTTGGCGACCATAGTTGTAACAGATCCTGGGTGTCTAGAGCAGTAGTCTCCAGTAATGAAACTAGCTGCACAGGGTTGGATTCTTTCTAATTTATCTATGTCCCCCTAGACACTAGACTCTATTAAATATACATTTGAAAACCATCAATTGATGTAATATTAACATAGAAGTAACACATGTTGCATAGTAAAATATAATTGTTCTGTATTTCCTACAATTTATCCTGTTTCCCTTGTCTAAAATGTAACATATCTCTGTCTGTCTCTCTGTCTGTATCTCTGTCTGTCTGTATCTCTGTCTCTCTGTCTGTCTCTCTGTCTGTCTGTATCTCTGTCTCTCTGTCTCTCTGTCTCTCTGTCTCTCTGTCTCTCTGTCTCTCTGTCTGTCTCTCTGCCTCTGTCTGTACCTTTGTCTCTGTCTGTCTGTCTGGCTCTCTGTTTCTCTGTCTCTCTCTCTGTCTCTGTCTCTGTCCCTTTTCCTCTCTCTCTGTCTCCCTCTCTCCCTCTCTCCCTCTCTCCCTCTCTCCCTCTCTCCCTCTCTCCCTCTCTCCCTCTCTCCCTCTCTCCCTCTCTCCCTCTCTCCCTCTCTCCCTCTCTCCCTCTCTCCATCTCTCCCTCTCTCCCTCTCTCCCTCTCTCCCTCTCTCCCTCTCTCCCTCTCTCCCTCTCTCCCTCTCTCCCTCTCTCCCTCTCTCCCTCTCTCCCTCTCTCCCTCTCTCCCTCTCTCCCTCTCTCCCTCTCTCCGTCTCTCCCTCTCCCCCTCTCTCCGTCTCTCCCTCGCTCCCTCTCTCCCTCTCTCCCTCTCTCCCTCTCTCCCTCTCTCCCTCTCTCCCTCTCTCCCTCTCTCCCTCTCTCCCTCTCTCCCTCTCTCCCTCTCTCCGTCTCTCCCTCTCCCCCTCTCTCCGTCTCTCCCTCGCTCCCTCTCTCCCTCTCTCCCTCTCTCCCTCTCTCCCTCTCTCCCTCTCTCCCTCTCTCCCTCTCTCCCTCTCTCCCTATCTCCCTCTCCATCTCCCTCTCTCCCTCTCTCCCTCTCCCCCTCTCCCCCTCTCTCCATCTCTCCCTCCCTCTCTCTCTGTTTCAGTTCAGTTGTGTCTTGGTCTGTCGGGGTCTTCTTGGTCTCCTCTGGTCTTTCTCTGTCTGTTTGTTGGTCTGTGTGTCTGTCAATCCATCTGTCTGTCTGTCCGTCCGTCTGTCCATCCAACTGTCCATCTGTCCATCTGTCCATCCATCCGTCTGTATTGCATTTATGCTGAAATTTTGAATTCTTTCTAGTGAGCGAGCAGGATGGTTGGTAGATTAAAATGTGTATTCGTTTTGGCAGGGGTGGGACTGCAGTCACAATTTTCAAAAGTTTCTGGGTGTGACTGCTTTTTTTCTCCAGGTATAACTGTGTTACTCGGCTGGTATACATTAACGTACTTTTATATCCATTACTCATTAAATGAGTACTTTGAGAGTACTTGGGAGTTCATCACTATATTTATTTCATGATCTTGAGTCCTAATGTCATATACTTAAGATTTCTCATTGTACAAAACGTGTGGGTTGTCATTGGAACTGTTTAATGACTGGTCAAGATCACTTGAATAAGACTGACCATCACATCAATGACCTACACTGGCAATTGATTTTCAAAAGTATGAATACTTTCAAATCTGCTCAAGTATTCCAGACAATACCTAAATTGTATTGACTAGACACTGTTTGAATACAACTTTTTGTGACTTCATTTCCTTGGACTTTTCCTAGACTAAACTGTGACTTATTGGCTGAGATTTTTCCTATGACTTTATACTTCATTTCCGCCCACCTGGGCAACTGTCCACTGGGAACAGAGGAACTGCCCCTTCACACTAGACCCTGGACACCTCTTGTATTTATGGACTTCAAATGATGGGTGTTAAATGTCAGTACTCTTACATAATACAGTACACTGTCACTGCCAATCCCCATGGAGCTTATTCACTGATTCACACTGGCTGGACAGTGACATTGTTCAAAAGGTCCACTGTTTGTCTGGTGTGGATTTAGTGGACCATGGTCACTGTGAAAGTGACCATTACAGCTGGAGCAGCAGGTAGGTCAGTGACTGTCACTGGATGTTGTCATTTTATATTAACCTGTTCCAGAAAAATAAATTAAATTAAATTAGTGTAGGCATTTTGAGAAAATGTTAATTATTTGAGTTAGTTGCATTGACATTGAAATTAACCTGATGTGTAAAATTCTACTGCTGTGTGAAATCCACTGCAGTGATGTGACATGTGCGTAGAACGGTGCGCAGACAAAACCCCCTCCGGACAAAACCCCCTCGGACAAAACCCCCTCGGACAAAACCCCCTCCATACATAACTCCCTCCATACATAACTCCATCTAGACATAAGCCATTTCCGGACAAAACCCCCTTGGACAAAACCCCCTCCATACATAATTCCTTCTAGACAATCCATTTCCGGACAAAACACCCTCATTAATGATACTAGACAGAGGGTACCTTGCTTGAATAGCACCTTTATTATGCCAGTTATTATCAAATATTTGGTATGTATTTACATTTCTTACATACCAAATTATATATATACATGTATATATACCAGGGTATATTATATATATATATATAATAATAATAATAATAAAGCTTTATTGCCATATTCAACGTGTATTACATGATGAATTGGGATGTAGTCTGGGGTTGACTCATCATATATATATATATATATATATATATATATATATATATATATATATATATATATATATATATATATATATATATATATATATATATATATGTATGTATATACACAATAAAATGAAATATGGCAAATAAATATAAGATATAGATATAAGATATACATAGTGTACATAATTTGTTCTTTACAATGAAAAAATATTTTACTAAATAAATAAATAAAGACAAAATTAAAATAATACATTATCTATTTAACAATAATTGTGGTGTAAACTAGTTAATAAATAAATATATATAAAATGTCCTTTAAAATTGTTTAAAAAATATATATATATTATCTTCTAAAAATAAATATAATTTAAATTAGTAGACATACATTATAAGAGGACTAAAATATCATTTAAAATTATAATTACAATTGAATGCGTCCAATTTTGTTTAAAAAATATATTTATACAATTATTAAGTTAAGCTAAAATTTCAGGAGAAGAGAAGATTGTTGTTCTGCACCACCGATCCGCTATATTATATATAGTATGCACAAATATACAGCCAAGCTAAGTTTACTTCTTTTGATAATTCTTGAGGCTAGTATCTATAATGAGGGGGTTTTGTCCGAGGGGGTTTTGTCCGGAAGGAGCTTATGTCTTGATGGAGTTATGTATGGAGGGTGTTTTGTCCAAGGGGTTTTGTCCGGAGAGGGTTTTGTCCCGCCTTCGCATCAAGCAGCTCTGAATGGTGATAGTATGTATGTATACATGAAGGTAGGACAAAACCCCCTCTGGAAAAAAACCTCGGACAAAACCCCCTTGAACGAAACCCCCTCATTATAGATACTAGCCTCAAGAATTATCAAAAGAAGTAAACTTAGCTTGGCTGTATATTTGTGCATACTATATATAATATAGCGGATCGGTGGTGCAGAACAACAATCTTCTCTTCTCCTGAAATTTTAGCTTAACTTAATAATTGTATAAATATATTTTTTAAACAAAATTGGACGCATTCAATTGTAATTATAATTTTAAATGATATTTTAGTCCTCTTATAATGTATGTCTACTAATTTAAATTATATTTATTTTTAGAAGATAATATATATATATTTTTTTAACAATTTTAAAGGACATTTTATATATATTTATTTATACATAACTCCATCAAGACATCAGCTCCTTCCGGACAAAAAACCCTCGGACAAAACCCCCCTATCATAGCCTCAAGAATTATCAAAAGAAGTAAACTTAGCTTGGCTTATATATTTGTGCATACTATATATATATATAATATATATATATATATATATTATATATATATTATATATATATATATATATATAAGAATAAAGGCAGCTTATGTCGACCAGTGCCTAGAGGACCGGCTTATGTAGACCAGACGTATTTTTTTATTTAATACATTTTCCAAAGATGTAAAACTGGAACATTGTTTCTAATACTAATGTTTAACACATAATGAAAGTTCATCAAAATATTTCAATAAATAACGTATATGCAAAAAAATCGGTCTACATAAAACCGCCTTATGCATAGATGCCGATTTATGTAGACCGGAGCAACGCCGGAAGCTGCATATATTTAGTTAGCCTTTTTTTGCGGTAGACGGTGAATCTAGTAAACAGTAAAACAGTGTTGAGAAATGTAAACTAAGTCGAAGCTCAAGTTATGTTTGATCACGGAATGTATCGATGCGATAACAACAAAAAAGACCAACATTAAAAAAAAAAATGCAAGTTTTACTAATTTACACATAATAATATAGCCTTTTGCATCAGTATGAAGCATATCATACACTGAACATGAAACTCCAACCCTTCGTTCGGTATATACCATAAATATAGATTTATAAGAACTTTCACCCGGTACACATAACCTGGCACACAATATACTCAAAAATATGCACGGCGCTGGAGTAAACATGCTCAAAATCACTTAAGATGTTGTTCATTTAAAAATTAATTACGCACAGTACTCCACTGTCATATGAACTGTGTGCACAAGCAATGGTACTGATCAATTCAATTGTGTTAGTTGTGAACTAACACATGGTCTACAAAAAACGGCGGTCTACATAAGCCAGTCCTATATGCATAATCGGTCAACATAAGCTGCCCTTAGGAGTATATATATATATATATATATATATATATATATATATATATATACATATATATATATATATGTATATATATATATATATATATATATATATATATATAATTTGGTATGTAAAAATGTAAATACAGACCAAATATTTTATAATTACTGGCATAATAAAGGTGTTATTCAAGCAAGTTACCCTCTGTCTGAGTTTGTCTCCCTGGTTATGTGAATGCAACCAATGTGTCCAGCATGGTGTAATTTCTTCAAATATAAAATATGGGATTTAGGGTGCTTTGGGATTTAGATATTCTGTGAAGTTAATAGATGTATATTTTGGATATCTATGCGGTGGGTGGAAATAAAGCCACAGGAAAGGAACCACAACAAAAATCACAGGCACTTGGTTGATTTCAATATTGGGCCCCAAACTATTTATTCTACATATTAATGACATGTGTAACATATCTAGTAAAATTCATCCTCTGCAGATGATACTAACATTTTTCCTGCAAATGGTAATATCAGGAGACTAATTGAACATTATGTTGTATACTGGAAACATTATGTGTAAACTAAAACCAATTATATGCTAATTGGAAGTTATATGCTCAACAAAGAAATCAGTATAAAAATGCAAAATGTTAACATCGAAAGATTAAGGGTCACAATTTTTTTTGCTGTGTTTATTGATGAACTTCTTAATTGGAAAGCTCATATAAAATATGTATAATATTTTGTACAATTCTCTGTTTTAGCCTGTGACGTTATCATTTATGTACAGAGAGTGTACTACAGTTATTTGCATCAAATGTTCAGCATTTGTTTACAAGATGGAAAATAGCTTACTCAATATGATTTAGAACCACATAGTCTCTGTTCTATTATGCGATCAAAGTATCTTTGTGTAAAGGGAGTGCAATAATGTAACTATCTATGTGATGATTTAAAAAATAGTTAATAGTGTTGCTGCATTTAAACGTAGATGCAAGAATCTTTCATTTAATAAATATCTGGTTGTGGACCACCTGTCTTATCTACAATATCAGTATGTGTAAAGACATTATTTTTGTTATACTTTGAATACGAATTTGTAACCATTATTTAAATGTGTCAGGCATAAATTGACATAAAATTCATTGACATTCTTGAGTCTAGTATCATTGATGAGGGGGTTTTGTCCGGAAATGGCTTGTCTAGAAGGAATTATGTATGGAGGGGGTTTTGTCCGAGGGGGTTTTGTCCGAGGGGGGTTTGTCCGGAGGGGTTTTTGTCCGCGCACCGTATACATGAACCATGAGACTGAACCATGCATGCATGTATAATAAATCAAGAAAGTCTGGACACCCACATCTAAAACCAGTGGTTGGGATTTTGTCCGTTGGGGTTTTGTCCGGTCGTGTAGAACCCATACATTTGAGGGGACACTTGTTGGACTTGGTGGTGACAGTACATCATGCTCAGTCGTGTTGTCAACTACAGCATAACAGATCACCACAGCGTCATTTTCCTTCTGTCGTCTACTAGCCCAGTGTCTGCTCAGAGCAGCTTTGTGATTTTCACAGATTGGGTCAGGCTGGTCTTGAGCGTAATATTTTCTTGCATCTTGTCACAGGTGGATGAATGAAGACTGCATTGACCCTGGAGGACATGAGACATGCCACTGACTCTGTGGAACTTCACTGACCAGCCCGACGGACATGTCAACAGCACGGTTGTAA
The DNA here is from genome assembly GCA_964017155.1 of Oasisia sp. SBJ-2009. Classification (NCBI taxonomy): domain Eukaryota; kingdom Metazoa; phylum Annelida; class Polychaeta; order Sabellida; family Siboglinidae; genus Oasisia; species Oasisia sp. SBJ-2009. The sequence goes on along the minus strand of OZ024864.1, from coordinate 37,798,470 downwards.
GGTAAGGGCCTCTAGCCTTGTATACTGCCAGTATCAGAATGTATTGACCAATGCGTATATCTACAATCTTTCAGGAAGTTAGCCAAAATGATAGGACAAATGACATATGATGACAATTTAATTAAGTTCTGTGTATAAATAGATGAATATTTTCAGTAAAATGTCATTATATCTGTATGATTAGCAACTACATTGTTATACTAACTCTAGATATTTAATTGAAATTGGATAATAATTAGTGTTGGTAACCAAGTACTAAATTAAATTTATAAATTTATAAAGTTATAAATTACATTAAAATGAGCATAACTATGGAAATTATTATCACAGTAAAATAATTGTTGCACCATGTTCCTCTTTCTAAACATAACATATTATGAAAAGCTGAATTGTTGTTTCCTGACAGATGTGATTTGTTTTGTGCAAATGGGTCAGGTATGTGAGTTCTAATGGTTTTATGATATGACATGCTTTGTTGTCAAGCTCACCTACACCCAGAATTGTTGACTTTCTCAACCAGCTAGCAGACTTGTTGTCACGCTTCAGTGGCAGTATGGAGTGGCTATATCTGGTCAACCGTGACAGACCAAGACCAAGCCTTCTGTACACAGGCTACTTGTCGACTGGTCCAATGCAGATATTCAACAAGTCATGGTAGGATGTCAGTATGTTTACAGTGTATATGAACTTAGGATTGCTGCCAGACTTCCTAGTAAGTGAACATAAACAACACCAGATATTTTTCTTCTTCCATTCAGCCACCAACCTCAACACTTTGAAGATCAACAGGGAATTTTTAAAGATATTATGCATTTTCTTATAACAAACATTTTCGAACACTGAATTTTGGAAGAAATCATGCTAAGTTTCACTGAAAATCAATATTGTGTAACATTTTAAGTTTAGGGTGAAGTACATTGTTCAGTAATGTGAATGTTCAAGGTAACTATTAAAAGGTAGATTTATGGAAAGGTTCGGTGGTTAATGAGACAACAGTGTCAATCTGGATTTGTATGTTTGAATTTGTATTTTTGAACAGGTTAAGTTTCTGAAGACACAGATGGATGCATTTGTAATTGTACTGCAGTATGATGGAAAGTAATGGTAAAGTAAGTTCTTTAATAGCACAAATGCCAATCCTCAGGGTTGATCTATTCTTTTGAACACCATATCGACTTCTCTGGGAATCATTCAGCCATGCTGCAATTAATGCACAGAAACACTTTGTAGACAAATATCCACCACTGTGTATAGCCGGGTATTAATTTATACAGCTGAGTAAACTGAACCACAGGATTCAAACATGAGAGTACAAAGCTCTAGCCACTGTGCCACTATGCCACTGTCACTGTCACTGTGCCACTGTCACTGTGCCACTGTCATTGTGCCACTGTCACTGTGCCACTGTCACTGTGCCACTACTGGCATACAGTAATGTTCCATAATATAAGCAACATTTGAAGCAGCATATAAGGAATATTTGAAAAGAGCTCTATGCGGTGAAATCGTTTAAGCTATCAATTGTTTAAAGTCTTCAAAATTAGAACTTCCATAGAAATTCCTAGTTTATATTGTGACATTGCAACTCAGCAATACCAACTAAGGGCACACAAGTCGCCAAGTGGCTCCTATAAATAGTAAAAAAAAACTTGATAGTTATGTTATCTTGTATATGCTGAAAAAGATCTTAAATCACACACACGCACACGCACACGCACACGCACACGCACACGCACACGCACACGCACACGCACACGCACACGCACACGCACACGCACACGCACACGCAAACGCAAACGCACACAAATCACACCACACCACACACACACACTCCACACACAGACCACACCACACCACACCACACCACACACCACACACCACACACCACACACCACACACCACACACCACACACCACACACACACCACACACACCACACACACCACACACACCACACACACACACACACACACACACACACACACACACACATACACAACATCACACACACCACACACACACCACACACACACCACACCACACACACCACACACACCATGCACCACACACACACCACACCACACACACACACACACATACAAACACACACACCACCACCACCACCACCACCACCACCACCACCACCACCACACACACACCACACACACCACACACACCACACACACATACAACACACACACACACACACACACACACACACACACACACACACACACACACACACACACACACACACACACACACACCACACCACACCACACCACACCACACCACACATTCACCACACCACACCACACACACACACCACACACCACACACCACACACCACACACCACACACCACACACCACACACCACACACCACACACCCACACACCCACACGCACACGCACACGCACACGCACACGCACACGCACACGCACACGCACACACGCACACACACACACACACAAATCATTCATGTCAGGGTTTATGTAAATGTTGTCAACACGTTCAGTAACAACAGATATATGTTTATACCTTGAATATTTGTTGCTGTAACTGCAGTTATGATTGAGGTCATAGTTTGAAAGAATCTACAGAAGAACTTTGGTTTATTGTCACCTAAGTAAACTATTGTGAGGAGTGTGAAAGGCTTGAGAAATGATTGCACAAACATAAGAACATATCATTTTAACATTTTTGCCAGTCCAAAAATGTCCTGTGAAATATGGGAATGGACTCACATACGTATATATGTATACCGAGTTCAGTCTATTTAGCTTTATTGTTCCTCAAATTTCAACCCATCCATTACCCATCTACTATAAATTTTACCTATCCAAAATTAACTTTACCCATCGAAACAAAAAGTGGACGGGTCTCTAAGTAAACGAATTGTTAGAACGGTTGAATCAACAGGAAAATTGCATTTTGTGCAGACAGACTTTGCAAAACAGATGAGTCGACCTGTTCGCATGTTGTACACTGACTGTTTGTCTGTTTCAGCTCTGGTTGCTGTCACCAACTGGGCATCAGTGGCTCTCGCATGTACGAACTCACGGCTGTCTGTTTTCTGGTTTGTGTCATGTCTATGTCATTTGTGTGACAGTCTGAATATCACTCCAGCTTTTGACTCAGTGTGACACATCACTCAACATCATCAGCATTGATGAAATTAATGTCATGTTTGAAAAGTTACCAGGCAAAGATACAATTTTGATTATGAAAAAGTGAATGTTTGTGATCTGCGAAAACCTATCCTGAAGAATATTCAAAATATTACTTTCAGGTTGTCCTTGTCTATTTCCTGGGAACAGTAGCAATGTGGTTACCATGGTTAGGTTGTGGGATCCATTTATTGCAGTTTTGAAACTTTGACAATTTATAAATTTTGTTCAGTACATGATACCTTAGTTTATTGGGCTTCATTCAGCTGTATACATAGATACCTGGCTACAGACAGCATTTGGTTTATGTCGGCAAATAGTATTTGCACATTGTATTTACTACAGATCTAATATGGTAAATTGACACATCATATTTTAGCCCGGTGTGTCTTCAAATGTAGGAAATAAACTCACAGGAAAAGTCATGGAAAAAATGACAGGAAATAAAGTCACAAGGTGGAAAAAACACTACTTTAAATATTACCAATATACATTTTAATGCAAATCACTACACAGTGATATGCATTTGAAAACCATAAATGTATATAATACTAAACATAAAATTAAAAAGTTGCACAGAAAACTATAATTGTTCTGTAAGTATACTTTTGACAATTCCTGCTGTAAAAGACTGGCAGACCGGATACTCGTTAGTTGTTCCTCATACTTGTTGGTATTCATCGTTACATCTTATATTATGATCTTCAGTTAAGATGTCTCGTAGCTTGTATTTATGGTGTCCTGATTGTGGAAGACCTCTGGGTTATCATTGATACTTTTTAGGGACCTGACTTGAATAAGAATGACCATCAGGTTAAAGAGCTACACATGAACTTAAATTCAGAACGCTGCCTTTGTATTAACTAAATACTGTTCGAATACAACTATTTTGTGATTTATTTCCTGTGACTTTTCCTTGGCAAAACTGTGACTTTTTGTGAGTTTATTTCCGCCTACTGTCTGTTCATCTATTAGGTATTGCCAATAAGACTTATTTTCAAACTGGAGGTTGTGATCACCAATTGAACATGTCTCAAAACAATCTCTTCCAAATTGCGAGCATTGCTACAGGTTTTCTAAATACTACTTGGCAGGCAGCATGTCTTCAACATAGGGTAGATATGATTTTAAGGATAGTATTATAATTAATTAATTAATGACAAACCAGGAGCAGAGTTCTTCCTTTTTACGTCTGTGTCAGAATGTAGGAGTGCACTACTGTAAATGCAGCAGAATTAGTTTACTGGGAAACAGTCTTGTAACACTTCTTGTGATTTTGAGATTGATCCCCTTCATAATACACCTATACACATATTGCTAATTAAAATGATGACGTATATACAATATTGTTGTGATTTCAGATATTATCTCGAGATGTAGAACTTCTTGATACAATCACAGAAGAGGAATATACGTGAGAGCATCACAGGTCGGTGTGACGAGAGACTAACATGTTTAGAGAAGACGTCACTTGTTAAAAGTTGATTTGGCATATATTTTGAAAGAGGCATTCTTGGGGCATAATCCAGTAGTCAGATATTTTTAGTATCTATCTGGTATGTTCATACAGTTTTTAACCAGATTTCACTTTAAAGTGCTTTGTTTTATTTACAGTGTATTTTAAATGTATGTGACATTGAAGTTTGTCGTAGTTGTTATGCATGAAACAGTGTGCCTAGTTTCATTCTCAAAATCAACACCAATCACCTTGCTCTCCCCATAGATGAATACCATCAACAGAGTGAACTCGGGGAGTCCAACGTTTTCGTCATGAGTCATCTTAGTCACCTCATGAGACACGCCATGATGCACTTATACATCATACGGGGGATGTACATAGTTTTTAAAACTTCCTAGTGGTCTATGCAATATCATTTATTCACGTCTCAACATAAAATATATTTTTAACATATTGACCCCTTTTCAAGGGCCCCCCAAGTGCATTAGCTTTGTAGCGCTTACATTTTTCCGGCGTTATAAATGTTCCAATTGACGTTTCTGCGCATGCGCGATAAATGTAAAATCACCAATGTGCAGCGGAACGACAAGGCATTTATGATATAAATACCACGGGCTGTTTGTTAGGATGTATAATTATAACCTCTCAGGAAAGTTATTTGTCGCAGATTAACACGAGGCAAACAAGTTTTGAAGCATGTTTCGATAACAAGCGCAAATCACGTGACTGTAGTGCGCTATAATCCGTGACAGCTATTTAAACTAACGTAATATTTTAATGGATTTAATGACATTTTAAGCAACTCTTCACAGTAATTATCACAGGAGAGTTAACGAACAGCCCGTGGCATTTATACAAAAAATGCTTTGTCGTTGCGCTGCACATTGATGATTTTATATTAATATACTACTATTATTGTAAATACTGATGTTGTGTCTAGTAAATAAAGTTTCTGACATCTGAGATGTGCACATGCACTCCTGGTATAAACAATTATTTTGTGTCGCACTTTTTGTTCAGAAACACATGGATTAGTCAGACACAAGTTACGGAGCAATCACCGTGGACTGATACTGTCATTAAAAGAGATCTCAGCATCATCTCGGGAAAGGGAAGATGACACTGGAGAGCCAACCAGGTATCACAGCCTACGGAAACCTCATGTGTTGTAGTCTCACAATTGTCATTTATCAGTCAATGGAATGTAAGGTAACGGCAATGCTTATGAGCCAGAGAGAATGCAGCATTGTCTTGGTTGTGATCTGTTTATAAAGCAGCATTAAAGGTGACATGAACGTAATATTTATATTTAAACCAAGTAAATGACATTCTAATATGTTGCTATTTAAATTGGCAGATATAGTCCCTCATAAGTTCTATACTTGGTCAATAGCATTAACTTCAAAGAATATTGTTCAAATCCTTGGTTCTTGGTTTATTTAATCCGTAAAGTAGGATGACTTTACTAAGACCATGTATACTTCTGTATAGTTAATTGGTGAATTTGAGCATCACAGTTTGTTTCTCTTCAGGCAATTCAGGAGTGCATGGCTGGATGTCAGCGCATCTACCCATCGTGCTGAAATGTTTGAAGTATGTGAAGACACGGAAACAGGGAGACAGAGGGTACCCAACAAGAAGAGTGGGACTTCTTTAATACTACAAATATCAGAGAGTTGCAGACATTCAGAAATCTGTGGCTCATCCACAATCGAAAGTTGAGACTTAGTTACTGAATACCATATGGTGCCACCTACTTATACAATGCTTACTGGAATGAACTGTGTTTCGCTAAGAAGGGTAAGCACAAAAATATTCAAATGAATTGATATTTGTTGCAGAAACATTTACGAAAGTTTATCTTTATATGGTTTCACTCATATAACATTGGTTATTTTTTGGTGTGACTGTTGGTTTTTATTGCCCATTCCAGTGCAAACGAGGACTATGGAGAGTATGTCTCATTCAACAACAAAAACGTTGCATTAACTGGCTTCAATCAACCTGAACATTCTGATTCGTCAATACTGTCATTCTTCGTTTTTACATATAATTTGTGCGCTGTAAGAGACGACATACTTTCCGTTGTATGTAACTGACAGTTGAATACATTATTTTACATTTTCAATTCAAACTTTTAATTTATTATCGGTTTAGATGTATAGACAATATAATGTCGTGTAGTGTTGAATTTGTATTACATATATATAGTATAATACTTGTACTTCGTATGTATATTGTAAATAAACTGTGAAACGCACTAGAGTTCTTGTTCGTGATGTAGCCACTGTGTAATACACATTAAATTATGCCTGCTAAGCATACACATTCCTGAAACTTATGAATGTCAGATACTGTCTTTACAGTATGTTTGCTTTTATTGGCACACGTTCCACCCATATGTATCGTTTTAATTTATATTATTATGACTTATAGTTATATACATGTATACATGTAATGGTTGATATCTATTTTCACCAATATTTGCAAAGAAAATATTATGCCTATTTGCTATGCTTATTTGTAATTTTCCTACCATATGTGTCAAAACAGACAGTGTAAGAAGACTCACTCCTTCGTTTATTTATATTTGTGTTCAAACGTTCAAACCTACTCAACGTTTCTATATTGGTTTGATTTTGGTCATCTAATAGTCTTACATAGTAAAGTTAATAGAAATTTGAGAGCGTATTTTTTGGATTTTGTTATTAGATGTTTACACAATTAATCTCGTATACATTCAAGGACATAAGTTATTAATAAAGATTTACTTCATGTAACTTAACGTAATTTTGTACACAATTATGACCGATCCACTTCGTATATTACAACATTAGAAACTAGAAGATTAAGAGGAGACCTAATAGAAGTTTTTAAGATATTGAATGGATATGAAGATATTGATAGCAACATTTTTTTCAAACAAAAAGAAGGTAGTGTGACAAGGGGGCATAATGCAGCGTTAGTCAAGCCATACTCTAGATTAGATAAAAAAAAGAAAATTCTCCTCCCAGAGAACAATAACTGATTGGAATAATTTAAGTCATGATTGTGTAAATGCCAGCAGTGTAAATATGCTTAAAAATAAAACTGACAATTATCTGGCAAGGGCGGGCTATACCTAGGTTGAACACTTAAATGTTTTAGAAATTATTTTAATACTGATTAAATTATTTATTCATATATTTATTTTAATTAATTTATAAACAATTATGTTATTGTAGGATATTTTATGTATAAAATAACTTTCTAACATTAATAGTGTTGACCAAGCTATTATTGTGTTGTGGAATAATAACAGCAACTATAGTGACTTCATGTCAGTGTTATAATCCATCTTGGTCTTTAATCATGACGTTTCCTTCGACTGTCAAACAGTCCGTGGTGTGAGCGATAATATGATATTTACCGTTTCTTAATCAAATAAACGTCTTGCCCCGTAGCTACTGTTACGTTTTCTATTTGATCACATCTGAATTAACTACATACATTAATACAGACCACCAGACAATCGATAACTTCGCCTTAATTCATAATATTTGAAGGTAACTTATGTTGTTGTTGATTTCGGGAAGCAACCGCAGCGGTGACGCCACCTTGCGGATTATCTCGCTGCTTCCATGAATCTGCATAGATTAGGATGTAAAAATATACAAAGGACTACAAATTTAATGTACGTATATTGACAATTGTTATGCATCGCATCAGGTACAATAGCATTTCAACAGAGTTATAGCACCGTTTTATTAAATGTCTAAGTTCACTGGGCGTAGATATATCAGATTTAATTTTTGAAAGGACACACCACAATTCTACCTGACCGTTGTGTGGTAGGTATATATGAAAATTATGTTGTTTCGTTAATTGCAGTTCCACTGTTCCTATATTTGATGTGGGGCTCCGTTACGTGACCAGGATACAGGTTCTCCCTCCCTTGCGGAACAGTGGGTAAGTGGACCCTACGGCTGGGTACCAGTCTTCAGCTGTGGGAGGTCGGGAGGAGTCTTTGCGCCATGTCAGTTCATTCTGATTATGTCTGGGAGCAACCATTGGGATGTTCCGGTTGACATGCACACCCGTGTGTGTGCATGGAGGCCGTCTCTCAGAGTCTCTGCTATACTCCGAACCCTCTCTTTTGTTATTTTTTTCTGTTTTTATTCGAGGATGGTGTTAAGTGCCAGTAGCGTAGGCACAATCATTTTCAATAATTTTCATCAATGTGAACTTTATAAACTAGCTACATTGCATGTATTTTCTGGAGATATGAAATTTTCATCTATGTGAAATTTATAAATGACAAGTTTCAACTATGTTTTCATCACGGAAGGTGGAATGTTGTTGGAATTCAAACGGTGTCAAGGATGCAACATACGCTAATTGGTATATAAACAAAGTTACATGCATAATATATAAACAAAGTAACGTGTATAATACGATCGGCATGCTGATTCAACAAAAGGAACCATTTTGACTGATAACGTTTTGCGTTCAATTATGTCAACAATGCTGTGTCTTGATAGATAGAATGCAATGGTACTATTTTACGGTTCAATGTTTCTGTACCGTGATATAATTGGAAACAAAAACTATAATGCGTTTTCACAGTTTATTAACAGAAGATAAACAAAATACAAGTATTACAGCAACACAAAGCATAAGTATTACTGTGACACAAAGTATAAGTATTAGAGTGTATTGTTCTAATACATTTTAAGATATGTAGTCTGCAGCAACCAACAGTACACAAGTTCATATTCAGGCTCGCGTCACTTCCGTTGCGAATCGGAATGTGCAATCTAACTTGTTATCGACACATTGCAAGGTATATATATATTCGTATCGTCAGTAGCATACGAATAGCAGCAATTATTTTAACACAAACATGAACATAATGAACTATTCTTATCATTAGAGTACAACATAAACATGGTAATCATGCCACGCGACATTTATGTCATCTAAATTGTTCAGAACATGCATGCAAGACTCATGATGACAACACGTTAGCACAACTCAAATGCTGTCCATTCACATAACCGGTATCCACAAGCTTGCTGTGTTATGTTGTAAACATGTTCACGGGTAGATTAATCACAAACCTTAAATCCCGGTTAATATTATCCACAAGTGAGTAAGCGCAATTTGTGCAATTTTCTGAACAGCCACGTTGTACTGTATTAATCATTCCAATTAAACGTAAACTCCGTGATTGATAAACGTCCGTGTTTGATAAACATCCGTGTCTGGTGAACATTCGTGCTTGGTAAACGTCCGTGATTGATAAATGTCAGGTGTTTCAAATCGTTACTGTGTTACCACACGCCCAGGCTTGACAAACAGATCGTCTGCATCCGCGTGGCCCATACTATTTTCTCCGGAAGGCACGACTACTAGAACCAGTGTAGCAGCGCCAAGTGACCACCACTCCTCCTGCAATAGAATAGTCCATCATAAGGGAGATATCTCAGTCATAACATATATGTTATACAACGCGAAGCAGGATGGAATGTTCACAAGGGAACAAATAGAACTAAGATGAAATACTCCCTATTTAAAGTTAAACACACTCTAAAAGTACACATATATAGACGTGCGTACTCCAAGCGTACGTCTATGTACTGACAGTATACCCTAATTTGACAAGTGGGACCATCCTGCAATACAGCAGACAGAGAAATTACGCAATACTTGCGGCTCCGGAGTTGTGGGTAAGCCCAGCCCATGTTAGGTAATATCGCACCCGCTGTCTAACCAACTAACAATATAGCGTCTGACAATTAGTGCCACAAAGGTCGTATGGCGGGGCAGGGCAGGGCAGGGCAGGGCATGGCACCAATTTCGAAAGGAAATAACTTAATGTGAGTTTCCAAAAATATGTAATATTGTATAATGCAATGATTTCAAACCAGAGCGCATGCATTTTTAACACCACATGCACAATCCTACTATAATCGTTAAATGCACAAAATGCAAATAACCACACATCAAACACATCTCTCACATGTACACATTCATTCACGATGTGTATAATCGCACTCACCCATGCAGAAACACACGCTTGCACTCATGCATGCAGCAATACACGCACGCATTCACGCATGCACGCATGCACGCATGCACGCATGCACGCACGCACGCACGCACGCACGCACACACACACACACACACACACACACGTACCGTCCTATCTATACATGTATTTGAACTTATGTACTTAGTGCTTGCATAATCGCCAGGGGGCAGCACATATCGCCACCCTCAACTATGTGTCTATAGATGCTGGAGGAAAATGTGATACCATACTTAATTGTTTTTATTTTATTCAATGCACAATTTGATAAAGTTACGAGATTTCTAAAATAGGAAAACTACTGACTAAAAAAGTAAAGGACATTTATTCATGTTTTATCTGAATTGCTTTTACAGACAAATTGATTAATGAGTTCAATGGCTAAGGACTAATTGATTAATGAGTTCAATAGCTAAGAACCATGTGCTGGCACTGCCATCTGGCGGGGTCGAACTGATGGTGACACCAAGAAACCAACAAATTGTATCTTCTTCTTCCGGAAATTGTTACTTGGAGACCGCTGAAAAAGAAGATTTAATTTGATCAAGACATTTCAAAATTATAGCTACTCCCTTCTGAAGGAGACAGCTAAAAGGTAGTGAAACTTCACAAATAATTATACAATAATATGAATTATTATATATGGACAGTTTAACATGAAGAGCCGTGGCAGCTTATGTATTATTTACATATTTAAACAATTTCACTGGGTAACATACGTCTTATAATATAACATTAACTTACAAAATACATGCCAACAAATTTGCATGATATACAGTTTTAATGGTTTCTTTATGTGGCAGCGTTACTTTCTGTTACTCTTCATTAGTCAATGTGTCTCGTTAGTAATTTAAAGCTTCCATATGCCAATTTGGTCTGTGTGCGTATAGTACGTAAAAATAGACGTGCATTTTACATGCGTCAGTAATTTTGACAATGGACTGTACACGGAATTATAGGAATGTACTGACAATGAACTTGACGCTATTTCCACCACTGAGTCTTAGAATATTACAGACAAGCAATCTAACCTTAGATCTAAATCAGGTCTAAAATGCTATTGTAAATGCAGTGCCCATTTAAAGTAAAAATAATAGATGCAAATCTACTTGGTATAAATAACTATGTTTGTTAATATTAGTTATGAAGAAGACGAACAAATACTATTCTGTTTTTTTTTGTTTTATAAGTTGCACACACATAACTATGCAGTTTGTTTCCTGGCATTCTATTTGAACATGACCATAATTGTAATAAATAATCATATAAACGTATATTAAATACTTGGTATTACCGCTACTATGATCAAAACTAATGGGTTTAAAGAAGATAATTATGATCGTTAGCGTTTACTTACTTTATTATTAAGTTATTAATATATTTTATTATATATATTATTTAATGTTTTCTATTTATTGCTGATAATTTTAGCTTATGAACTAGGATTTTTAGAAGCGTTATTTAATTACGTATTTATTATCATTTAACGTTTCGTCTTTACGCGCAATTATAAACTGTATAATGCAATGATTTCAAACCATGTGTATGTGTTACAATGTATTTTATGCGCCTCTGAGAGTAAATGTTTCCGGATATACGGCGTTTACAAATACAAATTATTATTATTACAATGGCGAATGTCTGTGTATAATGGATTCATATTCAATGTTCGGAATGGAATGTGTGACCTAGAGTGGCTGTAGCGTTGATATTTCCGAGAAATGTTAATGCATAGGACATACACATACAGATATGTAATGGTTTCATTAATAATATTGTTCAAAAACATTGCTATATGCATTTTCTAACTAAATAAATGGCCTAGTGGTTGCGACATTTAATTTGTACTGCGTTTGACCATTTAAAAAAAAATTATATATGAATATTGCCAGTTCTTGTAGGCATTTCATGCCATATTAAATGTCACCTCTAAGTAGTGTAATGTGACATCGTATGTATAACATCACTAAAAACTATAGTGGTAGGGCCTATACAATTGTAATAATGTGTGTACCACAGACGTCGTATTATTATCATTATTTCATTAGGTAACGTTAATTTGATGACAAACTATGTCGTCCATATAGGACTTCTATTACTCACACAGAAACGTACTTCCACCTGAAAAAATACGTTTGATTACACGTAATATTATAATCAGTTTGCGGGCGCTTGAAGAGACACTGCAAAAAAGATGAACAACGGAATGTTAACTTTTTACAAACTCGCTCGAAACGATTATCCCAGACCTTCTACAGGGCTCTGCGACGTATAACTCTGCCTTCACGGTACTGCGTAAAGCAATGTCTGCGTGTCGCAATACATAAGAGATGTAATTTGAAGAGAACCTTTTGGAAAATGTGTAGGAGAATCAACGTACAGTAGTGTTCAGCTTAAAAAGCCACCAGCCACAGTGTCAGAATAACGTAAAATATTCTTAAAACAAATATATATTACAATTGGTGAATAACCAACTTGACTTTCGGCTAGGAGAACAACTGCAGAACAAATGGCAACATCATAAAATCAACTTCATTAACCTGAAAAAAAAATAGAAACTTAACTTATTGTAAATATATTAAACTCTAAAGCCATGGAAAGTATAAACAAAGAAAAATACATATAGATCTAACAGCCTTCATCGATTTCAAGAAGGCTATCGACAAAATATTCGGAATGAGAACATGAAACATATTTCATAAAGTTGGCAATGATACTAACAAAAAGCGACCATAGACATAATCGTGACATTTACATAGCGCTATTCCTACAGCTCACAGCGCTGTAAAAACGTTCTTGAAAATAGTGCCCACTACAATTTCCGCCTGACCGACAAACTTCCTCGTTATATACGTATGTCTCATACGTGGTACTGTATAAGTATTGTCACACTGATTGCGCATCAAGTGAACACTTTGCAGGTTATCTGTTTATGTTTGAAAGAGTTTCGACGGAGCACGGAACCCTTGGAGAAACCATGAGAATATATACGCAAATCGGAAATATTCCATCTTTCTTCATGGTATTCACAAAGAACATCCTCAAATATAGCATACCAGAAAAGACCATCGTTCCGACCATACGCTTACCAACTAACACGACAACACATTTTCGACTGCTAGAAAAACGTCACTGTTCGCTGATGCTTGCCGTTTGATCACGTGCGTGCTATTTCAACAACACTTTCGGAAAACTGGCCAATCACGTAACAGAAAACGTTGGCCAAAGTACTGAAATAATTAAGCCATCTTTGCCACAGCCAGTAGGAATAAGACTTGTCGACGGAAAGAATGTGAAAGAAACATCCGCGTCGCGGACATCAGGATAACTGCAAATGTTTGAGCTAAATACATGCGTAATCATTGTAGAGGCTGAAACGGTGAAGTGAGCTCACGTTTTGTCTTGGCTAGTACCAGTTGGAGAATACAAATCAAATCCCTGAATGCCTAACCATCTTCCAAAGGACGCCAAACACAGTTCACTTCGCACTGATATCAGTGATTGGCATGTTATGTTTCACCTCAAAATATACCTAGCATGTATGGTGCACTAAATACTACCAAATATAACGGTCCCAGTTAAAGTTAGGATTATGAGTATGGTTAGTAAGTTATGGTTAGTAGGGTTAGTGTTAGTAATAATCCCAACCAGACTGTATCGCCAATATTTAGTGCACCACACATGATTGATATTTTTAAAGATGAAACATAATGCTAATCCTGAACATTATCATCTGCCTCGAGGAAATCGCTCACAAGTAAATACAACTTCGTTCAAAACGGTTGGATCCGATATTGACTCATGTTACCATCTGAAATACAAATTGCTTGTGATCGATGGAGTGTCTGTCACCGTAGAATATTTCGGGAGCCAGTTGTGAAATTTCTCTACTCGATGATGACTATGTATGAATCGCATAGTGCATAATGCAAGTGTTTCTGTCGCACAGAACGTTTTGAAATGGGAAACGATCAAATACATCAACTCAAATGTTTAGTCTCGATCACAGGCTACCCACATCAAAACTGAAATCTATTTCCACCTGAAAGACGAACCGTCTGCATACGTTCGATGACACCCACTCTGTGCCAACAACCGACCAATTTGACGACGTAACAATCGCATGGCCCTGTTCACTGAAAAACAAACCGCCACGGCAGCCTGAGACATATGCAGAATGGCATGAGTCAATTAGAGGCAGTCCACCGATGAGCAGCCAGATTCTCTTGCAGAGAGCCTATAATTACAGAACACCAGGATATGTATATGTGATATACTGAAGATATATAGATTTACGTGAGAAAGCCTTCAAGCAATAAGGAAGAACAACTGCCTTTGTCTCTCACAAAATCAATAGCGGGAACGAAACAAATTGCTTGTGATCGTTGGAGTTTCTGTCATCCATAATTTATTCGAGAGGAAGTTCTGAAAATTGGTTGCTGGAAGAAGAATCACGCCATAAAGGGATGCATTTTAGCCATGATATCATCCCAATGGTAATAGCATCCTGTGGAAGCTACTAACCTACCTCCGAAAGAAAGACAACTATTTTCCGTACGGTATCTGAACACCGAGTGATGCATGTGCTGACACAGAATGACATACGCTTATGTTTCAGAATGGTTGGTCCCGATGATGACGATCCAGGAAATTTAAGCTTGCCATAAATACAAACAGTGTGTTTCAGATTACGTAGACCTATTGCGAGGAACTGGTGCTCATAACTGTGCCACGTATTAATAGAATGTTCTATGACAGGCCTGCGAGAAGAACAAACGTCGTTCAGTTCAGTACTGTTCGTTTCCCACGGCCAACTGTTCCTTAATTGATGAATATTATTGTTCTGCGAGAAAACTAAGCTCATTTCGGGATTCCAGGCAACGGCTTGGAAAATAACTCTAACTCAAGGACGACGTTTTCTTTCCGTAGATGAATTTTTGTACCATCGCACATACATATAACATGCACATACATCTGCATAAATCCTAATCGCTAAATGACCTATAAGTAAACAAAACATAATTAATGTGTTGGCGCCGACGTTCAAATGTTATATTATCTGCTGTCATAACGGACAAGACTTAGTTTTAAGCCTACCCGGATACTCCTCGTATAAGTAATGAACGAAATAGTGCGGCAGACCCGTACGATTACATGAGTCATGCTCCCCCGACTTACGACCTACCTGACTTATAGTGCTGCTAGAAATGGATCACCTTATATAATTTATTTTTAATTAGAAACGGCAATGTCCAAAATGAGTTCCATGGTATGTTCAAAGAGCATTTCAATGCAGCTAATAGATTGTGCGTTGGTGAAAGTCAGAATGAAAGCAATGGTGAACGTGACGACGACGATGATGGGACATTTTCAAGTAGATACATATGAAGGTGATTATTACATGAGACGATACGAAGGCAGCGAGAAGCGACGAGTGGAAGAGAGCTAGACAAACAGAGGCAAGAGAGCTAGACCAATGGAGGAAATGACAGGAAAAAACTAATGGAAGAAGGATGGGATGAAGAATAGGACTAACAAAAGTTAGAATGAGACAACGAAGGTGGTAATAAGAAAAATAGCGTGACGGAGAGGGAAAAGGAGATGAAAAGGATAGGTAGAGGCCAGGAAGAAGGTGTGGAAGGAAAGAAAGGCCGAGAGGAAGAACGAGCAAAATAATGAAAGGAAGGGGAGAAACGAAATATGGAGAAGGACGAATGCTGAAAAGAGAAAGAGAAGAAGAAACGGAGGGAGCAGAAGTTGGCAAGATAGGACGAAAGAGAGGAAGAAAGAATGGAAGGAAATAATGGATGAGAGGACGAAGTACAGGATAACGAGAAGAAAAATGAATGAGGGATATATATATATATATATATATATATATATATATATATATATATATATATATATATATATATATATATATATATATAGAACGAGAAGAAGGAAAAACGAAGAAGATGAAGGACCAGAGGAAGGATGTGAAAAACAAGAGGAAGAGTGAGAAGACGAATTGTAGTTAGAACAAGAGAAGGAATGCAAAGAAGAAGGAGACGAATTGATAGAAAGAAAAACTTGAATAACTGTAGGATGGCGATAATGAAAAAGTGGAATTTTTGGAAAGAGCATAAGAAAGAGAGGAAGAACGAGACGAAGAATGAAAATAAGAGAAGAAGAGCAAAATGGAGAAGGTGAGAAGAATGAACAAAATTACATAAAGGAAGGGAATGATGAACAAATGGTCAAGGATAAGGATACTTTGATTTCTTCAACGGCATTTAAATAAATACAGGTCTTGTGAGAAATATAGTATAGCTGTATGCACACAAACATGAAACCTGATATAATATTGTATAACAGTTGTCATAGTGTAAAATATAGACACAACTTTAGATATAACGTCAGCAAAACATACATTTCGCGAAAAGGAGACAACAAAACTCCTGAGGGATGGGACTCGCTAGTAAGACCAAACTGACTGAACATGTGGAAGAACAACAGGATAAGACAGAGAGAGAGAGAGAGATAAATAATAATAAGAACTAGAACGAGAGAAGGAAAAGACCAGGAAAGAGATGAAGCACAATAAGAAATTGGAGAGGAAGAATGACAAAGAGTGGAAGAAATATATAATGTATGAACAAAAAGAATAAGGAGAGGAAAATAGTAGAAAAGAAGTAGAAGATATGAAGTAGTCGGGGAAAGTAAAGAGACGAAGGATTGAGGAAGGCATGGGAGAAGGAGAGGAAGGAAGAGAGAAACAACAGAGGGGAAACGAGAGAAAGAACGAAAACAGGAAGAAAGCCAAGAGAAGGAAACAAGAGAAAGAGGAAGAGGACTGGCTAGTGGAAGATGGGGATGGTGGAGAAGAAAGAGAGTGAGCGCGCGATAGAGGGCGAGGGAGGGAGAACATTAAACAAGAAAGGGAAAGAGGAAGATAGGAAGAACGAGAGGATGATGGAAATGAAAGGCAATTTGAAGACAGAGGAAGAGTGGATGATGCAGGAGAACGAAACGAAAACATAGAAAGGAAGAAGATGAGAACAGAGAGGGAATGAGAGGGGAATCAATAGAAGAAGAACAAGATGAAGAAGAATAATAAGATGGACAAGGAGGATGTTTTTGAAAAGAAAACTAGTTTTCATACAATGTCATATTCATTTAATCAAAACACTTTCAGAGATTGGTTTATGTGACTGCCATATCATAAAAAAAAATAAAAAAAATATGTCAAATACCTCATTGAAACATTTAAATCACGATTATCTCAGAATGATTGTAGGCAAATTTCCCCATATGATGTTTTATGGAAATAGATACCGAAACGATTTTATAAGATTAAACGCTCTGTAATTGCGGCATCTAATAAACAAATAAACGTTATCTCAGATCAGAGTTATGTCCTATTCTCTGTTTTGACAGCAGATAACATGTTCAATTTTACATATACATCCGCATGAAAATGTGCTACAAGAGAAAGTTCTGGAAAAGAGTTACACATAACGGTTTGTTCTGACGCTCACATACTGACTTTGAAACATTGACG
The DNA here is from genome assembly GCA_964017155.1 of Oasisia sp. SBJ-2009. Lineage (NCBI taxonomy): Eukaryota > Metazoa > Annelida > Polychaeta > Sabellida > Siboglinidae > Oasisia > Oasisia sp. SBJ-2009. The sequence goes on along the minus strand of OZ024864.1, from coordinate 37,780,230 downwards.
TTCTACCTCGATGACATGCACTGTCAGTATATGTCGTGGCACTCATGTTGTCATCCGTGGTTCGTTCCTAATGAGAGATCTGTAAATGTCCTGCAAGTAAAAGCATGCATCGTTCAGAATAGTTTGCCTAAAAAACCAAATACCAAATTGGCAATTACCCACGTAATTAAAAAAAATTATCACCTTGCTATCGTTAATATCATTGTGTTGCATTGCTGTTATGCAACATATTGGAATTGTATTTTTATATTTCATGGTTTGTGTATTTTTGTGTTTTGGGGTGTAATCCATAAACGCATATCTGGCTGTTACCGATAGGTGGAAACTGCATATTTAGCACGTTGCCATCCCTACCATTTGCGGAAATAAAATTCTAATATGCCCTCCGATAAAACACAACAACGCTCAGAGTAGTTACCAGAAAACCAGGAAAACGAATATGTTGACATCGATATCGTCGGCATATTGCATGGCTAATCATTCTGACAAGTAGGCTTCTTCGCTAATCATCTAAGATATTTCTGGAATACATCTTGTAAATGACCTAAGAAAAGACGAAAGAAAACAAAACCGTGCTAGAACTATTAAAGGCAATTGACGACGTCAGCTACGCCGATAAAGTAATGTAAAAGCAAAACAGAACCGCGCCAGGAGTATCAAGCTAGGGTAAAAGAAATCTTCAGCCAGTCCAATAAAGTAATGTATGGGTACGCATTGTATGCATAAGACATAACCCTGCAAACAATTGACGTCAGCGTCAAAGAAGAATCTGAAACCACACGTGGACGATATCACCGCTGAAATTGAAGAATATAGGATATTTCGAGCAGGAAAACACAAAAGGACAGATCGAGACAGTGCTACATATTCGAAATATGCGTAATGTCAAGTATTCTAAGAATGTGCACCGCTCTTTGCAGCCATGGGGAAAATAACATCTTATCTCAGAATATAGCATTCAAACAAACATCCTCAAAACTAGCGTACCAAAAAAGACCATCGTTTCGACCAATCACGAAAGAGAAAGTACTGAAATAATTAAACCACCTATGCCACAGCCGGTATGAATAAAACTTATCGACGAGAAAGGATATGGATGAAAAATCTATATTAAGAATGGATCAATCTTAGCATTCCGTCTGAAAACAAAACCATAAAAATCCACGATATAATCTTGAAAATTGCTCGAGAGATTGTTCAGGAGGACTACAACTGCATCGACATTACCTGCCTATCAGCATCATCGCGTCATTTGTTATAACTTAGGCTATTTACATTCGACAATGTCGTTGACATGAGGACAACCGCAAACATATGAGCTGAAGACGTGCGTAATCGCTGCAGACACTGAAACGGTGAAGTGAGCTCACGATTTGTCTTGGCAAGTACCAGTTGGAAAACACAAATAAAATCGCCCCGTGCCTAATTCTCATCCAAAGGTCGTAAAGCGGATTTCACTCCACCATGGTGTCAATGACTGGAATGTTATGTTTCATCTCAAAATACACATAACCGGTATGGCGCACTAAATATTTGCAAAGCTTACGGTCCTGGTTAAGGTTAGGATTATGAGTACGGTTAGTAAGTTATGGTTAGCAGGGTTAGTGTTAGTAATAATCCCAAACAGACCATATCGCCAATATTTAGTGCACCACACCTGATAGATATTTTAAAGATGAAACATCACGCTAATCCCGAACATTATCATCTGCCTCGAAGAAAGTTCTCACAAGTAAATACAACTTCGTTCAAAACGGTTGGATCCGATATAGACTCATGTTACCGTCTGAAATACAAATTGATTGTGATCATTGTAGTGTCTGTCATCCGCAGAATATTTCGAGAGCAAGTTGTGAAATGTCTCTCCTCGATGATGACTATGTATGAATCGCGTAGCGCATATGCACGTGTTTATGTAACACAGCACGTTCTTGAAATGGAAAACGATCAAATGCATCAACTCAAATGGCTGGTTTCAAACCTAGGCTACCAACACCAACA
>OZ024864.1:37675729-37773229 GCA_964017155.1 Oasisia sp. SBJ-2009 | reverse complement strand
TGAATGAGTGTAAGTGCGGGCTTGAGTGTGTAGGATGTAAGTGTTCACTAGTTAGTGATCACAAATGAATTTTAGCTATGTGAACCATTTTCGTGAATATGCATGCTGAAAACACACACAATTGTGACATATCTATTTAAAGACTGTGATGACTGTAACAATAAAGACATGTCAAATGAATTAATGACACAGGCTAAAAACATGTACAACCATTGACATACATCTCATTTGAAAAACACAACCATTTGGTGTGTGTGTGTTTGTGTGTGTTTGGGTGTGTGCTGTGTGTGTGTGTGTTGGGTGTTGTGTTGTGGTGTGGTGCGTGCGTGCGTGTGTGCGTGCTTTCTCTATATCTCTATGGTATCAGCCGGAACCATCCACAAACATATAAGCATACACATTTCAAACGCACTAATCTGAAAGTGTGTTTGTGTGTGCATGTGTATAGTGTGTGTGTGTGTGTGCGTGTGTGCGTGCGCTTTCTTTATATTTTGTATCATACACAACGCGCGGGCGCTCACGCACGCTCACACTTTTATGAGATCAGTCGGAACCATCCATAAACACACACGCGCATGTGTTTCGCCAAACCTACACGTATGTAACATCTAACCCTAACCTACACACACACACACACACACACACACACACACACACACACACACACACACACACACACACACACACACACACACACACACACACACAGATAACACACACACACGCTATGTTGTTTGTTTACATTGACAACGAGACAGTGAAAACACGAACGTATAAATTATTACTTACCTTGTGATCTATTTCGATGGCAAGTCTGTTACAGGAAGACTGCATCAAGCCTCTTTTCAATCAGCGCAACTCCGCCTACGTGTGGTTCCCGGAGAAAAGAAAGCAAGCGATATTTATGCCAAACGCACTATTCTGAATGTGTTTGTGTGTGAGAACGAAAGGGAGGTGCGTTTTTGTGTGCGCGTGCTTTCTCTAAATCTCTATTATGCACGCACGCAAGCACACACACGCACGCACACACACAAATACGCACGCACGCACGCACGCACACACACGGTTTGGGAAATTGTGCACATATATGTTGTAATATGAGTAGTAATTTTGAAAATATGCAGTGATGTTTGCGTGTAACATAAAACTTGCTTTCCTGTTTGCGTCTGCGCTTGTGATCACATATTAAAACAAATTAACATGGATACGTAGACCGTTTAATGTTCAACACTAACAGTATATTACAAGTGTGTGTAGTGTTGACCAACACATGAACATGTAAATCTGTTGATTTAATTACCTCTGCTACAAGGCTGAAACGCTTTTAATAACGAATATAACGAATAAACAAGCATTGAGGCTGCGGTAGGTTCTTTTTATGCACAATAGTTTCCAGAAACTTGACACCCTGTACGGTCTTACTTTACACTGCTACCTAGTGCTTGGTTCGTGAATTAACATAAGCAAAATGGAGTCGTTCACTACATACATACACTCTTGACCAACACTCAATTTTATCTGACAAACAACATGGCTTCCGCAGTAAAAACTCGACTGAAATCCAGTTAATACTCACAACACATGACCTATCCAAATCTCTAAATAATAAATCACAAGTACACATGATAATAATAGATTTCTCTAAAGCATTCGACACTGTCCCTCATGACCGGCTCCTAAACAAATTAAAAAGATATGGCAGCAACAACAAAACATATGCCTGGATTTCGAAATTCATCACATGCCGTGAACAGAGAGTGGTGGTCAGTGGAGAACATTACCCCTGGACCCATGTTGAGTCTGGTTTACCACAAGGCACGGTACTAATTAAGCCCTCTTCTCTTCCTGATATACATCAACGATTTACCTAACAATATCCACTCCACAGTCCGTCTGTTTGCAGATGACTGTGTCCTGAACAGAGAAATTAACAACCAATTAGACTCACAAGAACTACAGAAAAACCTAGACGAATTAACTAAATGGGAACATGACTGCCAAATGCACTTTAACCCCGACAAATGCTTTGTGATGAGACTAACTCATGCAAGAAATATTAAACAATTTAATAACACCCTAGGAAACACAACACTACAAGAAACAGACAGCCACTCATACCTAGGAATATGCATAACCAAAGACTTAAACTGGGACAAACATATACATCAGATAACAGCCTCAGCAAACCGCACCCTAGCATTCATCAGACGCAACCTCCACTCATGCACATAAACATCAAAACAACAGCCTACACAACCCTAGTTCGACCATTTTAGAATACTCATCTTCAGTATGGGACCCCCACACCCAGACCCTTATCAACCAAATGGAAATGGTTCAAAGACACGCAGCCCGTTTTTATCTCAACGACTATACATCCAGAGAAGCTGGCTGCGTGTCAGAAATGCTAAACCAATTACACCTACATCAAATAAAAACCAGACGAACAAACAGACGCCTCACCATACTCCACAAAGCCATTTATATACACCTATCCTTGCCTGCCAACAACCTCCTCCAGTCCGTACAACGCCCATCAAGACACTTAAACAATAAAGCATTTAACACTATCCATGCTAGTAAGAACTGCTATAAATATTCATATTTCCTCAGAACAATAAGAGACTGGAATTCCCTGCTAGATGCAATAGTTAACATTTCTAAACCACAACATTTTAAACAAGCGTTAATACATGACTAACAACCCAACAGCATGCGCACCCAACCCTGACCGTTTGACTCCACCAGGAGTGTTGACCGACAAGACAAGACACGAGTTTGCTACTGAGACTTACGGATGAATGACTTCTATGACACCAGCTGGAACCATCCAACCTTGTAGTCTGGCGTACATGCATACGTTCTAAACACTTCCACTTTGTTGTGTTACTTTTGCAAAGGTTTCGTTGTATAAAGCATGTCCTGTTGTAATCCTCCGTGAAGGTAATCCTCGTGAAGAAAACACTCCTTGACAAACCACGCCAGACCAAACAAAAGTCTCTGCGCATGTGCCGACAACATGTGACTACTGTCCCGACAGGTGTGTCTTGAATAGCATGTCGAAACAAAGGCTGGTGTGCTGGACGTGTTACGTAAGCTAGGTATGGGTAACTTGTGTTGTTAGTGTTTGGCGTGTGCGTACGCATGTTCCTGTTTGCGTACGGGCACTCGTTCTTGTGTCGTGGACAAGTGTGTGTGTGTGTGTGTGAGTGTGTGTGTGTGTGTGTGTGTGTGTGCGTGCGTGCGTGCGTTCGTGCGTGCGTGCGTGCGCGTGCGTGCGTGTGTGCGTGCGTGTGTGTGTGCAGCCAAATGGTATACATAGACGGAAGTGAACGTGGCAGAATACGAGATAAGAGATAGACATCACATATCATCACCTGGAAACCTTACGAAGGGAAACGATCTAAAAGAAGACTGGTGAGACGTTGGAGAGACGAGGTAGAACTGGAAGAGCCCCATCTGGCAGAGAATAGTGCAAGAAAGGAAGACGTGGAAACAGTATGCTGAGGCCTTCGCCCAACCACGGGACGCTATACCTGCACAATGATCATAATGATGATGATATTATATATATATATATATATATATATATATATATATATATATATAAATATATCATCCAATGTACACAAAATACATTTGATTGCTGCATATTTATTAAGGTGTATGATGTATTGTTAACACAATGCTTCTTATTCAATATCTGCATGTGTGTGCACCCGCACGATAGTGTGTGTGTGTGTGTGTGTATGTACGCGCGCGCGTGCGTGCGTGTGTGCATGCGTCCGTTCCTAAACCACCACTGGAACTAACCGAAAAGTATAAATTTACTAGGGATATTGAAGGGACAAAACATATTATATTTAGCCTCCACCTAAACTATTCAGAGTCAACCCACACACACCCTTCTTCGAACGCTCGTTTTCTGGGCTTGTTGCCAGTGTGTAGGGCACTATTGTTGTATGCTGATAATGTAAACCTACTCTGACTGTCAATGTATATAAACGTTTGTTGCCAGGTCGTAATACCGCCATGGTCGTTTTGTGATAGAAATGGTAACAGTTGGGAATGGTGGTTACGTGGTAGAGTGCCGGACTATCAATCGCGGGGATGGAGATTTAATCCCAACTGCCATCGTTTCGAAACTGAGGCAATTTCGTTCACCTCACATTGCCTGTGTCTTTCGGAAGAGACACTAAAAGCTCGTGGTCCCTTCTATCTGGTGTCTATGCCAGGGGAAGTAAAAGATCCCACACAGGGGGTAAATGTGTAACCTGTAGTAGACTAAATAATTCTAGAGAAGAACAACTCTGAAAACCAAGCTCGACAATACTCTAGCTACAGACAGTACTTCGGCCTGTGTTATGATGAGTCAGCGCTCCACGAAATCGCTAAGACGCGTCTCCCGAAAAGTCTACGATGACCTGAAACAATTGGACATTTGTTACGCAACAACAACACACAGAGGGACCACTGGCGGGCAGTGTCGTCTTCCACCCATTGTAACAAGGACGAGGAATTTTGTTGCTAAACAAACTGTTCTAAATAATGCCAACTTGATTATACTGACTTCGCGGAATAGGGTAATGGGTCTGATAATGTAATAATCGCCTCTTAATATATTAACTGCCTGATAATGTAACCTGATCATTTAATAACTGCCTGATAATGGAATATACTTACTGCCTGATAAAGACCCCTAATATTTTTATTGATAATGTAATAACGTGTTCCTGTCTGATAATTTAATATTTTTGGCCGATAATTTAACAACGTACATATATCAGGTAATCGTCTTCGTGGATTCCATTTTGACTTCTTGCACTTAGTCCATTTTGTGTATTTTCGTCTATTTCGTAATACGGCAATTTTTGCTAGTCTATATGCTGATTCCAAATCTGAAGTCAGATTTGTCCCAGCAAGTCAGGATTTTGAGTTACACATTCTCGCACCATTTACGAATGACGGGTTGGCCGTAATATGCTACTTTACGACTGTGGACTTAAATGATATCGAAGTTAGTAACGACATGCAGCCTCGTTGCAATAGTAAACAACAGCTTTAAACAAGGACTCTTTCCTATAACTTTGAGAACAGCAGCAGTAAAAACCGCTTGTGAAATTTGACACTCTCAACAAAGTCCTATTAAAGAATTACAGAGCAGTTTCAATAGAGCATTCGTCGGGCAAATCTTGCAGAAAGTTGCAGTTCGTTGTTTCCTTGACCATCTCACTTTGAACGCGCTGCATTAAGAATATCAAAACATCGAATGATCTCTACACTTGTCTCAGAAGGAACACATGCCAAATGCGTACCCTTCAGTTATACTATTGCAATGAATGAGGCACTTGTGTAGGTTGCCTTTGCATGCTGATTCCTAAGTATGCTGTATCCAGTCGAGATGAATGCGTTTTGCTGGGTGTCATGACGGTCAAAGAATAATCTACTCAACTGTATTGAGTGGGTGTATGTGTACATGCGAGAATGTGTGTGGCATTCGCCGCGCCAATAGTGCTTATGCATATCAATGTTACGATACTTTCCGCGGTGCGATATCGGCCTCTTACACAAGTTTCGTTTCATATGCATTATTTTGCATCATATTTTGACATTACGTATCTTGATATACATCATATAGCGTGCAAAATAGCTCGATCAATCGTCTGAGTAAAACGTTTCGATTGTGAGAACTGCAACATCAAAACTAATGTCCACTCGCACTAGCTGTGATACATATATCGATGTCATGCTATCGTTGATTTGATTCTTCCAGTGATCGGCCTACATTATCATCTACCTCAACATATTGTATAAATCAAATAACTTGATAAAAACAACGCTTCACCCACTGTCGAATGACTGTTCCGCGTCACCAATCTTCACATCATCGGGCCTGGTCGGTCAGTAATGCTGCCAGAAGTCGTCGGCCATGTGTCGCTGTATCTTCACCGGGCTCCGACACCTGAGAAAAAATAATAAAAGAGCGTTACAGTGTGCACGGTGTCTAACAAAATTGAAAGCAGCAGGCTCAATTCTTACATATGCCCACGTTCCTTCACCCCACTGGCAAATCCCACCGCGATGCGGTCGAGATTACACTAAAGAAACTGGCATCTGTCGCCAGCATTCGGCTGCGCGGCACAGTAATGGCGGCAAACCGGAAAACGCGCCACAACAATATCGTGACGTCACGACAATACGGCAGACGCGCCATTTTCGTTCCTGGCGACGTCAGATTTCAAGATGGCGACGCCTTTGATCTAAGCAAACTGGGGGGGGGGCGCTTTCTTCCACTTTTACTTCGTTCTTTCAATGTTTTACTTGCGCTAGCCTATTTCGCAATAAGGTACACACATAGGACTACAGTTGTATTATGGTACAACGGCCTTTGCGACATTCGGGTACTTTTTATGCACGATGCAAGTCAATGTGCGTGGAGTATAACACCGATTAGATTCAACAATGTCAGACTCTCTCCGTTGATTTTTAGACCAAAGATATCAGGCCTGCTGCGTCCGCGCGTATTAAAACCACTACACTACCCTACCCGCGCCTCTCGTAATGAAGTTTCAAACGTTGGAGCAATTGAGGTTGGCTTGCATTCTACGCAAGTGCCTAATTCATATCGGAAATGGAACAGAATATTCATATTCTTGTTCTCATTCACAGTACACTGTATATGGTGCATACCACTCTTCGATTAGTTGTCTCAATGTCTCAAGCAGCTTTCCACCTATGCCTAGGCAAATAGATGTTTGGACAGTATCTAATTTAACATTCGTACTGCTGAGCTTCAAACTACTACACTCAACGACAGAAGTTCCCTTCGTTGTGTTCGCAATCTACTCTCTGCGATCTGGAACTCTAAAACGTGTTAACGGCGACGCCACGAGGAATGTATGCACGCTGCGCAAAGATGTATCGGAAGCATTATATGCCATTCCATGCGATAAAAGACGTTCGTTCGCATACAGGCTAGATTTACTCTGTAGTGTAATACTCTTTGTAGGGTGTACAATGTGTGTAGCTAGCTCAACATCAATGATTACATGATGCGACCATTGCATTGCCTGTTAGTTGCTTTGTGGTTTCGTTTTCATATTGAACTTGCGACATGTCTGCTCTTTGGTTTCAGGTCTTCCTATTTGAGTCCGAAGTGTGAGCGACACAGACCCTCTGAGAATGCGACGAGCGAGTAGTGATGAAGCTCACGCATGTCTAGTATATAATTTCGTAGTTGTCTGGGTAGTTTGGAACAACCTTTGTTTTATCGTGTGCCTCTTCGCCTTCACTGTTATGTCTAGCTTTTGGCGTTACCTGTTTGTCAGCATAGCGCTCACGACATGGCCACAGAGCTGGCCTGTTGGCACTGATCACTGTAGCATATGCTGTTGTTTCAAAGGCAATGTATCAACATATGCATTCGATCTCCGTCACTACCTAGATACAAATCTGCGTGCCGAGAAATGTGTGACTGCAATACATATTGGTCTCAAAACATCGAATGATCTCTACACTTGTCTCAGAAGGAACACATGCCAAATGCGTACCCTTCAGTTACACTATTGCAATGAATGAGGCACTTGTGTAGGTTGCCTTTGCATGCTGATTCCTAAGTATGCTGTATCCAGTCGAGATGAATGCGTTTTGCTGGGTGTCATGACGGTCAAAGAATCATCTACTCAACTGTATTGAGTGGGTGTATGTGTACATGCGAGAATGCGTGTGGCATTCGCCGCGCCTATAGTGCTTATGCATATCAATGTTACGATACTTTCCGCGGTGCGATCTCGGCCTCTTACACAAGTTTCGTTTCATATGCATTATTTTGCATCATATTTTGACATTACGTATCTTGATATACATCATATAGCGTGCAAAATAGCTCGATCAATCGTCTGAGTAAAACGTTTCGATTGTGAGAACTGCAACATCAAAACTAATGTCCACTCGCACTAGCTGTGATACATATATCGATGTCATGCTGTGGTTGATTTGATTCTTCCAGTGATCGACCTACATTATCATCTACCTCAACATATTGTATAAATCAAATAACTTGATAAAAACAACGCTTCACCCACTGTCGAATGACTGTTCCGCGTCGCCAATCTTCACATCATCGGGCCTGGTCGGTCAGTAATGCTGCCAGAAGTCGTCGGCCATGTGTCGCTGTATCTTCACCGGGCTCAGACACCTGAGAAAAAACAATAAAAGAGCGTTACAGTGTGCACGGTGTCTAACAAAATTGAAAGCAGCAGGCTCAATTCTTACATATGCCCACATTCCTTCACCCCACTGGCGTCAAAGACGCAAATCCCACCGCGATGCGGTCGAGATTACACTAAAGAAACTGGCATCTGTCGCCAGCATTCGGCTGCGCGGCACAGTAATGGCGGCAACCCGGAAGACGCGCCACAACAATACCGTGACGTCACGACAATACGGCAGACGCGCCATTTTCGTTCCTGGCGACGTCAGATTTCAAGATGGCGACGCCTTTGATCTAAGCAAACTGGGGGGGGGGGGGGGCGCTTTCTTCCACTTTTACTTCGTTCTTTCAATGTTTTACTTGCGCTAGCCTATTTCGCAATAAGGTACACACATAGGACTACAGTTGTATTATGGTACAACGGCCTTTGCGACATTCGGGTACTTTTTATGCACGATGCAAGTCAATGTGCGTGGCGTATAACACCGATTAGATTCACCTATATCAGACTCTCTCCGTTGATTTTTAGACCAAAGATATCAGGCCTGCTGCGTCCGCGCGTATTAAAACCACTACACTACCCTACCCGCGCCTCTCGTAATGAAGTTTCAAACGTTGGAGCAATTGAGGTTGCCTTGCATTCTACGCAAGTGCCTAATTCATGTCGGAAATGGAGCAGAATATTCATATTCTTGTTCTCATTCACAGTACACTGTATATGGTGCATACCACTCTTCGATTAGTTGTCTCAATGTCTCAAGCAGCTTTCCACCTATGCCTAGGCAAATATATGTTTGGACAGTATCTAAGTTAACATTCGTACTGCTGAGCTTCAAACTACTACACTCAACGACAGAAGTTCCCTTCGTTGTGTTCGCAATCTACTCTCTGCGATCTGGAACTCTAAAACGTGTTAACGGCGACGCCACGAGGGATGTATGCAGGCTGCGCAAAGATGTATCGGAAGCATTATATGCCATTCCATGCGATAAAAGACGTTCGTTCGCATACAGGCTAGATTTACTCTGTAGTGTAATACTCTTTGTAGGGTGTACAATGTGTGTAGCTAGCTCAACATCAATGATTACATGATGCGACCATTGCATTGCCTGTTAGTTGCTTTGTGGTTTCGTTTTCATATTGAACTTGCGACATGTCTGCTCTTTGGTTTCAGGTCTTCCTATTTGAGTCCGAAGTGTGAGCGACACAGACCCTCTGAGAATGCGACGAGCGAGTAGTGATGAAGCCCACGCATGTCTAGTATATAATTTCGTAGTTGTCTGGGTAGTTTGGAACAACCTTTGTTTTATCGTGTGCCTCTTCGCCTTCACTGTTATGTCTAGCTTTTGGCGTTACCTGTTTGTCGGCTTAGCGCTCACGACATGGCCAAAGAGCTGGCCTGTTGGCACTGATCACTGTAGCATATGCTATTGTTTCCAAGGCAATGTATCAACATATGCATTCGATCTCCGTCACTACCTAGATACAAATCTGCGTGCCGAGAAATGTGTGACTGCAATACATATTGGTCTCAAAACATCGAATGATCTCTACACTTGTCTCAGAAGGAACACATGCCAAATGCGTACCCTTCAGTTACACTATTGCAATGAATGAGGCACTTGTGTAGGTTGCCTTTGCATGCTGATTCCTAAGTATGCTGTATCCGGTCGAGATGAATGCGTTTTGCTGGGTGTCATGACGGTCAAAGAATCATCTACTCAACTGTATTGAGTGGGTGTATGTGTACATGCGAGAATGCGTGTGGCATTCGCCGCGCCAATGGTGCTTATGCATATCAATGTTACGATACTTTCCGCGGTGCGATCTCGGCCTCTTACACAAGTTTCGTTTCATATGCATTATTTTGCATCATATTTTGACATTACGTATCTTGATATACATCATATAGCGTGCAAAATAGCTCGATCAATCGTCTGAGTAAAACGTTTCGATTGTGAGAACTGCAACATCAAAACTAATGTCCACTCGCACTAGCTGTGATACATATATCGATGTCATGCTATCGTTGATTTGATTCTTCCAGTGATCGGCCTACATTATCATCTACCTCAACATATTGTATAAATCAAATAACTTGATAAAAACAACGCTTCACCCACTGTCGAATGACTGTTCCGCGTCGCCAATCTTCACATCATCGGGCCTGGTCGGTCAGTAATGCTGCCAGAAGTTGTCGGCCATGTGTCGCTGTATCTTCACCGGGCTCAGACACCTGAGAAAAAACAATAAAAGAGCGTTACAGTGTGCACGGTGTCTAACAAAATTGAAAGCAGCAGGCTCAATTCTCACATATGCCCACATTCCTTCACCCCACTGGCGTCAAAGACGCAAATCCCACCGCGATGCGGTCGAGATTACACTAAAGAAACTGGCATCTGTCGCCAGCATTCGGCTGCGCGGCACAGTAATGGCGGCAAACCGGAAGACGCGCCACAACAATACCGTGACGTCAGGACAATACGGCAAACGCGCCATTTTCGTTCCTGGCGACGTCAGATTTCAAGATGGCGACGCCTTTGATCTAAGCAAACTGGGGGGGGGGGGGGCGCTTTATTCCACTTTTACTTCGTTCTTTCAATGTTTTACTTGCGCTAGCCTATTTCGCAATAAGGTACACTCATAGGACTACAGTTGTATTATGGTACAACGGCCTTTGCGACATTCGGGTACTTTTTATGCACGATGCAAATCAATGTGCGTGGCGTATAACACCGATTAGATTCAACAATGTCAGACTCTCTCCGTTGATTTTTAGACCAAAGATATCAGGCCTGCTGCGTCCGCGCGTATTAAAACCACTACACTACCCTACCCGCGCCTCTCGTAATGAAGTTTCAAACGTTGTAGCAATTGAGGTTGGCTTGCATTCTACGCAAGTGCCTAATTCATGTCGGAAATGGAACAGAATATTCATATTCTTGTTCTCATTCACAGTACACTGTATATGGTGCATACCACTCTTCGATTAGTTGTCTCAATGTCTCAAGCAGCTTTCCACCTATGCCTAGGCAAATAGATGTTTGGACAGTATCTAATTTAACATTCGTACTGCTGAGCTTCAAACTACTACACTCAACAATACAAGTTCCCTTCATTGTGTTCGCAATCTACTCTCTGAGATCTGGAACTCTAAAACGTGTTAACGGCGACGCCACGAGGGATGTATGCAGGCTGCGCAAAGATGTATCGGAAGCATTATATGCCATTCCATGCGATAAAAGACGTTCGTTCGCATACAGGCTAGATTTACTCTGTAGTGTAATACTCTTTGTAGGGTGTACAATGTGTGTAGCTAACTCAACATCTATGATTACATGATGCGACCATTGCATTGCCTGTTAGTTGCTTTGTGGTTTCGTTTTCATATTGAAATTGCGACATGTCTGCTCTTTGGTTTCAGGTCTTGCTATTTGAGTCCGAAGTGTGAGCGACACAGACCCTCTGAGAATGCGACGGGCGAGTATTGATGAAGCCCACGCATGTCTAATATATAATTTCGTAGTTGTCTGGGTAGTTTGGAACAACCTTTGTTTTATCGTGTGCCTCTTCGCCTTCACTGTTATGTCTAGCTTTTGGCGTTACCTGTTTGTCGGCATAGCGCTCACGACATGGCCAAAGAGCTGGCCTGTTGGCACTGATCACTGTAGCATATGCTATTGTTTCCAAGGCAATGTATCAACATATGCATTCGATCTCCGTCACTACCTAGATACAAATCTGCGTGCCGAGAAATGTGTGACTGCAATACATATTGGTCTCAAAACATCGAATGATCTCTACACTTGTCTCAGAAGGAACACATGCCAAATGCGTACCCTTCAGTTACACTATTGCAATGAATGAGGCACTTGTGTAGGTTGCCTTTGCATGCTGATTCCTAAGTATGCTGTATCCAGTTGAGATGAATGCGTTTTGCTGGGTGTCATGACGGTCAAAGAATCATCTACTCAACTGTATTGAGTGGGTGTATGTGTACATGCGAGAATGCGTGTGGCATTCGCCGCGCCAAAGGTGCTTATGCATATCAATGTTACGATACTTTCCGCGGTGCGATCTCGGCCTCTTACACAAGTTTCGTTTCATATGCATTATTTTGCATCATATTTTGACATTACGTATCTTGATATACATCATATAGCGTGCAAAATAGCTCGATCAATCGTCTGAGTAAAACATTTCGATTGTGAGAACTGCAACATCAAAACTAATGTCCACTCGCACTAGCTGTGATACATATATCGATGTCATGCTATCGTTGGTTTGATTCTTCCAGTGATCGGCCTACATTATCATCTACCTCAACATATTGTATAAATCAAATAACTTGATAAAAACAACGCTTCACCCACTGTCGAATGACTGTTCCGCGTCGCCAATCTTCACATCATCGGGCCTGGTCGGTCAGTAATGCTGCCAGAAGTCGTCGGCCATGTGTCGCTGTATCTTCACCGGGCTCAGACACCTGAGAAAAAACAATAAAAGAGCGTTACAGTGTGCACGGTGTCTAACAAAATTGAAAGCAGCAGGCTCAATTCTTACATATGCCCACATTCCTTCACCCCACTGGCGTCAAAGACGCAAATCCCACCGCGATGCGGTCGAGATTACACTAAAGAAACTGGCATCTGTCGCCAGCATTCGGCTGCGCGGCACAGTAATGGCGGCAACCCGGAAGACGCGCCACAACAATACCGTGACGTCACGACAATACGGCAGACGCGCCATTTTCGTTCCTGGCGACGCCAGATTTCAAGATGGCGACGCCTTTGATCTAAGCAAACTGGGGGGGGGGGGGGGGGGGGGGGCGCTTTCTTCCACTTTTACTTCGTTCTTTCAATGTGTTACTTGCGCTAGCCTATTTCGCAATAAGGTACACACATAGGACTACAGTTGTATTATGGTACAACGGCCTTTGCGACATTCGGGTACTTTTTATGCACGATGCAAGTCAATGTGCGTGGCGTATAACACCGATTAGATTCAACAATGTCAGACTCTCTCCGTTGATTTTTAGACCAAAGATATCAGGCCTGCTGCGTCCGCGCGTATTAAAACCACTACACTACCCTACCCGCGCCTCTCGTAATGAAGTTTCAAACGTTGGAGCAATTGAGGTTGCCTTGCATTCTACGCAAGTGCCTAATTCATGTCGGAAATGGAACAGAATATTCATATTCTTGTTCTCATTCACAGTACACTGTATATGGTGCATACCACTCTTCGATTAGTTGTCTCAATGTCTCAAGCAGCTTTCCACCTATGCCTAGGCAAATATATGTTTGGACAGTATCTAATTTAACATTCGTACTGCTGAGCTTCAAACTACTACACTCAACGACAGAAGTTCCCTTCGTTGTGTTCGCAATCTACTCTCTGCGATCTGGAACTCTAAAACGTATTAACGGCGACGCCACGAGGGATGTATGCAGGCTGCGCAAAGATGTATCGGAAGCATTATATGCCATTCCATGCGATAAAAGACGTTCGTTCGCATACAGGCTAGATTTACTCTGTAGTGTAATACTCTTTGTAGGGTGTACAATGTGTGTAGCTAGCTCAACATCAATGATTACATGATGCGACCATTGCATTGCCTGTTAGTTGCTTTGTGGTTTCGTTTTCATATTGAACTTGCGACATGTCTGCTCTTTGGTTTCAGGTCTTCCTATTTGAGTCCGAAGTGTGAGCGACACAGACCCTCTGAGAATGCGACGAGCGAGTAGTGATGAAGCCCACGCATGTCTAGTATATAATTTCGTAGTTGTCTGGGTAGTTTGGAACAACCTTTGTTTTATCGTGTGCCTCTTCGCCTTCACTGTTATGTCTAGCTTTTGGCGTTACCTCTTTGTCGGCTTAGCGCTCACGACATGGCCAAAGAGCTGGCCTGTTGGCACTGATCACTGTAGCATATGCTATTGTTTCCAAGGCAATGTATCAACATATGCATTCGATCTCCGTCACTACCTAGATACAAATCTGCGTGCCGAGAAATGTGTGACTGCAATACATATTGGTCTCAAAACATCGAATGATCTCTACACTTGTCTCAGAAGGAACACATGCCAAATGCGTACCCTTCAGTTACACTATTGCAATGAATGAGGCACTTGTGTAGGTTGCCTTTGCATGCTGATTCCTAAGTATGCTGTATCCAGTCGAGATGAATGCGTTTTGCTGGGTGTCATGACGGTCAAAGAGTCATCTACTCAACTGTATTGAGTGGGTGTATGTGTATATGCGAGAATGTGTGTGGCATTCGCCGCGCCAATGGTGCTTATGCATATCAATGTTACGATACTTTCCGCGGTGCGATCTCGGCCTCTTACACAAGTTTCGTTTCATATTCATAATATTCATTATTTTGCATCATATTTTGACATTACGTATCTTGATATACATCATATAGCGTGCAAAATAGCTCGATCAATCGTCTGAGTAAAACGTTTCGATTGTGAGAACTGCAACATCAAAACTAATGTCCACTCGCACTAGCTGTGATACATATATCGATGTCATGCTATCGTTGATTTGATTCTTCCAGTGATCGGCCTACATTATCATCTACTTCAACATATTGTATAAATCAAATAACTTGATAAAAACAACGCTTCACCCACTGTCGAATGACTGTTCCGCGTCGCCAATCTTCACATCATCGGGCCTGGTCGGTCAGTAATGCTGCCAGAAGTCGTCGGCCATGTGTCGCTGTATCTTCACCGGGCTCAGACACCTGAGAAAAAACAATAAAAGAGCGTTACAGTATGCACGGTGTCTAACAAAATTGAAAGCAGCAGGCTCAATTCTTACATATGCCCACATTCCTTCACCCCACTGGCGTCAAAGACGCAAATCCCACCGCGATGCGGTCGAGATTACACTAAAGAAACTGGCATCTGTCGCCAGCATTCGGCTGCGCGGCACAGTAATGGCGGCAACCCGGAAGACGCGCCACAACAATACCGTGACGTCACGACAATACGGCAGACGCGCCATTTTCGTTCCTGGCGACGCCAGATTTCAAGATGGCGACGCCTTTGATCTAAGCAAACTGGGGGGGGGGGGCGCTTTCTTCCACTTTTACTTCGTTCTTTCAATGTGTTACTTGCGCTAGCCTATTTCGCAATAAGGTACACACATAGGACTACAGTTGTATTATGGTACAACGGCCTTTGCGACATTCGGGTACTTTTTATGCACGATGCAAGTCAATGTGCGTGGCGTATAACACCGATTAGATTCAACAATGTCAGACTCTCTCCGTTGATTTTTAGACCAAAGATATCAGGCCTGCTGCGTCCGCGCGTATTAAAACCACTACACTACCCTACCCGCGCCTCTCGTAATGAAGTTTCAAACGTTGGAGCAATTGAGGTTGCCTTGCATTCTACGCAAGTGCCTAATTCATGTCGGAAATGGAACAGAATATTCATATTCTTGTTCTCATTCACAGTACACTGTATATGGTGCATACCACTCTTCGATTAGTTGTCTCAATGTCTCAAGCAGCTTTCCACCTATGCCTAGGCAAATATATGTTTGGACAGTATCTAATTTAACATTCGTACTGCTGAGCTTCAAACTACTACACTCAACGACAGAAGTTCCCTTCGTTGTGTTCGCAATCTACTCTCTGCGATCTGGAACTCTAAAACGTATTAACGGCGACGCCACGAGGGATGTATGCAGGCTGCGCAAAGATGTATCGGAAGCATTATATGCCATTCCATGCGATAAAAGACGTTCGTTCGCATACAGGCTAGATTTACTCTGTAGTGTAATACTCTTTGTAGGGTGTACAATGTGTGTAGCTAGCTCAACATCAATGATTACATGATGCGACCATTGCATTGCCTGTTAGTTGCTTTGTGGTTTCGTTTTCATATTGAACTTGCGACATGTCTGCTCTTTGGTTTCAGGTCTTCCTATTTGAGTCCGAAGTGTGAGCGACACAGACCCTCTGAGAATGCGACGAGCGAGTAGTGATGAAGCCCACGCATGTCTAGTATATAATTTCGTAGTTGTCTGGGTAGTTTGGAACAACCTTTGTTTTATCGTGTGCCTCTTCGCCTTCACTGTTATGTCTAGCTTTTGGCGTTACCTCTTTGTCGGCTTAGCGCTCACGACATGGCCAAAGAGCTGGCCTGTTGGCACTGATCACTGTAGCATATGCTATTGTTTCCAAGGCAATGTATCAACATATGCATTCGATCTCCGTCACTACCTAGATACAAATCTGCGTGCCGAGAAATGTGTGACTGCAATACATATTGGTCTCAAAACATCGAATGATCTCTACACTTGTCTCAGAAGGAACACATGCCAAATGCGTACCCTTCAGTTACACTATTGCAATGAATGAGGCACTTGTGTAGGTTGCCTTTGCATGCTGATTCCTAAGTATGCTGTATCCAGTCGAGATGAATGCGTTTTGCTGGGTGTCATGACGGTCAAAGAGTCATCTACTCAACTGTATTGAGTGGGTGTATGTGTATATGCGAGAATGTGTGTGGCATTCGCCGCGCCAATGGTGCTTATGCATATCAATGTTACGATACTTTCCGCGGTGCGATCTCGGCCTCTTACACAAGTTTCGTTTCATATTCATAATATTCATTATTTTGCATCATATTTTGACATTACGTATCTTGATATACATCATATAGCGTGCAAAATAGCTCGATCAATCGTCTGAGTAAAACGTTTCGATTGTGAGAACTGCAACATCAAAACTAATGTCCACTCGCACTAGCTGTGATACATATATCGATGTCATGCTATCGTTGATTTGATTCTTCCAGTGATCGGCCTACATTATCATCTACTTCAACATATTGTATAAATCAAATAACTTGATAAAAACAACGCTTCACCCACTGTCGAATGACTGTTCCGCGTCGCCAATCTTCACATCATCGGGCCTGGTCGGTCAGTAATGCTGCCAGAAGTCGTCGGCCATGTGTCGCTGTATCTTCACCGGGCTCAGACACCTGAGAAAAAACAATAAAAGAGCGTTACAGTGTGCACGGTGTCTAACAAAATTGAAAGCAGCAGGCTCAATTCTTACATATGCCCACATTCCTTCACCCCACTGGCGTCAAAGACGCAAATCCCACCGCGATGCGGTCGAGATTACACTAAAGAAACTGGCATCTGTCGCCAGCATTCGGCTGCGCGGCACAGTAATGGCGGCAAACCGGAAGACGCGCCACAACAATACCGTGATGTCACGACAATACGGCAGACGCGCCATTTTCGTTCCTGGCGACGTCAGATTTCAAGATGGCGACGCCTTTGATCTAAGCAAACTGGGGGGAGGGCGCTTTCTTCCACTTTTACTTCGTTCTTTCAATGTTTTACTTGCGCTAGCCTATTTCGCAATAAGGTACACACATAGGACTACAGTTGTATTATGGTACAACGGCCTTTGCGACATTCGGGTACTTTTTATGCACGATGCAAGTCAATGTGCGTGGCGTATAACACCGATTAGATTCAACAATGTCAGACTCTCTCCGTTGATTTTTAGACCAAAGATATCAGGCCTGCTGCGTCCGCGCGTATTAAAACCACTACACTACCCTACCCGCGCCTCTCGTAATGAAGTTTCAAACGTTGGAGCAATTGAGGTTGGCTTGCATTCTACGCAAGTGCCTAATTCATATCGGAAATGGAACAGAATATTCATATTCTTGTTCTCATTCACAGTACACTGTATATGGTGCTTACCACTCTTCGATTAGTTGTCTCAATGTCTCAAGCAGCTTTCCACCTATGCCTAGGCAAATATATGTTTGGACAGTATATAATTTAACATTCGTACTGCTGAGCTTCAAACTACTACACTCAACGACAGAAGTTCCCTTCATTGTGTTCGCAATCTACTCTCTGCGATCTGGAACTCTAAAACGTGTTAACGGCGACGCCACGAGGGATGTCTGCAGGCTGCGCAAAGATGTATCGGAAGCATTATATGCCATTCCATGCGATAAAAGACGTTCGTTCGCATACAGGCTAGATTTACTCTTTAGTGTAATACTCTTTGTAGGGTGTACAATGTGTGTAGCTAGCTCAACATCAATGATTACATGATGCGACCATTGCATTGCCTGTTAGATGCTTTGTCGTTTCGTTTTCATATTGAACTTGCGACATGTCTGCTCTTTGGTTTCAAGGTCTTCCTATTTGAGTCCGAAGTGTGAGCGACACATACCCTCTGAGAATGCGACGAGCGAGTAGTGATGAAGCCCACGCATGTCTAGTATATAATTTCGTAGTTGTCTGGGTAGTTTGGAACAACCTTTGTTTTATCGTGTGCCTCTTCGCCTTCACTGTTATGTCTAGCTTTTGGCGTTACCTGTTTGTCGGCATAGCGCTGACGACATGGCCAAAGAGCTGGCCTGTTGGCACTGATCACTGTAGCATATGCTATTGTTTCCAAGGCAATGTATCAACATATGCATTCGATCTCCGTCACTACCTAGATACAAATCTGCGTGCCGAGAAATGTGTGACTGCAATACATATTGGTCTCAAAACATCGAATGATCTCTACACTTGTCTCAGAAGGAACACATGCCAAATGCGTACCCTTCAGTTACACTATTGCAATGAATGAGGCACTTGTGTAGGTTGCCTTTGCATGCTGATTCCTAAGTATGCTGTATCCAGTCGAGATGAATGCGTTTTGCTGGGTGTCATGACGGTCAAAGAATCATCTACTCAACTGTATTGAGTGGGTGTATGTGTACATGCGAGAATGTGTGTGGCATTCGCCGCGCCAATGGTGCTTATGCATATCAATGTTACGATACTTTCCGCGGTGCGATCTCGGCCTCTTACACAAGTTTCGTTTCATATGCATTATTTTGCATCATATTTTGACATTACGTATCTTGATATACATCATATAGCGTGCAAAATAGCTCGATCAATCGTCTGAGTAAAACGTTTCGATTGTGAGAACTGCAACATCAAAACTAATGTCCACTCGCACTAGCTGTGATACATATATCGATGTCATGCTATCGTTGATTTGATTCTTCCAGTGATCGGCCTACATTATCATCTACCTCAACATATTGTATAAATCAAATAACTTGATAAAAACAACGCTTCACCCACTGTCGAATGACTGTTCCGCGTCGCCAATCTTCACATCATCGGGCCTGGTCGGTCAGTAATGCTGCCAGAAGTCGTCGGCCATGTGTCGCTGTATCTTCACCGGGCTCAGACACCTGAGAAAAAACAATAAAAGAGCGTTACAGCGTGCACGGTGTCTAACAAAATTGAAAGCAGCAGGCTCAATTCTTACATATGCCCACATTCCTTCACCCCACTGGCGTCAAAGACGCAAATCCCACCGCGATGCGATCGAGATTACACTAAAGAAACTGGCATCTGTCGCCAGCATTCGGCTGCGCGGCACAGTAATGGCGGCAAACCGGAAGACGCGCCACAACAATACCGTGACGTCACGACAATACGGCAGACGCGCCATTTTCGTTCCTGGCGACGTCAGATTTCAAGATGGCGACGCCTTTGATCTAAGCAAACTGGGGGGGGGCGCTTTCTTCCACTTTTACTTCGTTCTTTCAATGTTTTACTTGCGCTAGCCTATTTCGCAATAAGGTACACACATAGGACTACAGTTGTATTATGGTACAACGGCCTTTGCGACATTCGGGTACTTTTTATGCACGATGCAAGTCAATGTGCGTGGCGTATAACACCGATTAGATTCAACAATGTCAGACTCTCTCCGTTGATTTTTAGACCAAAGATATCAGGCCTGCTGCGTCCGCGCGTATTAAAACCACTACACTACCCTACCCGCGCCTCTCGTAATGAAGTTTCAAACGTTGGAGCAATTGAGGTTGGCTTGCATTCTACGCAAGTGCCTAATTCATATCGGAAATGGAACAGAATATTCATATTCTTGTTCTCATTCACAGTACACTGTATATGGTGCTTACCACTCTTCGATTAGTTGTCTCAATGTCTCAAGCAGCTTTCCACCTATGCCTAGGCAAATATATGTTTGGACAGTATATAATTTAACATTCGTACTGCTGAGCTTCAAACTACTACACTCAACGACAGAAGTTCCCTTCATTGTGTTCGCAATCTACTCTCTGCGATCTGGAACTCTAAAACGTGTTAACGGCGACGCCACGAGGGATGTCTGCACGCTGCGCAAA
Source organism: Oasisia sp. SBJ-2009 (assembly GCA_964017155.1). Classification (NCBI taxonomy): domain Eukaryota; kingdom Metazoa; phylum Annelida; class Polychaeta; order Sabellida; family Siboglinidae; genus Oasisia; species Oasisia sp. SBJ-2009. The sequence goes on along the minus strand of OZ024864.1, from coordinate 37,752,796 downwards.
GATGTATCGGAAGCATTATATGCCATTCCATGCGATAAAAGACGTTCGTTCGCATACAGGCTAGATTTACTCTTTAGTGTAATACTCTTTGTAGGGTGTACAATGTGTGTAGCTAGCTCAACATCAATGATTACATGATGCGACCATTGCATTGCCTGTTAGTTGCTTTGTGGTTTCGTTTTCATATTGAACTTGCGACATGTCTGCTCTTTGGTTTCAGGTCTTCCTATTTGAGTCCGAAGTGTGAGCGACACAGACCCTCTGAGAATGCGAAGAGCGAGTAGTGATGAAGCCCACGCATGTCTAGTATATAATTTCGTAGTTGTCTGGGTAGTTTGGAACAACCTTTGTTTTATCGTGTGCCTCTTCGCCTTCACTGTTATGTCTAGCTTTTGGCGTTACCTCTTTGTCGGCTTAGCGCTCACGACATGGCCACAGAGCTGGCCTGTTGGCACTGATCACTGTAGCATATGCTGTTGTTTCAAAGGCAATGTATCAACATATGCATTCGATCTCCGTCACTACCTAGATACAAATCTGCGTGCCGAGAAATGTGTGACTGCAATACATATTGGTCTCAAAACATCGAATGATCTCTACACTTGTCTCAGAAGGAACACATGCCAAATGCGTACCCTTCAGTTACACTATTGCAATGAATGAGGCACTTGTGTAGGTTGCCTTTGCAATCTGATTCCTAAGTATGCTGTATCCAGTCGAGATGAATGCGTTTTGCTGGGTGTCATGACGGTCAAAGAATCATCTACTCAACTGTATTGAGTGGGTGTATGTGTACATGCGAGAATGTGTGTGGCATTCGCCGCGCCAATGGTGCTTATGCATATCAATGTTACGATACTTTCCGCGGTGCGATCTCGGCCTCTTACACAAGTTTCGTTTCATATGCATTATTTTGCATCATATTTTGACATTACGTATCTTGATATACATCATATAGCGTGCAAAATAGCTCGATCAATCGTCTGAGTAAAACGTTTCGATTGTGAGAACTGCAACATCAAAACTAATGTCCACTCGCACTAGCTGTGATACATATATCGATGTCATGCTATCGTTGATTTGATTCTTCCAGTGATCGGCCTACATTATCATCTACCTCAACATATTGTATAAATCAAATAACTTGATAAAAACAACGCTTCACCCACTGTCGAATGACTGTTCCGCGTCGCCAATCTTCACATCATCGGGCCTGGTCGGTCAGTAATGCTGCCAGAAGTCGTCGGCCATGTGTCGCTGTATCTTCACCGGGCTCAGACACCTGAGAAAAAACAATAAAAGAGCGTTACTGTGTGCACGGTGTCTAACAAAATTGAAAGCAGCAGGCTCAATTCTTACATATGCCCACATTCCTTCACCCCACTGGCGTCAAAGACGCAAATCCCACCGCGATGCGGTCGAGATTACACTAAAGAAACTGGCATCTGTCGCCAGCATTCGGCTGCGCGGCACAGTAATGGCGGCAAACCGGAAGACGCGCCACAACAATACCGTGACGTCACGACAATACGGCAGACGCGCCATTTTCGTTCCTGGCGACGTCAGATTTCAAGATGGCGACGCCTTTGATCTAAGCAAACTGGGGGGGGGGCGCTTTCTTCCACTTTTACTTCGTTCTTTCAATGTTTTACTTGCGCTAGCCTATTTCGCAATAAGGTACACACATAGGACTACAGTTGTATTATGGTACAACGGCCTTTGCGACATTCGGGTACTTTTTATGCACGATGCAAGTCAATGTGCGTGGCGTATAACACCGATTAGATTCAACAATGTCAGACTCTCTCCGTTGATTTTTAGACCAAAGATATCAGGCCTGCTGCGTCCGCGCGTATTAAAACCACTACACTACCCTACCCGCGCCTCTCGTAATGAAGTTTCAAACGTTGGAGCAATTGAGGTTGGCTTGCATTCTACGCAAGTGCCTAATTCATGTCGGAAATGGAACAGAATATTCATATTCTTGTTCTCATTCACAGTACACTGTATATGGTGCATACCACTCTTCGATTAGTTGTCTCAATGTCTCAAGCAGCTTTCCACCTATGCCTAGGCAAATAGATGTTTGGACAGTATCTAATTTAACATTCGTACTGCTGAGCTTCAAACTACTACACTCAACGATACAAGTTCCCTTCATTGTGTTCGCAATCTACTCTCTGCGATCTGGAACTCTAAAACGTGTTAACGGCGACGCCACGAGGGATGTATGCAGGCTGCGCAAAGATGTATCGGAAGCATTATATGCCATTCCATGCGATAAAAGACGTTCGTTCGCATACAGGCTAGATTTACTCTGTAGTGTAATACTCTTTGTACGGTGTACAATGTGTGTAGCTAGCTCAACATCAATGATTACATGATGCGACCATTGCATTGCCTGTTAGTTGCTTTGTGGTTTCGTTTTCATATTGAACTTGCGACATGTCTGCTCTTTGGTTTCAGGTCTTCCTATTTGAGTCCGAAGTGTGAGCGACACAGACCCTCTGAGAATACGACGAGCGAGTAGTGATGAAGCCCACGCATGTCTAGTATATAATTTCGTAGTTGTCTGGGTAGTTTGGAACAACCTTTGTTTTATCGTGTGCCTCTTCGCCTTCACTGTTATGTCTAGCTTTTGGCGTTACCTGTTTGTCGGCATAGCGCTCACGACATGGCCAAAGAGCTGGCCTGTTGGCATTGATCACTGTAGCATATGCTATTGTTTCAAAGGCAATGTATCAACATATGCATTCGATCTCCGTCACTACCTAGATACAAATTTGCGTGCCGAGAAATGTGTGACTGCAATACATATTGGTCTCAAAACATCGAATGATCTCTACACTTGTCTCAGAAGGAACACATGCCAAATGCGTACCCTTCAGTTACACTATTGCAATGAATGAGGCACTTGTGTAGGTTGCCTTTGCATGCTGATTCCTAAGTATGCTGTATCCAGTCGAGATGAATGCGTTTTGCTGGGTGTCATGACGGTCAAAGAATCATCTACTCAACTGTATTGAGTGGGTGTATGTGTACATGCGAGAATGTGTGTGGCATTCGCCGCGCCAATGGTGCTTATGCATATCAATGTTACGATACTTTCCGCGGTGCGATCTCGGCCTCTTACACAAGTTTCGTTTCATATGCATTATTTTGCATCATATTTTGACATTACGTATCTTGATATACATCATATAGCGTGCAAAATAGCTCGATCAATCGTCTGAGTAAAACGTTTCGATTGTGAGAACTGCAACATCAAAACTAATGTCCACTCGCACTAGCTGTGATACATATATCGATGTCATGCTATCGTTGATTTGATTCTTCCAGTGATCGGCCTACATTATCATCTACCTCAACATATTGTATAAATCAAATAACTTGATAAAAACAACGCTTCACCCACTGTCGAATGACTGTTCCGCGTCGCCAATCTTCACATCATCGGGCCTGGTCGGTCAGTATTGCTGCCAGAAGTCGTCGGCCATGTGTCGCTGTATCTTCACCGGGCTCAGACACCTGAGAAAAAACAATAAAAGAGCGTTACTGTGTGCACGGTGTCTAACAAAATTGAAAGCAGCAGGCTCAATTCTTACATATGCCCACATTCCTTCACCCCACTGGCGTCAAAGACGCAAATCCCACCGCGATGCGGTCGAGATTACACTAAAGAAACTGGCATCTGTCGCCAGCATTCGGCTGCGCGGCACAGTAATGGCGGCAAACCGGAAGACGCGCCACAACAATACCGTGACGTCACGACAATACGGCAGACGCGCCATTTTCGTTCCTGGCGACGTCAGATTTCAAGATGGCGACGCCTTTGATCTAAGCAAACTGGGGGGGGGGGGGGGGGGCGCTTTCTTCCACTTTTACTTCGTTCTTTCAATGTTTTACTTGCGCTAGCCTATTTCGCAATAAGGTACACACATAGGACTACAGTTGTATTATGGTACAACGGCCTTTGCGACATTCGGGTACTTTTTATGCACGATGCAAGTCAATGTGCGTGGCGTATAACACCGATTAGATTCAACAATGTCAGACTCTCTCCGTTGATTTTTAGACCAAAGATATCAGGCCTGCTGCGTCCGCGCGTATTAAAACCACTACACTACCCTACCCGCGCCTTTCGTAATGAAGTTTCAAACGTGGGAGCAATTGAGGTTGGCTTGCATTCTACGCAAGTGCCTAATTCATATCGGAAATGGAACAGAATATTCATATTCTTGTTCTCATTCACAGTACACTGTATATGGTGCTTACCACTCTTCGATTAGTTGTCTCAATGTCTCAAGCAGCTTTCCACCTATGCCTAGGCAAATATATGTTTGGACAGTATATAATTTAACATTCGTACTGCTGAGCTTCAAACTACTACACTCAATGACAGAAGTTCCCTTCATTGTGTTCGCAATCTACTCTCTGCGATCTGGAACTCTAAAACGTGTTAACGGCGACGCCACGAGGGATGTCTGCAGGCTGCGCAAAGATGTATCGGAAGTATTATATGCCATTCCATGCGATAAAAGACGTTCGTTCGCACACAGGCTAGATTTACTCTTTAGTGTAATACTCTTTGTAGGGTGTACAATGTGTGTAGCTAGCTCAACATCAATGATTACATGATGCGACCATTGCATTGCATTGCCTGTTAGTTGCTTTGTGGTTTCGTTTTCATATTGAAATTGCGACATGTCTGCTCTTTGGTTTCAAGGTCTTCCTATTTTAGTCCGAAGTGTGAGCGACACAGACCCTCTGAGAATGCGACGAGCGAGTAGTGATGAAGCCCACGCATGTCTAGTATATAATTTCGTAGTTGTCTGGGTAGTTTGGAACAACCTTTGTTTTATCGTGTGCCTCTTCGCCTTCACTGTTATGTCTAGCTTTTGGCGTTACCTGTTTGTCGGCATAGCGCTGACGACATGGCCAAAGAGCTGGCCTGTTGGCACTGGTCACTGTAGCATATGCTATTGTTTCCAAGGCAATGTATCAACATATGCATTCGATCTCCGTCACTACCTAGATACAAATATGCGTGCCGAGAAATGTGTGACTGCAATACATATTGGTCTCAAAACATCGAATGATCTCTACACTTGTCTCAGAAGGAACACATGCCAAATGCGTACCCTTCAGTTACACTATTGCAATGAATGAGGCACTTGTGTAGGTTGCCTTTGCATGCTGATTCCTAAGTATGCTGTATCCAGTCGAGATGAATGCGTTTTGCTGGGTGTCATGACGGTCAAAGAATCATCTACTCAACTGTATTGAGTGGGTGTATGTGTACATGCGAGAATGTGTGTGGCATTCGCCGCGCCAATGGTGCTTATGCATATCAATGTTACGATACTTTCCGCGGTGCGATCTCGGCCTCTTACACAAGTTTCGTTTCATATGCATTATTTTGCATCATATTTTGACATTACGTATCTTGATATACATCATATAGCGTGCAAAATAGCTCGATCAATCGTCTGAGTAAAACGTTTCGATTGTGAGAACTGCAACATCAAAACTAATGTCCACTCGCACTAGCTGTGATTCCTATATCGATGTCATGCTATCGTTGATTTGATTCTTCCAGTGATCGGCCTACATTATCATCTACCTCAACATATTGTATAAATCAAATAACTTGATAAAAACAACGCTTCACCCACTGTCGAATGACTGTTCCGCGTCGCCAATCTTCACATCATCGGGCCTGGTCGGTCAGTAATGCTGCCAGAAGTCGTCGGCCATGTGTCGCTGTATCTTCACCGGGCTCAGACACCTGAGAAAAAACAATAAAAGAGCGTTACAGTGTGCACGGTGTCTAACAAAATTGAAAGCAGCAGGCTCAATTCTTACATATGCCCACATTCCTTCACCCCACTGGCGTCAAAGACGCAAATCCCACCGCGATGCGGTCGAGATTACACTAAAGAAACTGGCATCTGTCGCCAGCATTCGGCTGCGCGGCACAGTAATGGCGGCAAACCGGAAGACGCGCCACAACAATACCGTGACGTCACGACAATACGGCAGACGCGCCATTTTCGTTCCTGGCGACGTCAGATTTCAAGATGGCGACGCCTTTGATCTAAGCAAACTGGGGGGAGGGCGCTTTCTTCCACTTTTACTTCGTTCTTTCAATGTTTTACTTGCGCTAGCCTATTTCGCAATAAGGTACACACATAGGACTACAGTTGTATTATGGTACAACGGCCTTTGCGACATTCGGGTACTTTTTATGCACGATGCAAGTCAATGTGCGTGGCGTATAACACCGATTAGATTCAACAATGTCAGACTCTCTCCGTTGATTTTTAGACCAAAGATATCAGGCCTGCTGCGTCCGCGCGTATTAAAACCACTACACTACCCTACCCGCGCCTCTCGTAATGAAGTTTCAAACGTTGGAGCAATTGAGGTTGGCTTGCATTCTACGCAAGTGCCTAATTCATATCGGAAATGGAACAGAATATTCATATTCTTGTTCTCATTCACAGTACACTGTATATGGTGCTTACCACTCTTCGATTAGTTGTCTCAATGTCTCAAGCAGCTTTCCACCTATGCCTAGGCAAATATATGTTTGGACAGTATATAATTTAACATTCGTACTGCTGAGCTTCAAACTACTACACTCAACGACAGAAGTTCCCTTCATTGTGTTCGCAATCTACTCTCTGCGATCTGGAACTCTAAAACGTGTTAACGGCGACGCCACGAGGGATGTCTGCAGGCTGCGCAAAGATGTATCGGAAGCATTATATGCCATTCCATGCGATAAAAGACGTTCGTTCGCATACAGGCTAGATTTACTCTTTAGTGTAATACTCTTTGTAGGGTGTACAATGTGTGTAGCTAGCTCAACATCAATGATTACATGATGCGACCATTGCATTGCCTGTTAGTTGCTTTGTGGTTTCGTTTTCATATTGAACTTGCGACATGTCTGCTCTTTGGTTTCAAGGTCTTCCTATTTGAGTCCGAAGTGTGAGCGACACATACCCTCTGAGAATGCGACGAGCGAGTAGTGATGAAGCCCACGCATGTCTAGTATATAATTTCGTAGTTGTCTGGGTAGTTTGGAACAACCTTTGTTTTATCGTGTGCCTCTTCGCCTTCACTGTTATGTCTAGCTTTTGGCGTTACCTGTTTGTCGGCATAGCGCTGACGACATGGCCAAAGAGCTGGCCTGTTGGCACTGATCACTGTAGCATATGCTATTGTTTCCAAGGCAATGTATCAACATATGCATTCGATCTCCGTCACTACCTAGATACAAATCTGCGTGCCGAGAAATGTGTGACTGCAATACATATTGGTCTCAAAACATCGAATGATCTCTACACTTGTCTCAGAAGGAACACATGCCAAATGCGTACCCTTCAGTTACACTATTGCAATGACTGAGGCACTTGTGTAGATTGCCTTTGCATGCTGATTCCTAAGTATGCTGTATCCAGTCGAGATGAATGCGATTTGCTGGGTGTCATGACGGTCAAAGAATCATCTACTCAACTGTATTGAGTGGGTGTATGTGTACATGCGAGAATGTGTGTTGCATTCGCCGCGCCAATGGTGCTTATGCATATCAATGTTACGATACTTTCCGCGGTGCGATCTCGGCCTCTTACACAAGTTTCGTTTCATATGCATTATTTTGCATCATATTTTGACATTACGTATCTTGATATACATCATATAGCGTGCAAAATAGCTCGATCAATCGTCTGAGTAAAACGTTTCGATTGTGAGAACTGCAACATCAAAACTAATGTCCACTCGCACTAGCTGTGATACATATATCGATGTCATGCTATCGTTGATTTGATTCTTCCAGTGATCGGCCTACATTATCATCTACCTCAACATATTGTATAAATCAAATAACTTGATAAAAACAACGCTTCACCCACTGTCGAATGACTGTTCCGCGTCGCCAATCTTCACATCATCGGGCCTGGTCGGTCAGTAATGCTGCCAGAAGTCGTCGGCCATGTGTCGCTGTATCTTCACCGGGCTCAGACACCTGAGAAAAAACAATAAAAGAGCGTTACAGTGTGCACGGTGTCTAACAAAATTGAAAGCAGCAGGCTCAATTCTCACATATGCCCACATTCCTTCACCCCACTGGCGTCAAAGACGCAAATCCCACCGCGATGCGGTCGAGATTACACTAAAGAAACTGGCATCTGTCGCCAGCATTCGGCTGCGCGGCACAGTAATGGCGGCAAACCGGAAGACGCGCCACAACAATACCGTGACGTCACGACAATACGGCAGACGCGCCATTTTCGTTCCTGGCGACGTCAGATTTAAAGATGGCGACGCCTTTGATCTAAGCAAACTGGGGGGGGGGGGGGGGGCGCTTTCTTCCACTTTTACTTCGTTCTTTCAATGTTTTACTTGCGCTAGCCTATTTCGCAATAAGGTACACACATAGGACTACAGTTGTATTATGGTACAACGGCCTTTGCGACATTCGGGTACTTTTTATGCACGATGCAAGTCAATGTGCGTGGCGTATAACACCGATTAGATTCAACAATGTCAGACTCTCTCCGTTGATTTTTAGACCAAAGATATCAGGCCTGCTGCGTCCGCGCGTATTAAAACCACTACACTACCCTACCCGCGCCTTTCGTAATGAAGTTTCAAACGTGGGAGCAATTGAGGTTGGCTTGCATTCTACGCAAGTGCCTAATTCATATCGGAAATGGAACAGAATATTCATATTCTTGTTCTCATTCACAGTACACTGTATATGGTGCTTACCACTCTTCGATTAGTTGTCTCAATGTCTCAAGCAGCTTTCCACCTATGCCTAGGCAAATATATGTTTGGACAGTATATAATTTAACATTCGTACTGCTGAGCTTCAAACTACTACACTCAACGACAGAAGTTCCCTTCATTGTGTTCGCAATCTACTCTCTGCGATCTGGAACTCTAAAACGTGTTAACGGCGACGCCACGAGGGATGTCTGCAGGCTGCGCAAAGATGTATCGGAAGCATTATATGCCATTCCATGCGATAAAAGACGTTCGTTCGCATACAGGCTAGATTTACTCTTTAGTGTAATACTCTTTGTAGGGTGTACAATGTGTGTAGCTAGCTCAACATCAATGATTACATGATGCGACCATTGCATTGCCTGTTAGTTGCTTTGTGGTTTCGTTTTCATATTGAAATTGCGACATGTCTGCTCTTTGGTTTCAAGGTCTTCCTATTTTAGTCCGAAGTGTGAGCGACACAGACCCTCTGAGAATGCGACGAGCGAGTAGTGATGAAGCCCACGCATGTCTAGTATATAATTTCGTAGTTGTCTGGGTAGTTTGGAACAACCTTTGTTTTATCGTGTGCCTCTTCGCCTTCACTGTTATGTCTAGCTTTTGGCGTTACCTGTTTGTCGGCATAGCGCTGACGACATGGCCAAAGAGCTGGCCTGTTGGCACTGGTCACTGTAGCATATGCTATTGTTTCCAAGGCAATGTATCAACATATGCTTTCGATCTCCGTCACTACCTAGATACAAATATGCGTGCCGAGAAATGTGTGACTGCAATACATATTGGTCTCAAAACATCGAATGATCTCTACACTTGTCTCAGAAGGAACACATGCCAAATGCGTACCCTTCAGTTACACTATTGCAATGAATGAGGCACTTGTGTAGGTTGCCTTTGCATGCTGATTCCTAAGTATGCTGTATCCAGTCGAGATGAATGCGTTTTGCTGGGTGTCATGACGGTCAAAGAATCATCTACTCAACTGTATTGAGTGGGTGTATGTGTACATGCGAGAATGTGTGTGGCATTCGCCGCGCCAATGGTGCTTATGCATATCAATGTTACGATACTTTCCGCGGTGCGATCTCGGCCTCTTACACAAGTTTCGTTTCATATGCATTATTTTGCATCATATTTTGACATTATGTATCTTGATATACATCATATAGCGTGCAAAATAGCTCGATCAATCGTCTGAGTAAAACGTTTCGATTGTGAGAACTGCAACATCAAAACTAATGTCCACTCGCACTAGCTGTGATACATATATCGATGTCATGCTATCGTTGATTTGATTCTTCCAGTGATCGGCCTACATTATCATCTACCTCAACATATTGTATAAATCAAATAACTTGATAAAAACAACGCTTCACCCACTGTCGAATGACTGTTCCGCGTCGCCAATCTTCACATCATCGGGCCTGGTCGGTCAGTAATGCTGCCAGAAGTCGTCGGCCATGTGTCGCTGTATCTTCACCGGGCTCAGACACCTGAGAAAAAACAATAAAAGAGCGTTACAGTGTGCACGGTGTCTAACAAAATTGAAAGCAGCAGGCTCAATTCTTACATATGCCCACATTCCTTCACCCCACTGGCGTCAAAGACGCAAATCCCACCGCGATGCGGTCGAGATTACACTAAAGAAACTGGCATCTGTCGCCAGCATTCGGCTGCGCGGCACAGTAATGGCGGCAAACCGGAAGACGCGCCACAACAATACCGTGACGTCACGACAATACGGCAGACGCGCCATTTTCGTTCCTGGCGACGTCAGATTTCAAGATGGCGACGCCTTTGATCTAAGCAAACTGGGGGGAGGGCGTTTTCTTCCACTTTTACTTCGTTCTTTCAATGTTTTACTTGCGCTAGCCTATTTCGCAATAAGGTACACACATAGGACTACAGTTGTATTATGGTACAACGGCCTTTGCGACATTCGGGTACTTTTTATGCACGATGCAAGTCAATGTGCGTGGCGTATAACACCGATTAGATTCAACAATGTCAGACTCTCTCCGTTGATTTTTAGACCAAAGATATCAGGCCTGCTGCGTCCGCGCGTATTAAAACCACTACACTACCCTACCCGCGCCTCTCGTAATGAAGTTTCAAACGTTGGAGCAATTGAGGTTGGCTTGCATTCTACGCAAGTGCCTAATTCATGTCGGAAATGGAACAGAATATTCATATTCTTGTTCTCATTCACAGTACACTGTATATGGTGCATACCACTCTTCGATTAGTTGTCTCAATGTCTCAAGCAGCTTTCCACCTATGCCTAGGCAAATATATGTTTGGACAGTATCTAATTTAACATTCTTACTGCTGAGCTTCAAACTACTACACTCAACGACAGAAGTTCCCTTCGTTGTGTTCGCAATCTACTCTCTGCGATCTGGAACTCTAAAACGTGTTAACGGCTACGCCACGAGGGATGTATGCAGGCTGCGCAAAGATGTATCGGAAGCATTATATGCCATTCCATGCGATAAAAGACGTTCGTTCGCATACAGGCTAGATTTACTCTGTAGTGTAATACTCTTTGTAGGGTGTACAATGTGTGTAGCTAGCTCAACATCAACGATTACATGATGCGACCATTGCATTGCCTGTTAGTTGCTTTGTGGTTTCGTTTTCATATTGAACTTGCGACATGTCTGCTCTTTGGTTTCAAGGTCTTCCTATTTGAGTCCGAAGTGTGAGCGACACAGACCCTCTGAGAATGCGACGAGCGAGTAGTGATGAAGCCCACGCATGTCTAGTATATAATTTCGTAGTTGTCTGGGTAGTTTGGAACAAACTTTGTTTTATCGTGTGCCTCTTCGCCTTCACTGTTATGTCTAGCTTTTGGCGTTACCTGTTTGTCGGCATAGCGCTCACGACATGGCCAAAGAGCTGGCCTGTTGGCACTGATCACTGTAGCATATGCTATTGTTTCCAAGGCAATGTATCAACATATGCATTCGATCTCCGTCACTACCTAGATACAAATCTGCGTGCCGAGAAATGTGTGACTGCAATACATATTGGTCTCAAAACATCGAATGATCTCTACACTTGTCTCAGAAGGAACACATGCCAAATGCGTACCCTTCAGTTACACTATTGCAATGAATGAGGCACTTGTGTAGGTTGCCTTTGCATGCTGATTCCTAAGTATGCTGTATCCAGTCGAGATGAATGCGTTTTGCTGGGTGTCATGACGGTCAAAGAATCATCTACTCAACTGTATTGAGTGGGTGTATGTGTACATGCGAGAATGTGTGTGGCATTCGCCGCGCCAATGGTGCTTATGCATGTCAATGTTACAATACTTTCCGCGGTGCGATCTCGGCCTCTTACACAAGTTTCGTTTCATATGCATTATTTTGCATCATATTTTGACATTACGTATCTTGATATACATCATATAGCGTGCAAAATAGCTCGATCAATCGTCTGAGTAAAACGTTTCGATTGTGAGAACTGCAACATCAAAACTAATGTCCACTCGCACTAGCTGTGATACATATATCAATGTCATGCTATCGTTGATTTGATTCTTCCAGTGATCGGCCTACATTATCATCTACCTCAACATATTGTATAAATCAAATAACTTGAAAAAAACAACGCTTCACCCACTGTCGAATGACTGTTCCGCGTCGCCAATCTTCACATCATCGGGCCTGGTCGGTCAGTAATGCTGCCAGAAGTCGTCGGCCATGTGTCGCTGTATCTTCACCGGGCTCAGACACCTGAGAAAAAACAATAAAAGAGCGTTACAGTGTGCACGGTGTCTAACAAAATTGAAAGCAGCAGGCTCAATTCTCACATATGCCCACATTCCTTCACCCCACTGGCGTCAAAGACGCAAATCCCACCGCGATGCGGTCGAGATTACACTAAAGAAACTGGCATCTGTCGCCAGCATTCGGCTGCGCGGCACAGTAATGGCGGCAAACCGGAAGACGCGCCACAACAATACCGTGACGTCACGACAATACGGCAGACGCGCCATTTTCGTTCCTGGCGACGTCAGATTTCAAGATGGCGACGCCTTTGATCTAAGCAAACTGGGGGGAGGGCGCTTTCTTCCACTTTTACTTCGTTCTTTCAATGTTTTACTTGCGCTAGCCTATTTCGCAATAAGGTACACACATAGGACTACAGTTGTATTATGGTACAACGGCCTTTGCGACATTCGGGTACTTGTTATGCAAGATGCAAGTCAATGTGCGTGGCGTATAACACCGATTAGATTCAACAATGTCAGACTCTCTCCGTTGATTTTTAGACCAAAGATATCAGGCCTGCTGCGTCCGCGCGTATTAAAACCACTACACTACCCTACCCGCGCCTCTCGTAATGAAGTTTCAAACGTTGGAGCAATTGAGGTTGGCTTGCATTCTACGCAAGTGCCTAATTCATGTCGGAAATGGAACAGAATATTCATATTCTTGTTCTCATTCACAGTACACTGTATATGGTGCATACCACTCTTCGATTAGTTGTCTCAATGTCTCAAGCAGCTTTCCACCTATGCCTAGGCAAATATATGTTTGGACAGTATCTAATTTAACATTCTTACTGCTGAGCTTCAAACTACTACACTCAACGACAGAAGTTCCCTTCGTTGTGTTCGCAATCTACTCTCTGCGATCTGGAACTCTAAAACGTGTTAACGGCTACGCCACGAGGGATGTATGCAGGCTGCGCAAAGATGTATCGGAAGCATTATATGCCATTCCATGCGATAAAAGACGTTCGTTCGCATACAGGCTAGATTTACTCTGTAGTGTAATACTCTTTGTAGGGTGTACAATGTGTGTAGCTAGCTCAACATCAACGATTACATGATGCGACCATTGCATTGCCTGTTAGTTGCTTTGTGGTTTCGTTTTCATATTGAACTTGCGACATGTCTGCTCTTTGGTTTCAAGGTCTTCCTATTTGAGTCCGAAGTGTGAGCGACACAGACCCTCTGAGAATGCGACGAGCGAGTAGTGATGAAGCCCACGCATGTCTAGTATATAATTTCGTAGTTGTCTGGGTAGTTTGGAACAAACTTTGTTTTATCGTGTGCCTCTTCGCCTTCACTGTTATGTCTAGCTTTTGGCGTTACCTGTTTGTCGGCATAGCGCTCACGACATGGCCAAAGAGCTGGCCTGTTGGCACTGATCACTGTAGCATATGCTATTGTTTCCAAGGCAATGTATCAACATATGCATTCGATCTCCGTCACTACCTAGATACAAATCTGCGTGCCGAGAAATGTGTGACTGCAATACATATTGGTCTCAAAACATCGAATGATCTCTACCCTTGTCTCAGAAGGAACACATGCCAAATGCGTACCCTTCAGTTACACTATTGCAATGAATGAGGCACTTGTGTAGGTTGCCTTTGCATGCTGATTCCTAAGTATGCTGTATCCAGTCGAGATGAATGCGTTTTGCTGGGTGTCATGACGGTCAAAGAATCATCTACTCAACTGTATTGAGTGGGTGTATGTGTACATGCGAGAATGTGTGTGGCATTCGCCGCGCCAATGGTGCTTATGCATGTCAATGTTACAATACTTTCCGCGGTGCGATCTCGGCCTCTTACACAAGTTTCGTTTCATATGCATTATTTTGCATCATATTTTGACATTACGTATCTTGATATACATCATATAGCGTGCAAAATAGCTCGATCAATCGTCTGAGTAAAACGTTTCGATTGTGAGAACTGCAACATCAAAACTAATGTCCACTCGCACTAGCTGTGATACATATATCAATGTCATGCTATCGTTGATTTGATTCTTCCAGTGATCGGCCTACATTATCATCTACCTCAACATATTGTATAAATCAAATAACTTGAAAAAAACAACGCTTCACCCACTGTCGAATGACTGTTCCGCGTCGCCAATCTTCACATCATCGGGCCTGGTCGGTCAGTAATGCTGCCAGAAGTCGTCGGCCATGTGTCGCTGTATCTTCACCGGGCTCAGACACCTGAGAAAAAACAATAAAAGAGCGTTACAGTGTGCACGGTGTCTAACAAAATTGAAAGCAGCAGGCTCAATTCTCACATATGCCCACATTCCTTCACCCCACTGGCGTCAAAGACGCAAATCCCACCGCGATGCGGTCGAGATTACACTAAAGAAACTGGCATCTGTCGCCAGCATTCGGCTGCGCGGCACAGTAATGGCGGCAAACCGGAAGACGCGCCACAACAATACCGTGACGTCACGACAATACGGCAGACGCGCCATTTTCGTTCCTGGCGACGTCAGATTTCAAGATGGCGACGCCTTTGATCTAAGCAAACTGGGGGGGGGGCGCTTTCTTCCACTTTTACTTCCTTCTTTCAATGTTTTACTTGCGCTAGCCTATTTCGCAATAAGGTACACACATAGGACTACAGTTGTATTATGGTACAACGGCCTTTGCGACATTCGGGTACTTTTTATGCACGATGCAAGTCAATGTGCGTGGCGTATAACACCGATTAGATTCAACAATGTCAGACTCTCTCCGTTGATTTTTAGACCAAAGATATCAGGCCTGCTGCGTCCGCGCGTATTAAAACCACTACACTACCCTACCCGCGCCTCTCGTAATGAAGTTTCAAACGTTGGAGCAATTGAGGTTGGCTTGCATTCTACGCAAGTGCCTAATTCATGTCGGAAATGGAACAGAATATTCATATTCTTGTTCTCATTCACAGTACACTGTATATGGTGCATACCACTCTTCGATTAGTTGTCTCAATGTCTCAAGCAGCTTTCCACCTATGCCTAGGCAAATAGATGTTTGGACAGTATCTAATTTAACATTCGTACTGCTGAGCTTCAAACTACTACACTCAACGATACAAGTTCCCTTCATTGTGTTCGCAATCTACTCTCTGCGATCTGGAACTCTAAAACGTGTTAACGGCGACGCCACGAGGGATGTATGCAGGCTGCGCAAAGATGTATCGGAAGCATTATATGCCATTCCATGCGATAAAAGACGTTCGTTCGCATACAGGCTAGATTTACTCTGTAGTGTAATACTCTTTGTACGGTGTACAATGTGTGTAGCTAGCTCAACATCAATGATTACATGATGCGACCATTGCATTGCCTGTTAGTTGCTTTGTGGTTTCGTTTTCATATTGAACTTGCGACATGTCTGCTCTTTGGTTTCAGGTCTTCCTATTTGAGTCCGAAGTGTGAGCGACACAGACCCTCTGAGAATACGACGAGCGAGTAGTGATGAAGCCCACGCATGTCTAGTATATAATTTCGTAGTTGTCTGGGTAGTTTGGAACAACCTTTGTTTTATCGTGTGCCTCTTCGCCTTCACTGTTATGTCTAGCTTTTGGCGTTACCTGTTTGTCGGCATAGCGCTCACGACATGGCCAAAGAGCTGGCCTGTTGGCATTGATCACTGTAGCATATGTTATTGTTTCAAAGGCAATGTATCAACATATGCATTCGATCTCCGTCACTACCTAGATACAAATCTGCGTGCCGAGAAATGTGTGACTGCAATACATATTGGTCTCAAAACATCGAATGATCTCTACACTTGTCTCAGAAGGAACACATGCCAAATGCGTACCCTTCAGTTACACTATTGCAATGAATGAGGCACTTGTGTAGGTTGCCTTTGCATGCTGATTCCTAAGTATGCTGTATCCAGTCGAGATGAATGCGTTTTGCTGGGTGTCATGACGGTCAAAGAATCATCTACTCAACTGTATTGAGTGGGTGTATGTGTACATGCGAGAATGTGTGTGGCATTCGCCGCGCCAATGGTGCTTATGCATATCAATGTTACGATACTTTCCGCGGTGCGATCTCGGCCTCTTACACAAGTTTCGTTTCATATGCATTATTTTGCATCATATTTTGACATTACGTATCTTGATATACATCATATAGCGTGCAAAATAGCTCGATCAATCGTCTGAGTAAAACGTTTCGATTGTGAGAACTGCAACATCAAAACTAATGTCCACTCGCACTAGCTGTGATACATATATCGATGTCATGCTATCGTTGATTTGATTCTTCCAGTGATCGGCCTACATTATCATCTACCTCAACATATTGTATAAATCAAATAACTTGATAAAAACAACGCTTCACCCACTGTCGAATGACTGTTCCGCGTCGCCAATCTTCACATCATCGGGCCTGGTCGGTCAGTAATGCTGCCAGAAGTCGTCGGCCATGTGTCGCTGTATCTTCACCGGGCTCAGACACCTGAGGAAAAACAATAAAAGAGCGTTACAGTGTGCACGGTGTCTAACAAAATTGAAAGCAGCAGGCTCAATTCTCACATATGCCCACATTCCTTCACCCCACTGGCGTCAAAGACGCAAATCCCACCGCGATGCGGTCGAGATTACACTAAAGAAACCGGCATCTGTCGCCAGCATTCGGCTGCGCGGTACAGTAATGGCGGCAAACCGGAAGACGCGCCACAACAATACCGTGACGTCACGACAATACGGCAGACGCGCCATTTTCGTTCCTGGCGACGTCAGATTTCAAGATGGCGACGCCTTTGATCTAAGCAAACTGGGGGGGGGGGGCGCTTTCTTCCACTTTTACTTCGTTCTTTCAATGTTTTACTTGCGCTAGCCTATTTCGCAATAAGGTACACACATAGGACTACAGTTGTATTATGGTACAACGGCCTTTGCGACATTCGGGTACTTTTTATGCACGATGCAAGTCAATGTGCGTGGCGTATAACACCGATTAGATTCAACAATGTCAGACTCTCTCCGTTGATTTTTAGACCAAAGATATCAGGCCTGCTGCGTCCGCGCGTATTAAAACCACTACACTACCCTACCCGCGCCTCTCGTAATGAAGTTTCAAACGTTGGAGCAATTGAGGTTGGCTTGCATTCTACGCAAGTGCCTAATTCATGTCGGAAATGGAACAGAATATTCATATTCTTGTTCTCATTCACAGTACACTGTATATGGTGCATACCACTCTTCGATTAGTTGTCTCAATGTCTCAAGCAGCTTTCCACCTATGCCTAGGCAAATAGATGTTTGGACAGTATCTAATTTAACATTCGTACTGCTGAGCTTCAAACTACTACACTCAACGATACAAGTTCCCTTCATTGTGTTCGCAATCTACTCTCTGCGATCTGGATCTCTAAAACGTGTTAACGGCGACGCCACGAGGGATGTATGCAGGCTGCGCAAAGATGTATCGGAAGCATTATATGCCATTCCATGCGATAAAAGACGTTCGTTCGCATACATGCTAGATTTACTCTGTAGTGTAATACTCTTTGTACGGTGTACACTGTGTGTAGCTAGCTCAACATCAATGATTACATGATGCGACCATTGCATTGTCTGTTAGTTGCTTTGTGGTTTCGTTTTCATATTGAACTTGCGACATGTCTGCTCTTTGGTTTCAGGTCTTCCTATTTGAGTCCGAAGTGTGAGCGACACAGACCCTCTGAGAATACGACGAGCGAGTAGTGATGAAGCCCACGCATGTCTAGTATATAATTTCGTAGTTGTCTGGGTAGTTTGGAACAACCTTTGTTTTATCGTGTGCCTCTTCGCCTTCACTGTTATGTCTAGGTTTTAGCGTTACCTGTTTGTCGGCATAGCGCTCACGACATGGCCAAAGAGCTGGCCTGTTGGCACTGATCACTGTAGCATATGCTATTGTTTCAAAGGCAATGTATCAACATATGCATTCGATATCCGTCACTACCTAGATACAAATCTGCGTGCCGAGAAATGTGTGACTGCAATACATATTGGTCTCAAAACATCGAATGATCTCTACACTTGTCTCAGAAGGAACACATGCCAAATGCGTACCCTTCAGTTACACAATTGCAATGAATGAGGCACTTGTGTAGGTTGCCTTTGCATGCTGATTCCTAAGTATGCTGTATCCAGTCGAGATGAATGCGTTTTGCTGGGTGTCATGACGGTCAAAGAATCATCTACTCAACTGTATTGAGTGGGTGTATGTGTACATGCGAGAATGTGTGTGGCATTCGCCGCGCCAATGGTGCTTATGCATATCAATGTTACGATACTTTCCGCGGTGCGATCTCGGCCTCTTACACAAGTTTCGTTTCATATGCATTATTTTGCATCATATTTTGACATTACGTATCTTGATATACATCATATAGCGTGCAAAATAGCTCGATCAATCGTCTGAGTAAAACGTTTCGATTGTGAGAACTGCAACATCAAAACTAATGTCCACTCGCACTAGCTGTGATACATATATCAATGTCATGCTATCGTTGATTTGATTCTTCCAGTGATCGGCCTACATTATCATCTACCTCAACATATTGTATAAATCAAATAACTTGATAAAAACAACGCTTCACCCACTGTCGAATGACTGTTCCGCGTCGCCAATCTTCACATCATCGGGTCTGGTCGGTCAGTAATGCTGCCAGAAGTCGTCGGCCATGTGTCGCTGTATCTTCACCGGGCTCAGACACCTGAGAAAAAACAATAAAAGAGCGTTACAGTGTGCACGGTGTCTAACAAAATTGAAAGCAGCAGGCTCAATTCTCACATATGCCCACATTCCTTCACCCCACTGGCGTCAAAGACGCAAATCCCACCGCGATGCGGTCGAGATTACACTAAAGAAACCGGCATCTGTCGCCAGCATTCGGCTGCGCGGCACAGTAATGGCGGCAAACCGGAAGACGCGCCACAACAATACCGTGACGTCACGACAATACGGCAGACGCGCCATTTTCGTTCCTGGCGACGTCAGATTTCAAGATGGCGACGCCTTTGATCTAAGCAAACTGGGGGGGGGGGCGCTTTCTTCCACTTTTACTTCGTTCTTTCAATGTTTTACTTGCGCTAGCCTATTTCGCAATAAGGTACACACATAGGACTACAGTTGTATTATGGTACAACGGCCTTTGCGACATTCGGGTACTTTTTATGCACGATGCAAGTCAATGTGCGTGGCGTATAACACCGATTAGATTCAACAATGTCAGACTCTCTCCGTTGATTTTTAGACCAAAGATATCAGGCCTGCTGCGTCCGCGCGTATTAAAACCACTACACTACCCTACCCGCGCCTCTCGTAATGAAGTTTCAAACGTTGGAGCAATTGAGGTTGGCTTGCATTCTACGCAAGTGCCTAATTCATGTCGGAAATGGAACAGAATATTCATATTCTTGTTCTCATTCACAGTACACTGTATATGGTGCATACCACTCTTCGATTAGTTGTCTCAATGTCTCAAGCAGCTTTCCACCTATGCCTAGGCAAATAGATGTTTGGACAGTATCTAATTTAACATTCGTACTGCTGAGCTTCAAACTACTACACTCAACGATACAAGTTCCCTTCATTGTGTTCGCAATCTACTCTCTGCGATCTGGAACTCTAAAACGTGTTAACGGCGACGCCACGAGGGATGTATGCAGGCTGCGCAAAGATGTATCGGAAGCATTATATGCCATTCCATGCGATAAAAGACGTTCGTTCGCATACAGGCTAGATTTACTCTGTAGTGTAATACTCTTTGTACGGTGTACAATGTGTGTAGCTAGCTCAACATCAATGATTACATGATGCGACCATTGCATTGCCTGTTAGTTGCTTTGTGGTTTCGTTTTCATATTGAACTTGCGACATGTCTGCTCTTTGGTTTCAGGTCTTCCTATTTGAGTCCGAAGTGTGAGCGACACAGACCCTCTGAGAATACGACGAGCGAGTAGTGATGAAGCCCACGCATGTCTAGTATATAATTTCGTAGTTGTCTGGGTAGTTTGGAACAACCTTTGTTTTATCGTGTGCCTCTTCGCCTTCACTGTTATGTCTAGCTTTTGGCGTTACCTGTTTGTCGGCATAGCGCTCACGACATGGCCAAAGAGCTGGCCTGTTGGCATTGATCACTGTAGCATATGCTATTGTTTCAAAGGCAATGTATCAACATATGCATTCGATCTCCGTCACTACCTAGATACAAATCTGCGTGCCGAGAAATGTGTGACTGCAATACATATTGGTCTCAAAACATCGAATGATCTCTACACTTGTCTCAGAAGGAACACATGCCAAATGCGTACCCTTCAGTTACACTATTGCAATGAATGAGGCACTTGTGTAGGTTGCCTTTGCATGCTGATTCCTAAGTATGCTGTATCCAGTCGAGATGAATGCGTTTTGCTGGGTGTCATGACGGTCAAAGAATCATCTACTCAACTGTATTGAGTGGGTGTATGTGTACATGCGAGAATGTGTGTGGCATTCGCCGCGCCAATGGTGCTTATGCATATCAATGTTACGATACTTTCCGCGGTGCGATCTCGGCCTCTTACACAAGTTTCGTTTCATATGCATTATTTTGCATCATATTTTGACATTACGTATCTTGATATACATCATATAGCGTGCAAAATAGCTCGATCAATCGTCTGAGTAAAACGTTTCGATTGTGAGAACTGCAACATCAAAACAAATGTCCACTCGCACTAGCTGTGATACATATATCGATGTCATGCTATCGTTGATTTGATTCTTCCAGTGATCGGCCTACATTATCATCTACCTCAACATATTGTATAAATCAAATAACTTGATAAAAACAACGCTTCACCCACTGTCGAATGACTGTTCCGCGTCGCCAATCTTCACATCATCGGGCCTGGTCGGTCAGTAATGCTGCCAGAAGTCGTCGGCCATGTGTCGCTGTATATTCACCGGGCTCAGACACCTGAGAAAAAACAATAAAAGAGCGTTACAGTGGGCACGGTGTCTAACAAAATTGAAAGCAGCAGGCTCAATTCTTACATATGCCCACATTCCTTCACCCCACTGGCGTCAAACACGCAAATCCCACCGCGATGCGGTCGAGATTACACTAACGAAACTGGCATCTGTCGCCAGCATTCGGCTGCGCGGCACAGTAATGGCGGCAAACCGGAAGACGCGCCACAACAATACCGTGACGTCACGACAATACGGCAGACGCGCCATTTTCGTTCCTGGCGACGTCAGATTTCAAGATGGCGACGCCTTTGATCTAAGCAAACTGGGGGGGGGGGCGCTTTCTTCCACTTTTACTTCGTTCTTTCAATGTTTTACTTGCGCTAGACTATTTCGCAATAAGGTACACACATAGGACTACAGTTGTATTATGGTACAACGGCCTTTGCGACATTCGGGTACTTTTTATGCACGATGCAAGTCAATGTGCGTGGCGTATAACACCGATTAGATTCAACAACGTCAGACTCTCTCCGTTGATTTTTAGACCAAAGATATCAGGCCTGCTGCGTCCGCGCATATTAAAACCACTACACTACCCTACCCGCGCCTCTCGTAATGAAGTTTCAAACGTTGGAGCAATTGAGGTTGGCTTGCATTCTACGCAAGTGCCTAATTCATGTCGGAAATGGAACAGAATATTCATATTCTTGTTCTCATTCACAGTACACTGTATATGGTGCATACCACTCTTCGATTAGTTGTCTCAATGTCTCAAGCAGCTTTCCACCTATGCCTAGGCAAATAGATGTTTGGACAGTATCTAATTTAACATTCGTACTGCTGAGCTTCAAACTACTACACTCAACGACAGAAGTTCCCTTCATTGTGTTCGCAATCTACTCTCTGCGATCTGGAACTCTAAAACGTGTTAACGGCGACGCCACGAGGGATGTATGCAGGCTGCGCAAAGATGTATCGGAAGCATTATATGCCATTCCATGCGATAAAAGACGTTCGTTCGCATACAGGCTAGATTTACTCTGTAGTGTAATACTCTTTGTAGGGTGTACAATGTGTGTAGCTAGCTCAACATCTATGATTACATGATGCGACCATTGCATTGCCTGTTAGTTGCTTTGTGGTTTCGTTTTCATATTGAACTTGCGACATGTCTGCTCTTTGGTTTCAGGTCTTCCTATTTGAGTCCGAAGTGTGAGCGACACAGACCCTCTGAGAATGCGACGAGCGAGTAGTGATGAAGCCCACGCATGTCTAGTATATCATTTCGTAGTTGTCTGGGTAGTTTGGAACAACCTTTGTTTTATCGTGTGCCTCTTCGCCTTCACTGTTATGTCTAGCTTTTGGCGTTACCTGTTTGTCGGCATAGCGCTCACGACATGGCCAAAGAGCTGGCCTGTTGGCACTGATCACTGTAGCATATGCTATTGTTTCCAAGGCAATGTATCAACATATGCATTCGATCTCCGTCACTACCTAGATACAAATCTGCGTGCCGAGAAATGTGTGACTGCAATACATATTGGTCTCAAAACATCGAATGATCTCTACACTTGTCTCAGAAGGAACACATGCCAAATGCGTACCCTTCAGTTACACTATTGCAATGAATGAGGCACTTGTGTAGGTTGCCTTTGCATGCTGATTCCTAAGTATGCTGTATCCAGTCGAGATGAATGCGTTTTGCTGGGTGTCATGACGGTCAAAGAATCATCTACTCAACTGTATTGAGTGGGTGTATGTGTACATGCGAGAATGTGTGTGGCATTCGCCGCGCCAATGGTGCTTATGCATATCAATGTTACGATACTTTCCGCGGTGCGATCTCGACCTCTTACACAAGTTTCGTTTCATATGCATTATTTTGCATCATATTTTGACATTACGTATATCTTGATATACATCATATAGCGTGCAAAATAGCTCGATCAATCGTCTGAGTAAAACGTTTCGATTGTGAGAACTGCAACATCAAAACTAATGTCCACTCGCACTAGCTTTGATACATATATCGATGTCATGCTATCGTTGATTTGATTCTTCCAGTGATCGGCCTACATGATCATCTACCTCAACATATTGTATAAATCAAATAACTTGATAAAAACAACGCTTCACCCACTGTCGAATGACTGTTCCGCGTCGCCAATCTTCACATCATCGGGCCTGGTCGGTCAGTAATGCTGCCATAAGTCGTCGGCCATGTGTCGCTGTATCTTCACTGGGCTCAGACACCTGAGAAAAAACAATAAAAGAGCGTTACAGTGTGCACGGTGACTAACAAAATTGAAAGTAGCAGGATCAATTCTTACATATGCCCACATTCCTTCACCCCACTGGCGTCAAAGACGAAAATCCCACCGCGATGTGGTCGAGATTACACTAAAGAAACTGGCATCTGTCGCCAGCATTTGGCTGCGCGGCACAGTAATGGCGGGAAACCGGAAGACGCGCCACAACAATACCGTGACGTCACGACAATACGACAGACGCGCCATTTTCGTTCCTGGCGACGTCAAATTTCAAGATGGCGACACCTTTGATCTAAGCAAAGTGGGGGGGGGGGGCGCTTTCTTCCACTTTTACTTCGTTCTTTCAATGTTTTACTTGCGCTAGCCTATTTCGCAATAAGGTACACACATAGGACTACAGTTGTATTATGGTACAACGGCCTTTGCGACATTCGGGTACTTTTTATGCACGATGCAAGTCAATGTGCGTGGCGTATAACACCGATTAGATTCAACAATGTCAGACTCTCTCCGTTGATTTTTAGACCAAAGATATCAGGCGTGCTGCGTCCGTGCGTATTAAAACCACTACAATACCCTAACCGCGCCTCTCGTAATGAAGTTTCAAACGTTGGAGCAATTGAGGTTGGCTTGCATTCTACGCAAGTGCCTAATTCATGTCGGAAATGGAACAGAATATTCATATTCTTGTTCTCATTCACAGTACACTGTATATGGTGCATACCACTCTTCGATTAGTTGTCTCAATGTCTCAAGCAGCTTTCCACCTATGCCTAGGCAAATAGATGTTTGGACAGTATATAATTTAACATTCGTACTGCTGAGCTTCAAACTACTACACTCAAAGACAGAAGTTCCCTTCATTGTGTTCGCAATCTACTCTCTGCAATCTGGAACTCTAAAACGTGTTAACGGCGACGCCACGAGTGATGTATGCAGGCTGCGCAAAGATGTATCGGAAGCATTATATGCCATTCCATGCGATAAAAGACGTTCGTTCGCATACAGGCTAGATTTACTCTGTAGTGTAATACTCTTTGTAGGGTGTACAATGTGTGTAGCTAGCTCAACATCAATGATTACATGATTGTTTTGAATTTTGTTTGCGAATGTTGGCTAAAGTTTAAGAAGATTTAGTTATAACGGGGAGTTGAGTCCAGATTGTTGGCGCAACTACAGCAAAAGCTCGTTTGTCTATTAGAGAATTTATACTAATATAACTTTTTTAAGACAACTTAGTTCAAAATTACGGAAACACAACAGCAATCTCCCTGCGTAATTTCCCGACATCCTGGTATTCCAAACTTATTATGTAAATATGAGGTTTACCTTTGAAAAGAAAAACTGTCTTGATGCGAATAATTGTCTCCATAAACAGCCTAACTACAAATGAAACTATTTGACTACACCGAACCTGTAAACAACGTCCAGTGTGAGGGAGCGGCCAGTGAGAGAAACAGGAGCATTCGTCGACGGTTCCCCCTCACCAGAGGCTACCCGCCTTCTACGGACACTTTGCTTTTTTTTATCTCGGAGTAATTTGCATCTGAAAGATGATCCCACCACACCTGAAATAGAAACCCCTATAGCTTTTCAAGCAGCAATCACGAATCTCCCCTTCACGACACCCAATCACCTAAATTGCCTGTTAAACAAAAACAAACAAATAAGCTCAAACAGAAAAACAAGGTCAAACGAACATACCACCTAACGCATGCGCACAACAAGCATTACAAACTCCTGCGTTATCCCCCCCCCCCCACACACACACCCACACACACAAACACTCACACACACATACACACTCCCCCCCACACACACAAAGACACACACACACCACACATACGCACGCACGCACGCTCGCTCGCACGCACACACACACACACACACACACACACACGCACGCAAACATGCATACACACTCACTCAGTCACACACACACACGCACGCACGCACACGCGCACGCACGCAGGCACGCGCGGACGCACGCGCGCTCACACACACAGTTTGCTTGATTGGTGGCCCCATCCAATTCAAAATCCTGGCTACGCCATTGACATACACGCACACGTACGCGCGCACGCATGCTCGCACGCACGGACGCACACACACTCACAGACACACTCACAGACACACTCACATTTAACCTCATTAAGCAAGTTCAACAGCGGGCAATACGACTTGTGCCGGAAACAAAGGGATTACCATACTACAACAGACTTAAAGAATTACAGCTTCCTACATTAACAACAAAAGCAGAGAACAGACATAATGCAGACTTTCTAAATTGTCAAAGGAAAATACTCGGTCAACCAGGACTGCAAATGTTCACAGTGTCGATCAAAGCTGATGTTCCAAAAAGCCATTGGTATCACAAGAGAACATAGTGACACACTTCAAACGCAGAGTGCAACAGACTATAGACACTACTTGTTCTCGACCTAAGTGGTTAAAGTGTGGACTTCTCTATCAGACGACACAGTTCAGGCCAGGACAATAAACAAACTGAAGTCACGCCTCCGAAGAAATTGGAGAGGCCACCCAGATATAATTACAATTATTTATTTTTCTTCGAATTTATCAACCTTGACTATATACAAACCGGACAAAAGCTTATGAAAAAAAAATGCATCAATATAGAAACTGCAACATCTGAAAATAAACCTTGAGACGGTCTCAATGCTCAATCTTGGGCAACTATTGACCGAACTTAAGGTAAGATAATAAAAAATTATACGTTTCCTTGGATGTCGAATGATCCCTCCAATGCAAAGTCCTAGTTACGCAACTATAGAGCAAGATATTCTAAGTATCATTTTCGAGAACAAATTACAGGAAACTGTTCATTCTTTCCAATGACCACTCCAAACATAACTGTCTCGAGCCATAGCGAAACCCACGACTACGTTTGTTTCCGTGCGCGTTTCGCGGGTCGCTGCAGCGCGTATCGTTTACTCAGCACCTGGGTAGCGTTTTATTTCAACCAGTGTGTCCGCGATCTTGCCCGCGGTCTTCTAATGTTAACGGTCAAGGTCGTTACTCGCAGTGAGACTCGTCTGGCGGGTGAGTTGTCCTTTCTGTGGGTCGTTTTGTATTATAAATTAATCCAAACCTAAGCCAAATGTCATCGATTTAATGACATAGCTGTGTTTCATTTGCCAGTTTCTAAATGTTTTAGACAATTTTAACTATGGGTTGTGCGCGGTTCAAACACGTGTGATGTCTGACTCATTTGAGCGACTGTCTCGGTGACAAATCATTGAAGTTCAAATCACATGCAACACGGATGGGACATAATTTATATCCTAATAACCCTGAGAGACAAGTAATTAGTCACTTACAAACATTCTAAGGAACTTTACAAAGTAATTTGCCAATTCATGATATAATTTGATTATATAGTGCCATAAATCAGTAAAAACTGTTCTCTTACTGTTCTCGTAGACGTAGTCGTAGTCGTAGACGTAGACGTAGACGTAGTATAATTTTGTGAGATGGTGGATACTACAGCAAACAATGTTTTTTTATTTAGAGCATTACAGTAACAAACTTATACTTCTGTAGTATGTTGATGTCTCATTGATAAAAATAGTAGAATTAATAGTATTATTTTTATTATTATTTGGAAACATTTGATTTGTACAGCCACACGTCTCCGAATTAAAATCTAGCAGCAGCAGCAGCAGCAGCAGCAGCAGCAGCAGCAGCAGCAGCAGCAGCAGCAGCAGCAGCAGCAGCGAATATTTACACTTTTACTCAGAAAGGTTTATGGATGCGGTCACACACTTGGCAATGTCCTTTACTGATGGGAAACATTAAAACAAATTGAATTACTAAGATTGTGGGGAACATGAAAACCATACTTGGCAGCTAGTTCCCACTACACATGTCTTAATTATAAACCTTTCCCACAAACTGAAACAAATATCAGACAGTAGTATTGACTACTTTTGTTATACCTACACTAAAAAAAGAATCAGAACAATCAGTTGATGGGTGTGATTTATAGAGCCTAGCAATAGATAGAATCACTCAACAGTATTTTACTATGATCTAGTTTGTAGCTACATGGGTAAGCTTTTAAGTAGTGTCAGGAAGAACCCCACCACTGGAACCCTGTTTGCCTTTTCTTTCTCCATCTCAATTTCGAAGATGAAGCTTCAATTATTCAGTGCCAGAAAACATGAGCTTCCATGGTTGCCAAGTAATTTTGAAGAGTCTAAAATATTTCTGATGAACAATAATATTCTGTAACATCCCCAGAATCCAGGCAGTGTCTGCCGCCAGCTCCGACCTATAATATAGACCATAACGGGTACAACAAGTAGCACCTTTTTCTGATCAATTGGTTTAACAGGCATGTTCACCAGGTGGCAACATGTCGTGACCTGCAACTTGTGGCATTGTGATCTTAAAATGATCTTCACGATCATGGACAAAACAAGAGAAGAGATAATTACTCCATGGCCATATAATCTGGCCTATTTTGTAGATCTATTTATATGGGTCACTGATGCCATTCCATATAGTGTCACGTTTTACCGATGTACATGTTACAAATGGTACGTGTTTCTGAACCCATAGACAGTTTTCATAAATATTGTCCAAAGATTTCATTCATATTTAACTGAAACATTGTCCCAGTGCCTGTGCTGAACTCTAATGTACTTAGGTCCCATTATTAGTTTCTTATTATGATTTATAGTGCAAGAGAAAAAAACATGTAATTCTGTTATTGTAATTCCGTTACCAAAATGTAATTACGTTACCATGATTCTCACAAGATGAGGAAAGACACACATAAAATGTGTAATCTCACATAATTTCAAGTAACTATTAATTTTGATCACTTGTTGTCTCTCAAGAAAACTTTATGTACTTTTTCAGTAACGGAATTACATAATAAATATATGAAAATGTGTGACTATCCAGATCAAAATATGGCTTATGCAGTACAAGTTGCTTTCTGAATTTTTAATACATACAGTATGAACTTTGAAAATCTGTAAAACAAAGGTAAATTAGTTAAGAGTTAATGGTAAGATGGGAGGGGTTTCTGTTGGCCCTTGTTTTTCCATTAGTCTGATTGCTAAGAATTCACTCCATTAGAAACGCGATTAAAAACAATTGTGAACAGACTGCACCATTTTTTACTTGAGTCTGAATTTTACATGTTTTACATCAGTGGTACACATTTTACACTGTTTCAATAAGATTACATTTTTAGCAGTCAGGGCTCTCCAATATGGAATTGCCCAGTGCCATTGTCATTATAGTAATCCATCGGCATCACACTTACTGTTGATAGCAATTTATATAGATTGTACGATTTTTACAAGAATACTGTGGTATGTATTGCTATATTATGTGGTAAATTAAAATAGTGTAGTTTGAAAGAACAAATTGTGACTTGGGAAAAGTAAACTTTGTACACTAAATTTACGCCATTTTGAATTTCAGCCATGGCTTTTAGACTTTCGTGGGCAAAATATGAATGCATCTAGGTACTAAGCCCTTATCAACCCATAAAAAACAATGGAGATAATGGTATAAAAACGGCAATATATTTACTGTCGCACAACGTGAATATTGTGTTCGTGTCTTATTTAATCGATACACATGTGGTTGGTAAATTATTTAGTGAGTATCGAAGTTCGCACGGTTCCATCCCATATTATCACCCACAGGCTTCACTCTGTTCCCTGTTGTAATTTGGACTGCTAATAGTTACTTCAGTTTACCTGTATTATATTCTATAATATATTAACTTCAAGTTTTCATTTTAAGAATCTAGGCCTGTAACTGTAAGATTGAAAACTACCGATTATTTTCTTCAATAATTATAGCGACTATCAGGCAGTAATTTAATTACATTGCTGCAATTATTATTTGGCGCAATTATTTCACTGACAAGTTACTATTTACACGTATTGGTAATTATATATTCTGTTTTCATTACATAAATTTTGTACGTAATGTATGAAGTAATGTAATGTATAAGTGCGTGCGAGATGAGATCAGCTTCGAGAACGTCGATGGGATGCTTGAGAGTGACGACCTCACCGAGTACAGTCTTCCGAGTCACCATCGATGCGCAAGTCACAGCCTCAACATTGACAACCGATGCGCAGAAGGCGGGTGAATCTGCTCCTGCTTACAAGAGGGTCTCCGGGCAGCATTCGGGAAGTGCAGAAGTCTGTGGGGCAAGATGGGCCACTCATCGCTAGCGGCCGAGGCAGTGGAGGATGTGTGTGGCCTGATGCTCCTGCGGCCCAACCAGACATGGTGGAACTTCGTGTTCCTCCCAGTCGAGAGGGTGGTCTGGATAAGGAAGGAGAAGGGGGAGGATGCAAGCACTGCACTCTCTATGCAACAAGCTTGGCTTGCCAAAGTAAGTTGCTGTAAAGTTAATGTTTTCTTCCAACGAAATACTCGGAGATAGTTCTATTATATTAGCATGATTTGTTTTCAGTCTTGTCACCACATAATTCCATGAATGAACATTTCACTGGTAGGTTTCCAGCTGATTCTGATCACATATAAATGAGCATGATTTGTTTTCAGTCTTGTCACCACATAATAGAACAAAACTGGAGAAGCGACGAGAAAGGCCGGACTTGTGCTGTCATCCTCTTGTCAATGTGCTATTGGCAGACATCGGCAAACATTTCGCTGGTGAGATGCAGTGCAAGAAGATCATTGCTGCAGCCATTCTACACCCCACCTTCAAGACGGACTGGACTGGGAGGCAGAGGAAGGCGTGAAGGAGTGGGGTGAGTGGTGGTGTTGTCGTCTCCTCAGTTCAATTTACGAACTTGTTGTTTAGCTTTTACATTATTTAACTATTAAATGTAATGTTTTA
Organism: Oasisia sp. SBJ-2009; assembly: GCA_964017155.1. Taxonomy (NCBI): domain Eukaryota; kingdom Metazoa; phylum Annelida; class Polychaeta; order Sabellida; family Siboglinidae; genus Oasisia; species Oasisia sp. SBJ-2009. The sequence continues at coordinate 37,722,144 of OZ024864.1, read as the reverse complement.
ATTTCTCTGTAGATTTATTATTATTGTACTGTAAAGCACCATAGAGCACCGTGTGTTTATGGCGCTATATAAATATTGTATTTTATTTATATTTATTATTATTTATGTACAACTGCTCCAGCTTGTCTGCTGGACCAGTGCCTGACTACCTCTTGTGGGGACCTGTCTTCTCTCGCCACCTCGCCTCGTCTGCGGAACCTCTGCATGGAGCTGAACACGCCACTGCCTCAAGCGTTGCATGTGGACGTTTGTTTACTGCAGGTGGCCTGATTTTCAAACCACTTTGAGCTTGCACTGGGGATGTGGACTTTGAGGCACAGCTTCTGCTGAAGCTCAACAAGGACTTCACCTCTTGAGTATGATCAGGCAGTAGACAGCAGACTTCACCTCTGCCGGTTGAGTACAGTTAGACAGTAGTCAGTGTTGTTTAGTAGAGTGTTTGGTGTGGTTTCTGCAACTGAATTGTGTTTTATTTGCAGCAGCCGCATCAAACACTGTACGCAGTTACAAAAAAAGAGTACTTTTACGTTTACTTCAAGTATATTTATATACTAGAACTTCAAGTGCAGTTTTCAGAAAGTATTTTATTTTTACCTGAGTAGCTTTTTCCAGAGTTACTTTTACTTTTACTCAAGTACAACATAGATGTACTTGTTATGGCTCTGGAATGGGGATTCTATCTATGGGAGGGTGTTCGTAATTGTTACGTGGTGATAGATACAAATGGCAGGTGCTGTGTGTCCACCGTCTAGCAGCCAGGCTGCATGTGAGAGCAGAAACTACCAAACATATGCACAGCAGCCATCGCTGTGACAGTAGTTTGTGTGTCAGTTGAACATCCGACCATAGAACCTGCATTTGTGAACAGACACAGGAAGTCTAGTGCTGCAGCAAAGAAATGTTTTGGACACGATGAAGCCCTGTCCTTTATATTTAAAAAAATGATCAATTAATAACATGAGATAAAGGTAATTGTAATTACTCACCATTAGGTAAGTTGTCAGCCTGAACTGATGTAGTGCTTTCATCCACTTGAGTCTGTGCATCTCTCACTGTGCCCACAGGTGTGATATTCTATTGTTGACTGCTCACTGAGGTGAATCAACTGGTGCTTGCTGTGGTTGACAGTGGGCTAAAGCTAACCTTTTGATGAGATGACAGTCTCGTCATGGATGGATTGGCAGTGTCACACAGACACCTTACATATTATACAGGTATGTATGCTGATCTCTCACTGTGCGAATACTCGTGTTCACTAGTCTTCTTATTCAGCTTGACAGCAGCTTTTTTTTTTAATAACTGGTCTGTCTAGCTGCCCCTACCGATATGTGTCTCTCCGTGCATTTGCCCTCATCTCAGCAGTAGCCTCTCTCTGGCGTCTGGTGACACGGACGGCATCAAATCGCTGTCTTCTGACCTCACCTTCCCATCTTGATTTCATTGTACAGCTTATACAGACTGGACGTGAATTCGCATTTTCTACAGCAGAGAGCACACAGCCCACACAACCTGACCTTTACCTCTCGGCAAATGGTAAATTCAGGAATGGAATTTTTGCGGTGTTGAATGCTGCTGTATTCACTCACTGCATCTTCCCCTACTCGTGAAGGCGCATCTCTGCAACGACTGTTGTCTGGCTTCAGATAGGATGACAGTAACTCATCGTCGTCGTCATGGCGTTTTCGCCGCAACAGCATCGGGAATCTCATGAGGCCACCTGGTGTCAGTTCAATCACTCGTTCGTACTCGGCTTCAGTGAGTCTTGGCATCAACATGGCTAAGTTCTCTCCCTTTTCCTACACAACACTCGCAGCCCTTGCACTGGTTCGAGTCCTCGTCTCGTATCCACCATAGCCTTCCTTGTAGAGTGCAATGGCTCAGAGGTAGAGCTTCGGACTTTCGACTACGAGAACCCGGGTTTGAATCCTGTGCTGCGGTGTTAAAACCTTGAGCAAATTTTTTCACTCTACATTGCTCCAGTTCACTCAGCTTTATAAATGAATACCTGCCTTTTGACAGTGGTGGATATGTGTATGAGCAGCCGTCGCGCATTAAATGTAGCATATGGCTGGATGCTTCCCAGAGAAGTCGAGATGGTGTCTGAGTGAACAGGTCTGTCAGGGAAGTATAGTGTAAAGTACTTTGAATGGTTCTGAGGATTGGATACTGCGCTATATAAAAACTTGTGCCTTTACTTCCTAAAACCAAATTTTCTATCATTCTTGGGGTTCTGGGGTGGCTGGCTGTTACCAGACACATGACACATGATCACAGTTGTTACCAAGGCAACAGAATATTCAAACTGAGCTCAACAGAGATGTCTACTCTAACGACATACTCTAAAGACACATGTTTTCCTCCAGGATAGCCATTGGCTGCAGCCATAATGAATTGTGATTTATAACCCTCACCCTCTCAAATAAGTCGGACTTGGGCCAGCTGGGCAAGACTTGCAGAGGGCAACTAATGACACAGGCCAGTATCCTGGTGGCTGCCTTTCATGTGTATCTGTAATGTAATATAATGTAATGTAATGTAATGTAATGTAATGTAATGTAATGTAATGTAATGTAATGTAATGTAATGTAATGTAATGTAATGTAATGTAATGTAATGTAATGTAATGTAATGTAATGTAATGTAATGTAATGTAATGTAATGGGAAACCAGGATGTTGTAAAATTGTGTGATGTGACATTTATTGTGTACCCAAAAAATGCTGTTCCTTTCACACTGACTAATTCGTGAAGCAGAGAAGTCTCTTTAAGAACAGATGTCATCTTAAAATAGGCAGATGGTCACTCTCACTAGCCTGTAGTCTCAGTGGACCGTTGGGGCACCACAGATGTCCTGGCAACCAGCTCCCTCCACTCCTCTCGTCTCTCGGCTTTCCTCATGGTGGCGCCCAGTGTCAAGCCCGTCCATTCCGGGATGTTGTCTTCCCATCTCTTTCTCTGCCTGCCTCGTCTTCTCCCTCCTTGGACTGTACCTTACATGACCGTCTTGGCAAGCCCTGTTGATCTTGTTATGTGGCCGTACCATCTCAGTTTTCGTTGTTTAACTGTGGTCAGGAGGTCTTCGTGCGGTCCAATGGCTTGACGGGTTCTGTTTCGGACCTCTTCGTTGGTGATGGGTTCTCTGTACGTGATGCCGAGGAGTTTTCTAAGGCATCTCATCTCCATGGCCTGTATTCTTTTCTCGGTTTCTGCTGTTAATGTCCAAGACTCACAGGCGTACAGGAATATGGACATGACTAGGGAGCGCATCAGTCTGATCTTTGAGCTGAGCGCTATATTCCTGTCATTCCAAATGGTCTTGAGTTTGGCGAGTGCTGCTGTGGCCTGGGCGATCCTGGCGAGAATTTTAGGTTTAGATCCTTCATCTGTAATGATTGCTCCCAGATATTTGAATCGTTTGACGCAATCTAGTTTCTCGCCGTTGACCCTGATGTCAGTGCTGAAGCCATTGGTGTTGTTGGTCATCAGTTTGGTCTTTTTTGCATTGATCTGATGCCGAAGGCTGTAGAAGTCTTATCAATGCGCTCCACCAAGTCAGCTAGCTCGTCTTCCCTTCCTGCCAGGCCGTCTATGTCGTCGGCAAAACGCAAGTTTGTGATATTTCTGCCACCAATGCTGACTGTCCCTTCATGGTCGTTCAGTGCGTCAGTCATAATTCTCTCCACAAGAAGATGTTGAAGAGGGTGGGGGAGAGCACACAGCCTTGTCTTACTCCGACGGTGGTTCTGAACCAGTCCCCTATGCTGTTGTTAAGGTAGACTGTGCTGGTGGCCTTTTCATAGAGGTCAAGGTCTTGTGAAAAAGACAGCATGTTGGATAACAAAATTAAATATTAAAATTGCACTATATCTTCTTCTTATGGTTAGCTCATTACTTTATGTTAGCCACATGTTTGTGTCTAGAGTATTGGCAAGCTTGGTTTTCAGAGTTGTCCTTCTCTAGAATTAGTGACTCCACTACAGGCTAATATTTCCTTCTGGATTCTTTGTATCTTTTGTATTGTATTCCCATTCCGACAGATCCAGTGGACCCAGTGACATGACATGACTGAGAACTGAGATGGTACATTTAAATAATACACCAAATGTGCCTCCTATAAGACGTTGTGATTGGCCGCTAGTATTTTCCTTCATGTCTGGTGTATTTGCAGTGTGTCAATGTGATCACCGTGGCACTGTCAACAGTCAAACCTGTGTGACAAGGAGACAGGAATTCAACACAGAAGGTTTGGACTGTGGCCAGTGTAAGGTGGGTGGATTATCTTGGCCATTAAACAGTTAAAAGTCCAAATATATTTTGGTAATTGTTGCTACAGAGGTTGATGTACATGTACAAGTTGGAGTTGGAATGTGATATACAATCAATAGATCGAGGATTTACACAGGTAGTGCACATATCAACCTCCCCCTGAGACCCACTAAAAAACCTTCAACTGCACCCGACTTGTGGTCACGAAAGGTTACAACCCCACCCTGTTGAGGGCAGAATGAGGGAAGATGCACACACACAAAAATGCCCACTGGATGTGCAAAATACATTGCAATGGACATGCCATTGTTCAAGCAAAAAACGTAATGTGTATATTTACCCATGGTTTAAACAAAAAATCTATTCTTATGTTTATAGATTGTAACTGTCATGGTCACACTCAAGGAGACAATGTGTTTAAATTCAACAATGAAGTCTGGTCTGTGGCCAGTGTAAGGTGGGTGGATTATCTTGGCCATTAAACAGTTAAAAGACCAAGAATATTTTGGTAATTTTTGCTAAAGAGAACATTTTATACATATACAAGCTGGAGTGAGAGATATCCAATTTGTCATGAATCTTCCTAGTCCTGGAACTTGATATAAGAGCGACAGATTGAGGATTTTTGCAGGTATTGTCACAGAGAACCACTAAAACCTCCAACTGCACCCGACTTGTGACCATAAAAGCTAATACAACGCCACCAGTTGAGGTCAAATTGGGGGAAGTTGTACACACCCAAATATGCCGATTGGATGTGCAAAATACATCTCAGTGAACATGCCATTGTTCATGCGAAAAAGTAATGTGTGTATTTAACCATGGTGTTTAACAAATAAATTCTTTTGTTTATAGATTGTGACTGTCATGGTCACACTTTGTCATGTCACAAGAGGACACAGTGTCTGTGACAACTGCACAAGTCCAGTCACTAGTGATGAATGTCATTTCTGTGAGATACTTCAGGGTGAACCCCGGATAGACAGAGGAAATGACACATCAATGGAGGTTGCCCAATGTACAGGTAAGTCGAGTATATGTCCAAGAGAATAACTTCCAAGGGTCAGTCATGAAAGTAGTCCACACACTAGTAGCTGTAAAATGTAGTTGCATTTACAGTTTCCAAATATTTGACATTATCAACCCTCTGTTTTCTCACAAAATGTGGTAATCACCATCCATGCTCATTACCAGTAGGTAACAAAATAAAACTACTTTGTTACTCTACTTGAGTAGTTTTTTTAAGTAATCAAGTAAGACTTCAACGATCTACTGTTACTTGTAATGAAGAAGTTTTATTTGCTGTAATGCTACTTTTTACTTTGTTACTTTCATTTACTTTGCAATATTTTCGTAACTTTTTTAATCATGACTTATGCCTGATGGCGTAAGTCATGACCGTCGACATTTTATTTTAGTCGCCAGAACAAAAGCTATTAATATCCAACCACGGGCGTATTCACTTTGCAGAATGAGAGCGATACATTGAGGTCACTTCACTTTGAATTCTACAGCGATTATGGCGGACATGAATGTGATTGTGGAGAGAGGATTAAAGAGTGGTGAAGAGGAACGGGGCCCAGGGCAACACCCTTGGCCATATCTGTCGATGATGTTTTGTTTCTTGTCGAAGAAAGGAAATTCGTTAAAGATGGTGTGCCTGCTCTGTGCGCCTGCCAACAAGGTATCAGTGTACGTGTCATCGCCATCAAATTTGCGAAAGCATATTCAGGTAAGCATTTATAAGTTCATAAGGTAATGGACGTTACAGGAACCAGGTCGGCTAATCTATAGTCATCGAATATATTCATGATTTCGATGATAATATGCCATTATACAATGTAGAGCAATGGGTATTTGTCGCCTGGATATTGGACGAATGTTCAGACGCCATCTTGGAAGTAATAACACTTTTTAAACAAGGATTTATTTCGTATCCACTGCCGTCGTTTAATATATTGGTATTTAAACAATATATTTTATTTGAATAGAAAGCTGAATGTATATTCTTTTCGTCATAATTCTGTTTAGTATTACGAGAGAAAAAACCTGGGTGTTGTGATACAATTTTAATGACATTTATGTTTCCGACTGAAGCCACCTGATACACGCTTCTTGGCTGAGTGTAGATATGTCATGAAGCCGATATCACAGGCCCTCGACATACTCCAAGCAGAAAAGAAGGCCTTCATGTGAGTGTGTTTATTTGGTAAAACATTATAATACATATATATATATATATATATAATATTTACAGAGGATAGACACATTACAGTCACGTGATTGGATAAATTGGAAGTTTTTTTAGCGGGAAGGGATTTATCCCTTTTTATTGTGTTTATTCCTAAGAGACAAATTCTGACTGTTGTCAAGCTATGCGATGAGTACATACTGAATATGTAGGACTACTCTATTCAGTGCTAACGACGTGCTACGCGAGTAGAAGATCGGAAGAGTTGGTGGTGATCAACCGGTGTTGATAATGGCGGCCCTCGGCGAGGCGGTGGAGGTGGGCGATATTATGGAAACGTGTACCGAGAAACGTCTTGTCGTCGACGAACTTTTGAGCTTCGTAGCTTATAAACTGAACTGGATGGCACCTGACACTATCATCCAACTGTGCTCGAGCTTCTACAGTGAAGAAGCCGTTGATAATGCGAAGGCTCATCTTTATGAACTTTGTGCTGATCGTGCAGATCGACAGGACCGGTGTATCAAGCGATCTGGGGCTAACAAAAAGAAAAACAACGTGGAGGACGTCGTTTCCTTCATGATGCGGAAAGATGGCTCGTTGCCTGTAACCTTCGTCGCCAGAATTCTGGCCAATCTGCCTGCTGTCACATTCAACAGCATTGACGTGTCAACCTTGCTGGCACGAATGGAAACAGCTACTGAGGAAATAGCCATGCTGAAATCGACCGTGGAGGCTCAGTCAATCGCGTGTGAAGATCTGCGATCGATGATGTCAACACAGGTAAAGGCGCATGATAACTTGCTGGAGACAGTCAGTGTATTGGCTGGTATTCATCATGCTGCTGAAACTGCGCCAGCCATCACAGTCCGTTCTACAAAGCGTGGCATGAATGGAGCGTCTCGGAAGCGTACAGTGACCGGGGACGGGGTGACCAGTAGGACAGCACATGATCTGCCAATGCGTGCTGCTACTGCCAAAGTTGACATGAAAGTCTCAGATGAGCAGAAGCAATGTGACAAGAAGGGGCGGCAAATTGGTCTGACCTCCCTAGATTCAGTGACAGCAGATGAGGATCATGGCAGTGAGGGGAACACGCCTACCTATGCGGAAGCTGTACAACAGTGGACGACAGTTCCCAAGAGAGCGAAGACTGTGCCGAAAGGATCAGCAATCATCGGCAGTGCAACGAACGTAGTGATCAGAGCTGCGAAGCTGTCAGATCTCCGCTGGGCAAATGTGTTTGCCTCTCGTCTCGACCCTGACCTGACAGTGGTGGATCTAAAGTCGTATTTGGACTCCTCGCTGAACCTGGATGTTGTGGTTGAACAGGTGAAGTCGACCACCACATACAGTTCATTCCACATCACATGTAACTGCCCACTTCCCAAAGTATTCTTGTCGGCAATGCTGTGGCCAGAGGGTGCGTACGTCCGATGGTGGAGGAACCATACCCGTGACCACAAGCGAGAGAACAGTGACAATGATACCAAACTATCGGCTGCTAGCAGGGCTAGGAGCACCTCTCCAGACACTCAATAATGAAAATTATTTCTTATAACTGTAGGGGCCTACCAAATAAAGCCTCAAAATTACACCATAGACCCTGTGTGCTGGACATATTAAATGATGATGACATTGATATTGTATGCCTCCAAGAAACTTGGTTTAGTAAACAAGATCTTGGATCTTTAAATATGCTACACTCTAATTTTCATGGTACAGGGGCCGCGACTGTAGATTACAGGGATCGTTTACGTAGGGGTCATAACCCGGGTGGTGTGGCCATACTATGGCGCACACACCTTGATATGCATGTAACATGTTTAGATCTAAACATTGACTGGCTAACAGGTATTAAAATTACTATTAGTAACCGGACATATGTTATATTATGTGTCTACATGCCTTATGAATCACATGCTCATGAAGACCTGTTTTTAGAAAATCTTGGTGCTATTAAAGCAGTGATAGAGGAGTTAGACACCACATGTATTTCTGTACTGGGGGATTGGAACTCAGATATAAGTGACAGTGAATCGGTTTTTTGTAGACACTTTAAACAGTTTTGTGAGGAAAATTCCTGGTTGCTGTCTAGTGAGCTGTTACTGCCAGCAAATACTTTTACTTATTTGAGTGAAAGGTGGGATTCCACCTCATGGTTGGACCACTGTGTGTCTACCAGTGATGGTCACAATGTTATTCAAAGTATAGATGTGTTATATAGTGTTTGTACGTCGGATCACATTCCGATATGTATCGATGTTTCCCTGGAGCTAGTGCCTCAGGTTGAGGGTTTATCAACCCACGAGTGTCAAAAAATCTGCTGGGATAGAGTTAGTGATGAATGTATTAATAGTTATGCTGAGGCAACAAAGTGTAACCTGAAAAATGTTAATATTCCACATGATGCTATTATATGTAATAATGTAAACTGTACAGATGATGCACATATATCTGCGATAAATTTATTTTATGATAATATCATTGAATCGATGAAAAATGCAAATGGTGAACTGGTGAGTCGGCAGGGTAGGACAAAACCATACAAGTGTAGACCTGGCTGGAATGACCATGCCAGAGATCTCCATACTGCTGCCAGAGAATGTTTCATTATGTGGATTGACGCTGGTAGACCAAAACATGGTCCTGTATTTGATCTAATGAAGACATCTAGGGCACGGTTTAAATATGCTATACGTTTTCTGAAAAATCATGAATGCCAACTTAGAAAAGATTCATTGGCAAAAAAACTGTCGCAAAGTAGGCCAGATGACTTTTGGAAAGAAATACGCCAGGTAAACAACTGCAATATACCTTTACCTAATAGTATTGAGGATGTTACTGGTATTGATGAAATAACTGAATTATGGCGGTCTCATTTCAAACAGCTTTTTAATTGTATTAGGGATATAGATATTCAACAAATCAAATGTGATGCCAAATATACAAATGATATAGTTGTGGAAGTTAGCGAAGTTGAAAATGCTATTAAATGCCTAGATATAAATAAGACTTGTGGTATGGATGGTATATATGCTGAACACCTTAAACATTGTGATAAGCGCATTGTGCCTTTACTTGCTATGTGTATAACTGTTTTTTTTGTACATGGATTTTTACCTAGTTCTTTGTTATCTGTTGTGCTGGTTCCTATTATCAAAGATAAATGTGGCAAGATTAACAGCAAAGACAATTACAGACCTATTGCATTAGCTAGTATTGTGTCAAAAATTGTTGAAAACATATTGTTAGACAGAATGTCAGTTACGCTGTCAACAATGTCCAATCAGTTTGGATTTAAGAAAAAACATGGGACAGACTTGTGTATTTATGTCTTAAAGGAAGTTATTGACAGGCATAGGAGTCTAAATGGGTCTATGTTTACATGTTTTTTAGATGCTTCTAAAGCCTTTGATAGAGTGAAACACTCTATCTTATTTCAAAAGTTGATTGACAGGGGAGTACCTGGATATATTGTTAGACTACTTATATATTGGTATTCAAATCAGACTATGTGTATAAGATGGTCAGGTAAATTGTCGGAACATTTTGGTGTTACAAATGGTGTCAGGCAAGGTGGTATACTCTCGCCGTACCTTTTTAATATATATATGGATGATTTAACCATAGCTTTAAACAAATGTAACACAGGGTGTGTAATAGGTAGTACAACTATCAACCATCTTATGTATGCTGATGACTTGGTAATTCTGTCTCCATCTGTATCAGGACTGTCTGAACTGATGCAGGTATGTGGACTCTATGGGCTAAATCATGATATCAAGTACAATTCCAAGAAAAGTGCTGTGTTAATATTTAAAAGTAAATTTATGAAAAATGTTGATGTTCCATCATTTAAGATTAATGGTGAAACAATCCAGGAAGTGGATAATGTGAAATATTTGGGTCACTTTATTTCTAATACATTACGTGATGACAAAGATATTTTACGGCAATGCCGACAACTATATGCTAGGGGTAATACGCTATTGCGGAAATTTTACATGTGTTCCACTGAAGTGAAGCTGACTTTGCTTAGAACTTTCTGCTCTCCCATGTATACTGCTCAGTTGTGGTGGAATTACACAGTAGCAAGTATACATAAACTTCATGTGGCTTACAATAATGTGTTTCGCTTATTGCTAAATCAGCCTAAATATTGCAGTGCCTCCACTATGTTTGTAGAATACCATGTACCAGATAGTAAAGCTGTAATTAGAAACCTTGTATATAAATTCATGCGGAGACTTGATGCCTCTTATAATAAGTTGGTAATTGCAATTATCAACAGTGATATAAAATGGCAATCCAGGATAAGACGACATTGGATCAAAATGTTGTATATACATAATAGCTTTTGTTGAGTTTTGACTGAATGTACCATTGTGCAATGTTTTTTTTCTTCTATTTACCATGTGCAATATTTTTATAGTTTTCTAGTCACTTGTATTTTTTTAATGTTTATGTGGACATCTGTATGACACTGACAGTCTGAAATAAAGATATTGAATTGAATTGAATTGAATTAAGGTAGGACACTGGTCGGGAAATGGATTTTGATGATATCTCAACAACCAGAGAAGCAATCTTTATAAAACTTTCAGGATGTGTTTCTGGTGGGAAAAGATGACCAATTGTATAATTTCATCTCATTTGCATAACCGTAACCATGGCAACCGGCTTTTCTGTGAAAATAGCTACACATGATTTTGCGGGAGGTCTTGCAGTAAAACTGTGCATATGTTTCTTTCTTTTTTGTCTGTTATGATCCATTGAAGTGTTGTAGAGTGCAATGATGCTGTTTTTGTTCAACTCCTTACAATATTTATTATAAAAAAAAAATTGCGAAGAATTTGTTCCGTTTTTCCAAATATTATAACAACTTCAGTCATCAATAATAATCTTTATATAAAAGCTATCATGTTTAAAAAGCATCATTGCACACACTGTACCATAGGGAATACATGGTAAAAAAATCAGACTCCTAGGTTTGGTACTTTTTTCGGGAGACCTCCCGCAAAATAGCAATATTGTCGAAAAGTAAGTTTTGAGAAAACGGCAAAAAACCAAATGAACATCAAATATTTTTAATAACACCAGTGTAAAGTCAGCATTATGACTGTTTTTCATACCAGCAACATGTGGTAAATATATAATGAAAGTGTGTGAACCATATTCAGTATATATATATGGAAAAAATATATAGTTTACACAAGCGGCGGCGGCGAAGAAATTCATCACTAGCCAAGCGTACTTCTACATTGTATATGTATTATTATGTAATGTTGTCTTTTATGAAATAAAATTTGATATATATGTATATTATATATATATATATGTATATATATATATATATACACACATATGTATATATGTAGGACCTATATATATAATATATATACACATATTTATATCATATATAATATATATACACACACACACAAACACATACATCTATTACTAAATAATTGGTCAATTTCATGCACACAAATAATAATAAATAAGCAAGCATACGCTGCCACAATTAATGTTTAATTAATTATTTAATGTTAAATAAACTGTTTAAAAATTTAATTACCTAAAATACTTCTCATATTTGATAAGAACAAAATAATGCTAGAAAAGTAAATCCAACAACAGTACCACCTTTCGTTTTATATTAATTCCACATTGGGTTAATATGAATGAAACAAATTAAGTCAAATTATTTTCTGTAATAAATAAATAAATGTAACTTCCGACTGATAGAGCGACAAACTTCGGCGACGCCAGTGCCAGCGCCGCTGTCGGTGACAGACAGACAATCCGGGTCGAAGGCGGCCTGCGGCCGTAGCCGCGTAGCAAGGCCAGCCCGACGTCGCCGTCGGCATTTCTTTCCCCGTTCGCTGCCGCTTCCGCGGGTCCGTTGCGCGACTGAACAGCATCATGCATGCTGTTCATGCTACCTCCCGCGCATTCAGCTTATTTGCGTTTATTATATCGTTTCTTTCTTTCAAATTGGTAAACCGTACGGATCTTTCGTCGATCGGACGCCATGACACATACAGGTCATTCATCTTGAAGCCGCACCGTGATTGGCTGGCGTCGTTGCATAAGGTCAATTTTAATTAGCTACGTGGCTGCGATCACCATATATGGTTCGCGTGAGGTCGGGCTGCCAAGCAACCGGCTGAGACAGTTTGTGATTGGATAGTTTCACGGCACTTTCGACGCCGATAACTAATTTATGTACGGATGTCGTCGACTTTTGACTTCTGCAGCGTACGGAAGGGATCATTTCCAACAAGACGATACCAAACATGGCCGCGTTGCAAGGAGCAATGTTTACGTTTGAGCGCGCTGAAAGTTGGGCCGTTTCCGTCGATTTAAAAGTCCATCCGCCATAACGACGTTAGCAGCAAGTTGGGTAGCGACATATTTAATCGTTTTTTTGATACTTTTAGGACGAATTCAGTGAAATAAAGTTAGCAACACGTGTGGAATACATGGTTCGTTCTAAAAATCCACTTTATTAAAAATCAACCATTTTATCATTTCCCGGCAATTCCCGACCCGCGGCCTACGTTAAAGCACACAATGGCACACTTGTTTCCAATGTGGTCCTCCAAAAAAATACTAAGAATGAATTTAAGAAAATATAAAAATAAATACATAAATAAATAAACACAGTAATACAATAATTAAAATGTAAATATTTTCAAAGACAGGTAAACAAATGTCATAAATAAGACAATGTGCAAACATAAAAGGTGCTCTATTAAAATATAATAACATGATAGTACGTAGTAAGATAAAATTAACAAAAAAAAGTATTTAAAATGCCACGTTAAGGTGGTAATTCATCTGCCATCAATCTGCTTTATAATAGTGTCGTTACCTTTTTTCTAAAACTGTTTTTAACTTTACATTGCCTTATCTCAGTAGGCAGTTTGTTCCAGTGAGGTATCTTGTCCCAGCCTTGACGATTCTCCAGGAGAAGCTGCGAGCAAAGCGTGCAGTCATCCACACCTGTGGATCACTTGTCGATGCCTTGGTTGCAGGCAATGCACGTCGGTTTCAGGCCACCATGTATGATGTGGAGAACATCGTGGCAGCAATCCTTAGCCCCAAGTTCAGAAAGGACTGGACTGATGATGCATCAGTGTTGGACAAAGGTAAGTTAGTCATGTGTGAATATGTATAATATGTGTGTGTGTATATATATATATGTATAGGTATAGGTATATATGTGACGTGTTCTAATGAAATGAGTCGTATGTCAGCGAAAGTCAAATCGCCTTAATGTGTTGAAACCGGAAAAAAAATTGTTTTTCACTTATTTCAATAAAATGTATCTTTGATATGTCTACTATTAGTTTACTTCGGTATCTTGGTTAAATTTGAGTTTATAGTATGCATTTATTTTCTGAGAGCTATGTCCCATTTCATGCAATGCAACATTTCCAACGGTGTTTTACTCGTGATTTTTGGACAGTCCCTTAACGTTTTGGGACTGGCAGAAAGCTGCACGTGTCTATGTTCCAAATATGGTAATGTCAAGGCCGTCAGATTTAAATCTTGTGTGCATGCACTTTCGTGGTCCTGTGACTTGTTGCTAGACACGTGAACAAACAAACATACTTATTGTCCAGTGTAGACGTGTCCCATGTGCAGAGCGAGTTTTTTTGTTCGCTTCGAGTTGTGAAATGGCGTCAGAAATAGCGAGATTAATTAATTGTGGAGAAGTCGATAGTGACAATATCAACAGTTTGTTAGAGGAATATCTCTACAAAAGCGATGACGAGAGTGACAGTGACACAGACTCAGATGTTTGCAACGGTGCATCATCGGATGAGAACGATGAAATCGACGAACGGCGAAATGGCTACGACGATGCCGTGGCCTTGACAGCCGTGGACGAAGAGATCGTCTAGGATTCCACCGACGAGGAACTTGCCAAGGTCAGTCGCTTTAGGTATGTATGTCCAAACGTATTCCTATTGTATAAAAGTGTATACAATAATGATTATGAGCGTAATTGATGTCTGATATCATTTACACTTTGTTTACATCTGTGTCTGAGTGCTTGTGCACTTAAGTTGTACTCCAGTAGAATTCATAATTTTCGCTTTATACCTCAATTTATGTGCACACGTGGCTGATATGTCAGTATATGTTGGTATATATTGGTATGATGTAATATTATTAGCAGTTATGTTTAAATAAAAATATTAATGATTTATTTGGCATTAAATAATTATTGTTTTTTATTAATTGATGGTAATTCAGAATAAAAAAATTCATTTCAGATGCTCATGCAAACACAACAAAGGGGAACCATGTTACACTGCGTTCAAGCCAGAACAAATTGTTGACATGCGATTGAAAAGATTGCTGATTTTACACCAAATGAGAGAATGATTACAATTATTACTAGTATGATTATTTTCAATATAGTTTTTCGGTCAATTTATGTAACGTAATAATGTGCTTGCCTCGACACCGGGGTAGTGTCCCACAGGTTGTTGTATTTTATATTTAATTGTAAGTTGTTCTGCTTTATAAGTTGTGGTTCTCTTTTTGGGGCTATTCAAGAAGCAAGTTTCAAGAAACCCTAGACAAGGAAGTAGTCGCTTACAAATGATGTAATCTCCTTATCTTGAATGTGATATGATATATATTTATGTATCCTACCAGAATACTGCACATTATAATTAGTATTGTAAATAAAGAAACAACTACGTAACTAAAACTGTAACAGCATCATAACAATGAGATGGAGGATTTGTTTGTGATTTAATGGTAGTGACTGATTGTGGGCAGGTCGGTGATGACTGACTACATTTGACAGGAACATTTGCGAGTAGTCCACCTGGCACGTTTGTTCTACAAGGCGATGGTGACAGCTGCCAAACAGACCTGTGGCGAGCTTGAACTGGTGGAGTCCAGCAGCAGTGTTCAGGTGACATGGTTATCAGATCTCAATGCACTACAGTTTCAACTCTGTGCAGTAAGTTCACCTGACAAGTGACCGTCTCCAGCCAGGCCCCTAGTACTTCCTCGTTCCCAGGAAGTGTAGGATATTTGGGTCTGCTGCGAGGGGCTCCCGAGGCAGGTGAACTTCCTGATCGATGAGGCCCATCTCATTTCGAAGGGGTCGAACGCTGTCGTGTCGTACATACACTATTTTTTTGAGTGTTTTGGCCTGGGTGAGACCACTGCCAATCTTCACAATTATGCAGGACAAAACAAGAATCGTTTTGTCCTGTTGTATTTGGCATGGAGGGTCACCATGGATCTTCACCAGTCCATCACATTCAACTTTCTAATTGTGGGACACAAAAAGTTCGGTCCCTGATGCTTGCTTTGGGCTTCTCAAGTGGGTATTCAATTGCCATGCAATTTTGTCGCTATCAGAGCTTGAGACTGTGGTGAATTTCAATTCAATTCAATAACTTTATTCCGGAACATTACATCCATATAAAAAACTAAAGTATGACTAATAACTATATACATAAGGCATTTTCCACCAATGGTGACACAGTGGTGAAGTATATAGAGCATCACTATTCATGATACTCTGTAGTATTGCATTGCCAGATCTAGCTATACCCGTCAACAAAATGATACACATTATTTTCTAATTAACATTTTACATGTGGGTAAGCCTCTTGACACAAACATATGACTCGCATTACAGTCTCGAGGTTCATTGCATAAAAATTGTATGCTACACACAAATTTACTCATTGACTCTGCTCTATAGCAACACCACAGCTGGCTTGTATATAATGAAGTACAGTAGGATTTAAATAAAGTACATTTTACACATTCTGTACACATGTAAAACGTTTGGATCAAGGCATTACCCTGAGCATAAATTCTCTTGTTTTGCCTAGATATGTCATCATTGTCGCATAGATCTTCTGTGATAATATGCCCAAGATATTTATACTTATTAACCCTTGGCAAAGTTTCACCATGAGAGCGCCTGTCTGAACTCATGCCAGGTGGTCAGCACAGAAGATGGAACGTCACTCGTGCCAGTTGGTCGGCACAGAAGATGGAACATCACTCGTGCCAGTTGGTCGGCACAGAAGATGGAACGTCACTCGTGCCAATTGGTCGGCACAGAAGATGGAACGTCACTCGTGCCAATTGGTCGGCACAGAAGATGGAACATCACTCGTGCCAGTTGGTTGGCACAGAAGATGGAACGTCACTCGTGCCAATTGGTCGGCACAGAAGATGGAACGTCACTCGTGCCAATTGGTCGGCACAGAAGATGGAACGTCACTCGTGCCAGTTGGTCGGCACAGAAGATGGAACGTCACTCGTGCCAGTTGGTTGGCACAGAAGATGGAATGTCACTCGTGCCAGTTGGTCGGCACAAAAGATGGAATGTCACTCGTGCCAGTTGCACACTGGCAAGCCCACCTGGGTCCCCACCTCAAGGCATTTCCAGGCATTAAGAAGTACTTTCATTTCAGGTACATTCAGTGCGAAATGTTACAATTGAATGACAAAGTTTAACACTATGTATTTTTTACAGTTCCTACAAGGTGTCTTCACTGCTTATAAAGATATTTATTTGTAGTTTATCTTTCCGCCTCTCAGACCTTTTACAAGGCCAGACTGCTTATATTAGTTCCTCATACATTTTAATTAAATTTGTAATGTAATACTTACTATATATATATATATATATATATATATATATATATATATATACAATGGAAATGTTCAGATGTTTGCTTATGCCTATATGAAACATGCTGGGATTTCAGGTTTGGCGTTGTCTTTGTGAAGATGAAAAATAAGAGCGCAGAGGAATGATTCGACTTGTCGTCCGACTGCAGCGAACCTCTGCCAGCAGTTTCACCAGTCGCCATGAAGCCCCTGGACTGACATACGAGTGACAGCAGTACCTTCACAAGAACATCCGACCATTTGTGAAGGACCGTGACAGGACCATCTCCTGCCCCCGTGGCAGGATCATCAACTGCCCCATGGCAGGACCATCCACTGCCCCCGTGGCAGGACCATCTCCTGCCCCTGTGACAGGACTATCCGCTGCCCCCGTGGCAGGACCATCTCCTGCCACCGTGGCAGGACCATCTCCTGCCCCCGTGGCAGGACCATCCGCTGCCACCGTGGCAGGACCATCTCCTGCCCCCGTGGCAGGACCATCCGCTGCCCCCGTGGCAGGACCATCTCCTGCCCCCGTTGCAGGACCATCTCCTGCCCCCGTTGCAGGACCATCTCCTGCCCCCGTTGCAGGACCATCTCCTGCCCCCGTGGCATGACCATCCGCTGCTCCCATGGCAGGACCATCCCCTGCCCCCGTGGCAGGACCATCCGCTGCCCCCAGAAGAAGACTACGTGGTCATCGAGCTGACATGTCAACCTCACCTTCTCCATTGCCCAAGGGAGGTCGCCTTGGTGCTGGCAGGGAGCTTACGGTGGTGCTGGCAGGCGGGCCGCGGTGGTGCTGGCAAGGGGGTCGCGGTTGTGCTGGCAAGGGGGTCGCGGTGGTGTTGGTAGGGGGGTCACGGTGGTGCTGGCAGGGGGGTCGCAGTGGTACTGGCAGGGGGTCGCAGGGCAGCCAGGGGGTCGCGGTGGTGCTGGCAGGGGGGTCGCGGTGGTGCTGGCAGGGGGTTACGGTGGTGCTGGCAGGGGAGTCTCGGTGGTGCTGGCAGGGGGTCGCAGGGCGGCCAGGGGGGTCGTGGTGGTGCTGGCAGGGGGTCACGGTGGTGCTCGCAGGGAGTTCGCGGCGCAGCCAGGGGGTGTGGTGGTGGTGGTGCAGAAAAATGTGGACCGACATTCACTGTTTTGTAAATATCACTTTTTAGTCTAGTTTATACATTGTTTGTTGTTCATCAAAACTAATTCTACTTGCCTGACAAACCAGACTCCTTGTTTATGTGTGACCAAAAGTTAAGACCATTTAATATTGGAAACGTCTTGCATATAACTTTAATATCCAATACTATTTCTTCATATTTGCAGCAACTTGAGAGTATACCATAAGCTTGGACTGTGCCAAATATAAGAGAATTTGGTTCATGGTAACTAAGGTAGTTCTAAGCAAACGTTCTTAAACTTCGAACGGCTTTTTCTCAGTTTCAATATTTTGACCATGCAGTGTTCAATTTGACATAACTCTGGCTAGGATGCAACTACATCCATAATCTATGTACCCTTTTAAAGTTAATAGCTGACCTTTCCAATGGTATATATAACTCATTTTTTTTATATATGACTCATTTCGTTAGAACACGTCACACACACACACACACACACACACACACACACACACACACACACACACACACACACACACACACACAAACAAACACACATATTGTAGATGTGTAATTAACTGTGAAGATGCTAGCCTGTGACTTAAGAGAACAGTATTGCAGTTGCTGCAAATTATCATTACAAATCACCAACTTGTATATCTTTGATGACTTTAAAGTAAACATATATATTTTAATATGCTGTGGTATTGAAATAAGTTTGTAAAAATTATAGTTTAATGCTAACATTTGACATATATGTTTCAGCTGATGTTCAGCGATATTAAAGACTCGTCATAATTTTGCCAACCTATTTTTGAAGGTTAACTTTGTTATACAATGTTTCCGGTGAAACCAAGATTAATCATAATTTTATTTTTAATATTGGTAAAAACTGGGCTACTAACAACTTGTTAATTGTATGATTTTAACTTATTTGGAGCATAACTTTTGATGAGTATGACGTTATGACTCGTCAGCTATGGTTTTGTTGACATACTGGTGTCACGTGTGTGGCTCAGATTTCGGCAGGATAATTTGGTTGTAGATGGCAGGCAGATGGTATCCCTGGTCTCTGTTCATGGTAGGGGCGCTCTGTTTGATATATATATATATAGCCTCCTTCACTTTTCTCTTGTGCCATTTGGATTCACGGGTCAATACTTTAGTGTTCTTCATGGACACAGAGTGTCCTGTGGCCCGACAATGATCTCCTACTCCTGTTGGTTTATCCAGGTTTGTGTGTTCTTTGAGTCTCTGGCTGAGTGTTCTCTTGGTTCAACCAATGTATGTGGCTGCTCACTCACATGTGATGTCAGAGATGGTTCCACATCTATAACCAAGTTATCCAGCCGAAATCTGACCCAAACACATGACACCAGTACGTGAACAAGGCCCGTAGCTGACGGGTCGAAATGTCGTACTTATCGACAAATTTATGCTCCAAAGTAAGTTAAATTCATACAATAAACCATTATTGGAGCCATGAACACTATATTCAATAACAACTCGTCTGTTTGCAGGTCTGAGGGTCATCAAGTGACTGACCCCCATGCAGGAGGGAACACCAGATGACCAGATGTCAGCACCAGATGACCAGGTGTCAGACCTTCAGATGAAGACGACGACTTCTTCGTTAGAAAACGTGACAACTCCACCGCTCTCACACAACTAGATGAGTCAGTCTGTGCCTAATAGACTCACTTGAACTTTTTAAGTCAAACACATCTTTTTAAGGCCGCATTTGTAGATTACTTGTAGGGTATTTTATAATTTATTAATTTTAACTATAATTAAATTTTTTACTTACTTTATTATAAAGTTATTAATATATTTTATTATTTATTTATTATTTTATTTTGTATATTTATTGCTGATAAGTGTAGCTTATGAACTATGATTTTTAGAAGCTTTTTTAATTATCAATTTTATTATCATTTAACATTTTGTCTTCACATGCAAGTTTAAACTGATTATGAATATTTTTAATATGTGTGTTACAATGTATTTTATGCGCCTCTGAGTGGAATTCTTTTCTGGATATACGGCACTTTACAAATAAAATTATTGTTATTAGTAGTATCTGTTGAGTTGATCGACAGAGACAACGGCAGTTGGCCACTGATCAAGTGAGTGTTCACCGAGAGAAACACTGCTCTGCCAGCCTGTGCTATGTGTGAGTACCTTGGCTGACTTTGATTGAGCTACTCGAGTTACTCGCGTAACCCCAACATGGTATCCGGTTTATGATAATTTACACTGCGCTGGCAGTACTACGAGCGTAATCCAACTAAACACCGATGACCGTGATCATGGACATAAACCCCTTAAGTAAATAAATAAAATAAAGTATTAGTTGTTTAGTGTGTAAATTGTGACGTTCATCTTCTTGGTTTTAAATTATAATTGATAGAATGTTGTGACTTTAGTTTTAGTGGCATCAGCGATATCGCTATTATTCTTCATGTTATTGAAGATATTGGTGTATCTTTTTGTGTCATCAAAGATCTCTATACAATATTATAACTTGATTGCATTATAAATGTAAGTGTCTAAGCCATTAAACATATCAGGGTACATCTTTTGTAACACACAAATATCAAGTCCGATCTTTGTGTCATCAAAAATATCTGTAATTAAATATGTCAGTGTAAGTCTTGTGTTGTCAGCAATCTCAATATAACTCTTCATGCCATCAACAATTCCACATCATAAGTGTTCATGTCAGCTGTATCATGGATGTGTTTTTCATTACATGTTTCTCTCTTTTTCAGACTGCAAATGATAATGCACCAGCAAATGATAGACTCAGCACCCACACACATGCACATGCATACAAACATGTGTCTAATAAAGTGCAGTGATCCTGTCATTATTTTTTTAGCAATGTCGTGGTGTACATGAATGTGGCTGCAATAAAAACAACTGTAAAAAAGTTCCATATTCACTAATTTATTTAAGAAGAATGGGCCATATCTACAGTGTGGTGTGCTTGGTTTTAGGGCCTTCGGCTGCAGCGACGTGGTTAAGTTATTGGGCTGGTGTCAAAAGGCCAGCCAACATAAGTGATCATGGAATTGATGTCTGATGGCGACTTGAAACACTTCCTTCAAATGCGTCGACCTGACAGTGAGGTAGGATGGTGATAAACCTGTGTTGTCTTTCTCTCAGTGTGAGGTATGAATGAAATAATGCAGCATTGTCTTCTCCCGGTAATAGTAAATACGAAAATAAGCAATACTTGCCAAATATGTCAAAAGGTTCCTGTAGAACAGCCTTTGAAAGATGACTATGAATGGGAACTGTTAATTTTACTTGCATCTATGAATACATGTGAAATAAAATGTAAAATATTCAGTTTACAAGAAGTTTGTATGTAGGACAATTATAGCCATGTATATAGGCCTTAATATATAAGTAAAGGGTTTGTTGCATGTGTCGTACCGCCACCTAGATTAATTATAATTCGACAACGGCAGAGTAAATAAAGGGGGTCAACTTGGTGGATAACTTACGCTGTACTGGCGTAAGAGAACTATGAACAAACACCTTATATCAAACTCGCCATGAGCAGTCTTTTTTTATAATTAAAATAATAAATGTAATAAACCAACAGTAAAGTATGACTCAAATAAAAGCACAAATCACGCGCCACATGGCTACGCACAAACTGTTTCCCTGAACCAACGTGTCACAATCTCAGTCTCTCCAATCTCCTCGTGTCTTTCCCTCCCCTTGTATTTATACTTTTCCCCAATGGCGGGAAACCTTCTGTCACGTGATCAGCTACACCCTCCATCTCCTCCCCATGATGGCAGCCCTACCCTATACTAGTTACCCCAGTAGACGTAATGTCACAAACACATGTACACTAGTTACCCCAGTAGACGTAATGTCACAAACACATGTACACTGGTTACCCCAGTAGACGTAATGCCACAAACACATGTACACTAGTTACCCCAGTAGACGTAATGCCACAAACACATGTACACTAGTTACCCCAGTAGACGTAATGCCACAAACACATGTACACTAGTTACCCCAGTAGACGTAATGCCACAAACACATGTACACTAGTTACCCCAGTAGACGTAATGCCACAAACACATGTAAACTAGTTACCCCAGTAGACGTAATGCCACAAACACATGTAAACTAGTTACCCCAGTAGACGTAATGCCACAAACACATGTAAACTAGTTACCCCAGTAGACGTAATGCCACAAACACATGTAAACTAGTTACCCCAGTAGACGTAATGCCACAAACACATGTACACTAGTTACCCCAGTAGACGTAATGCCACAAACACATGTAAACTAGTTACCCCAGTAGACGTAATGCCACAAACACATGTACACTAGTTACCCCAGTAGACGTAATGCCACAAACACATGTACACTAGTTACCCCAGTAGACGTAATGCCACAAACACATGTACACTTGTTACCCCAGTAGACGTAATGCCACAAACACATGTACACTAGTTACCCCAGTAGACGTAATGCCACAAACACATGTACACTAGTTACCCCAGTAGACGTAATGCCACAAAGACATGTACACTAGTTACCCCAGTAGACGTAATGCCACAAAGACATGTACACTAGTTACCCCAGTAGACGTACTGCCACAAACACATGTAAACTAGTTACCCCAGTAGACGTAATGCCACAAACACATGTACACTAGTTACCCCAGTAGACGTAATGCCACAAACACATGTAAACTAGTTACCCCAGTAGACGTAATGCCACAAACACATGTACACTAGTTACCCCAGTAGGCGTAATGCCACAAACACATGTACACTAGTTACCCCAGTAGACGTAATGCCACAAACACATGTAAACTAGTTACCCCAGTAGACGTAATGCCACAAACACATGTACACTAGTTACCCCAGTAGACGTAATGCCACAAACACATGTACACTAGTTACCCCAGTAGACGTAATGCCACAAACACATGTACACTAGTTACCCCAGTAGACGTAATGCCACAAACACATGTACACTAGTTACCCCAGTAGACGTAATGCCACAAACACATGTACACTTGTTACCCCAGTAGAAGTAATGCCACAAACACATGTACACTAGTTACCCCAGTAGACGTAATGCCACAAACACATGTACACTAGTTACCCCAGTAGACGTAATGCCACAAACACATGTACACTAGTTATCCCAGTAGAAGTAATGCCACAAACACATGTACACTAGTTACCCCAGTAGACGTAATGCCACAAACACATGTACACTAGTTATCCCAGTAGAAGTAATGCCACAAACACATTTACACGCTAACATGTGATTTATTTCCCACTATATGCCAGGAATAAGTTAAACCACAATTCATTTTGAAGCAAGTTCTAAAATAGTTCTGAGGGGGATGCCTCAAGACCCCCATACCATCGCATTTCCCACACAGCACTTGCTCAGTCCACCCTACCAATTCACCCATCATTTTACACAAACAGCCGTGGGAGAGTGACACACCTTCGCTATTTGTTACAGCGACCAAACAGTCGTCCCAGCTTCACTCAAATCCTTGAGATGCTGAACACAGGCCCGAGCAATAGTTTCTGCGATGCGTCATACTGCTTCAACGAGTTGAACCAGAAACACACGGCGAGCGACGTTGACAACGACATGTTGCCCATCGATGCAAAATCACTGCTAACAACACCGTACTATGTCGACACGCTGCAGCACCACATTAGCATCACGCGTGTTGGCAGCACCAGTTCTCACCTGTTCTCGGAATAATTGGATTACCAGGATGAGAACATTGTGAGTGGCAGTATTGGGGGCAGCTCGTTGGACCACAGTCATAGTCCTCTCCCTTGTTTACACAACAACCCCTGTGAGTGTGTTCCACTCACAAGCCTCTGGTGGTGTGGCAAGGACTAACGTACATGTTCAGCTAGTCGTCGATGACCATCTAAAGACAACCAGTGTTTTCACTGGTTATCCAGGATGCACGCACGGTGCGTGTGTACTCAAAAACAGTGCACTGTTTGATTAATGTGAATCGGGTCAGGTAACCTTGCTACCAGGTGGTTACGTAATTGCTGACACTGCATACCCAGTGAAGATGTGGCTTATTTGTCCTTTCAAGGACAATGGACGTCTGACAGCACGTCAACATCGGTTCAATCAAGTGCTGTCGTCACAAAGGCAATGTGTTGAGCCATTGGCCATCTGAAAGGACGTTTCCGTCGTCTCAGAAATCCCCATGCATACACCAAAGGACATATGCACCTTAATTGTGGCTGCGTGCATTTTGTACAACCTTTGCATCAATGCAAATGACCATGTCGATGAGTACATTGTATGTGACGAAACCCCACACCCCAACAACTATCTCAATGTATTCGCCAATTGTCCAGATGGCACTCAGATGAGGAATGCTATCATGAATGCACTGCCATAATGTCATCAAGACTTTCCCAAATCTTGTTATAAGATTGGATATTGTGTTATTATTAATTATTTTACATTTCTATAACACAGTTTAACGATTAAATCATGTTGCAATAATAAATGTCTCCTTTATTTTCTGTAGTATCACAACAAAACAATACAGACTAAGCAATAGTAAAACAACATAAATATTGCAATAGTTTTGTTACATTTTTGAAACGTGTACATTTAATGGTTTAATTACGTAATAAATGTTGTTCTTTATTGTCATACATAATAATTATATATACGTTTTTTAATATTATATTACTTGCACACAGATATTAACAAAACCAAAAGATGCAATAATTAATTAATTATTATCTAAACAGCGTAACATTCATTTTAAGTTAAAATAAACGTATACAAAAATTACACATACTACGTTTATTCATTTACAAAAAATAATTTTTATAGCAATAATTTTATAAAACAAATATGTTAAATAAAAAACATATCATGAATACGTTTTATGACCATTGTGCATAAATAAGCAGATTAATTCTTATAAATATTAATACCTGCAAAAAAAATAATAAAAAATTATTGACGAATGGATCACATCACTTTTTTGACAAAATGTCTAGTAATCTATCTATCCTCTCCATTTTGTCATGATGCATTTCCTTCATAAGGTCAAGTTGCCTGTTTGATTGCTGGTTGATGCTGTCTAGTATTTGTGTTGTTGCATTATTTGAGCGTTTTACCTTTTTTGGACAAGGCTCACTGTCAGTGTCATTACTAATGATTACTTGTACTGCACGAGGCCACACCCAACTCCCTAGTGGCTTCAGGGCTGGTGCTGGCCTTTGTACCATAAATTTCACTGAATTCGGCAAAAAATGTGCATGTCTTGGGACTAGCTCCCGTCTTACTGTTGTTGTCAGTAACTGCCAAGAAAGTTCTTTTCATGTTTTTCCATCGGTTCTGGACTTGTTGAACAGTGCACCGCACACCACCTTCGTTCATCCTTTTAGTGATCCCATTCCACAGAGTGGCATGCACTTTGGAAGACTGGAACTCTCTATCCATGTCAGCTCTTATTGACACTAGCATCTGTGTATCTGCATCACTCCAGATCTTAGTATCTACAAGAGAAACAAATTGTGATATTACATTATATTGTTTATATGTAAATTTTATTAATATTTTCTCATAAATAGAATCCGCATTTCAATATTTATGTGCTTAATGTATCACATAGCGTAACATAAAAGAGTCAGTAGTAGTAATAATGTGTGAAGGATACATCGCAATACACATGTACAAAAAGAAGTGCATGGGAAATTATAAGTAAGTGCATTAATGAAAATGTATTATATAGATAAATGTCTTTGCAGAATTTTTTTCATAAATAGCATAATCACTCATGAGAAAGTTTAACAGACATTCAACACATGTTGCACAATCGTAGATTTAGATAGAAAAGTTTAAAGGGAATTTGTTGAAACGGCAAATGTGCACACCAGTAGTGTCATACATGCAAAAAGCATGACACCAGCAGGAATTGAACCTGCTACACACTACATATTGAAACTTGGCACACCTAAAAGCAGACGTGTAAAGGATAAGGTAATTAGCAGTGCTTATGAATAAAATAAAGCAAGAAATTGTATTCTATATATATATAATATATATACTGTATATAACTATATATATATACATAAACATAATTACAAATGAATTCAGAAATAGCGGATGTTTATAATAAGGTGTATCATCTAAGAGTAACATGACATCTGTACATTATTCATACAAAGAAATTATGTTATGAATATTTAAGTCATAATGGCAAATTATATTCTAAGTAGTAATAACATGTATTACAAAGTAATACATCAATTGCATGACATGTGTAACATTTTTATGTCAAAGTATAACAACTATATTACAAATATTTTTTTTATTTATGTCTTTACCTGTTAAATGCTAAATTTATTGTAAATCTATATATAACTTGTAATATATGTAAAGAATCACCAGAAAGAGAGGGTCTGCTCGCCACATCAGCTTTCGAAGTCGTACAGGGCACATCAGGTGTCGCAGTAGTACACGGCACATCAGGTGTCGCAGTAGTACACAGCACATCAGGTGTCGCAGTAGTACACGGCACATCAGGTGTCGCAGTAGTACACAGCACATCAGGTGTCGCAGTAGTACACGGCACATCAGGTGTCGCAGTAGTACACAGCACATGAGGTGTCGCAGTAGTACACGGCACATCAGGTGTCGCAGTAGTACACAGCACATCAGGTGTCGCAGTAGTACACGGCACATCAGGTGTCGCAGTAGTACATAGCACATCAGGTGTCACAGTAGTACAGGGCAAATCAGGTGTCGCAGTAGTACACGGCACATCAGGTGTCGCAGTAGTACACAGCACATCAGGTGTCACAGTAGTACAGGGCAAATCAGGTGTCGCAGTAGTACACGGCACATCAGGTGTCGCAGTAGTACACGGCACATCAGGTGTCGCAGTAGTACTCTGCTTATCACAAGCCGACGCATTTCTGATAGCGATTATTTCTTTGTGTATACTTGCGATCAAATCTTCATCTGAAATTGGTAACATATATTAATCAATTAATGTAACATTCAAATAAATATCACAATGCTTGGAGGAATTGTTAGTAATTGTACATTAAATATTATAATTGTCATTGCTTGAAGAAATAAAAGCAAATATATTATATTATAGATATTGTGTTTCAACATTGAAATTGTTGACGCAACATTATTGTTAGGAATATGAACATTATATAACATTTACCTAACATGAAATAATGAGTGATTGTGAAATCCCTTATCATCCCAATGTTGCTAAGGGATGTGTGCATATTTGCAATATATTCTCACTATATTTGGGACTGTAACATATGACTATATTAACTGTTTATAAAAATAGGACAATGTTATGAGCATTTAAAGACAATACTATATCACAATGCGTATGTCTCATAGCTCACCTCCACCTT
Organism: Oasisia sp. SBJ-2009; assembly: GCA_964017155.1. Classification (NCBI taxonomy): domain Eukaryota; kingdom Metazoa; phylum Annelida; class Polychaeta; order Sabellida; family Siboglinidae; genus Oasisia; species Oasisia sp. SBJ-2009. The sequence goes on along the minus strand of OZ024864.1, from coordinate 37,694,460 downwards.
CAATTCGTGCCACAGTGTTTTGATCTAATGTCACTTCTGCAGATGTGCCATCAGTAAACTGGATTTTTACCGTTTGCCAGGAACTGCTGCTGTAGAAGAAATGAAAGATATCTATAACGAAACATGTATTCTTGTACGTATTAATTAATATATGAAACGGTAATAAAATGAAAACATTTACACACTATTTTTTTAAGAAATTATGTTTATGTAATAATAATAATAATAATAATAAGGTTTATTTCAGACAAGACGTCCATATATGTATACATAAAATACAATTAAAAAAAAAAGTACAATACATATAATACAATCAAAGCAATGAGATCAACGTAAAAATATAAGTGTAAAATTTAAAAAGTTATGTCTAAATATATGAGGAAATGAATTAAATAAGTTAAATATAAATATAAAATAAAAAAAATAAAAAATGATTCAAAAATAAATACAATACTAATGACATGTGTACAATAAAGACCTCCAGTATGAGTACAAATGGCTCTTAAAATGAATGTCGGTATGAAGGTAATTAATAAAAAGGATATTATCTGACTGATGAAGACGACATAAAAGACTGAAAATTGATGAACGAATGCGTTCATTGAAGGATTTAATATAGTTGGTGGCAAACATAAAACTTGCACTACATCTTGAGGGTAAGTTTAGTAAAATTCTGAGGCTATTATTGTATGCGACAGTAATGCTTTTGAGGCTATATTTTTTGAATGTGCACCAAAGACTAGAAGTATACATAGGAGCACAGTATGCTTGAAATAAAATAATTTTGGTAGAAATATTACAAAGACAACATTTTCGAGCTAATACATTGGCTTGGGCATAAAGGCATCTTTTTTGTCTGGCTATGTCGTCATCATCAGTCAGGTTATTGTTGATTATATGACCAAGATATTTACATTTTGTAGTATAAGGTAATGGATGGTTATCGAGATGGATACAATGAAAATGTTTCCTGTCCTGGGATTGGTTGTCAATAACCATACAAAAGGACTTCTTGGCATTATAAGTAATATTGAACAATTCGCCATACTTGGCACAACAATCAGTAAGTTTTCTCAAACCAGCAACACTGGGAGAAAAAATACAGAGGTCATCAGCATACATCAAGTGGTTGATTAAGGTGCCAGCATAAAGACAACCAATATATAATTTGTTTAGATTAACGCTTAAGTCGTCCATGTACACATTGAAAAGATGGGGGGAAAGGATTCCACCCTGTTTAACACCATTGGAAACAGTAAAAAAGCTAGAAAATCCCTGACACCATCTGATGGTAAATTGTTGGGTACCGTACCAGTGGTATAGAATGCGTACAATAAAAGCTGGACAGCCACGATCAATTAATTTACCAAATAGCTTGCTGTGGTTAACTTTGTCGAAGGCTTTGGAGGCATCCAACATAGTAACATACATAGAAGACCCATTAGCAATATAGTTTCGAAAAAGTTCTTTTAACAGAAATATGAGCATCTCAGTAGAGTGATGCTTTTTAAATCCAAATTGATTGTCACATGTAATGAGAAATGGGATAGCCCTGGATAATATTAATGATTCAAATAGTTTGCTAGCTACTGTGGCAAGGGCAATGGGTCTATAGTTATTATTGTCTGACAAATCACCAGATTTATTTTTAATGATAGGAGCTATGATTGTTGTCATCATAGTATCAGGTAAAAAACCATGTATTAACAGACTGCTATACAACAAAGACATAAGAATATGTAGTTTTTCGTTAGCATACTTAAAATGTTCATTACTGATATGGTCATAGCCACAGGCTTTACCAACAGGCATAGCAATTATTAATTCTTGTAGTTCTTTAACTTTAACAACCATATTGTCGCTAAGTTGAATATTGCTACAATACATGTCAATCTTATGAATGTGAACAGTAGACTCGGGTACAGAGTTAAGCAGTGATTGGTAATGTTGAAGCCACATATTTCTTACGTTTTCAGCACCACAGGCACCTCCAACATTACTGGGGTTAGGTAACCTGGCATTGTTTGCTTGTTTGATGCCCTTCCAAAAGTTTTTAAAATCATGGCTGCTCAGATTGGAAGCTAGACGCTCCGCTTTAAGAGATTCAGCATTTTTTTCGCAATGTCTTTTGTTGCGTTTAAACTGGGCACGTTTAATTTTCATTAAGTCATACAAAGAACCATGTCTCGGACTCCCAGCAGACCGCCAGATGAGAAAAGTTTCTCTGGCAGCTTGATGAGAGTCCCTGACTAGGTCGTTCCAACCAGGAACATTGAATTTTCGGGATGTGTTATACGTTTTAGTAGGAATGACATCGGAAGCATCCGTAAGAGAATGTATGATATCATTATAAAATTTGCACAAGAGCAGCTGATGGGCTACATCATGGCAGTTAGGATTGGTACAACTTAGAGCAGCATGTGGTACGTCAATGCCGGATAAAAGAGAACCAGAATTGTTGTAATAGTTGAGAAGGTAATGGGAGGAAGCACAATCCCACATGGGACTGGGCTTACAAGTTTGTTGCGTAGTGGATGATTCAGAAGTGGGTAGTAATTTGATAGAAATGGTAAACGATAGAGGAAAATGATCCGAAGAGACACAGTCATAATTAATTACCATATCAGAGACAGATGAGTGACTGGAGTGGGTGCAAAGCACATGATCCAGCCAGCTCCTAGAGCCATGGGCGTCACTAACATATGTAAACGAATCGATTTGAACTTTTTTTAGGATAATAAAACGTCATAAAGTATGTTATTCTGAACCTCATAACATAAGCATACATTCAAAGAGCCTCACAGGTGTGTCTTTTAATAAAAAGAATAGGTATGTCAACACACATGGGATCAAGCGTCAACTACACCACCCAATGCATCGGCAAAGCGTGGCCGTGCGCCCATCATGATCATATACTGGGCGATATTCCATGTTTTCATGACATAATTGATGATTTACACTTAATAAGTGCTATGTCATAAAAAGAAAATATAACTCTCATATTCTATGCACATAACTTTAAATATTTATAACATACTCATGTAACTTGCTTAATCTGTAATAAACATATTTTACAAAACGTTTCTGCACAGCTACCTTGCTCCTTACCTCGTCGCCATTGGTAGCGGCCTTGAAGATTCACCTTGCTAATCTAGCTCAAAAATGGTGGCGTGCTCGATTGATTGCGGCTGTTCGATTAGGACTCGAGTAACCCTCGGGTTACGCGAGTTACTCGCGTAGCTCAATCGAAGTCGGCCCAGGAGACCATTCCATTCAGGATCTTGCATTTCTGTAAACATCATAACATAAGAGTGGTGGCTTCACGGTGATCTCGGACTTTCGCGATCTCGGACTAAGTGATCTCGGACTGTTTCGGTGATCTCGGCCAGTGTGCGGCAGTGATCTCGGACTGTTTCGGTGATCTCGGACTAAGTGATCTCGGACTAAGTGATCTCGGACTGTTTCGGTGAACTTATTGAGCCTGCAATGCAATAAAAATGTTATAACGATCCGCCAAGTTTTGAGCAAGGAACCAATCTGTTTGAGTGGATTCTGTTTGATAGTCTTCTTCTAAGAACCAGGTTTTACGTAGTTTAATTTTTGGCATTATAACAACACAACTGAGTTATTAATGCAATATACATTAATTAAAAAGGTAGAATGCGTGGTAATTTAATTGTTTCGCAATAGTCCTTTTCTTATTGTTTATATTTGATTTGTGTCCGTAGGGAAGGTGCGATCGAACGTAATCGACTTCCTATTGTTGCTGAGCTATATTGAGCACATATTTTCGTTTGTCTTCGATTTGTGGGCTGTGTGAACGTGTTTTGAGGCACGCCATAGTAATCGGCTGTCTACTCGTGCATTGCGTTATTGAGCAGATTCCTCCTTTCATGTTTTTTCTTTGATTTGTTGAGACGCATGGAAACAATGTACGGCAATTGACTTAACACCCTTAATGTTGTTTATTGTTTCATAGAGCCGTTACCTTAAAAGGTATAATCAAAAATATGCAATGCATAAAGAATCTGTGACGATCAGTCGTTATTTCGTTTCGTTCTTCATGTTGCAAAAATATGCAATGCAATGCAATAAAGAAGTTGTAACGATCAGTCGTTATTTCGTTCTTATTTATTGACTATTGATAAATCTCCAAGTGTTATCATTGAACTTATTGAGCCTGCAATGCAATAAAAATGTTATAACGATCCGCCAAGTTTTGAGCAAGGAACCAATCTGTTTGAGTGGATTCTGTTTGATAGTCTTCTTCTAAGAACCAAGTTTTACGTAGTTAATTTTTTGGCAATATAACAACACAACTGAGTTATTAATGCAATATACATTAATTAAAAAGGTAGAATGCATGGTAATTTAATTGTTTCGCAATAGTCCTTTTCTTATTGTTTATATTTGATTTGTGTCCGTAGGGAATTAGGTGCGAACGTAATCGACTTCTAATTGTTGCTGAGCTATATTGAGCACATATTTTCGTTTGTCTTTGATGTATGGGCTGTGTGAACGTGTTTTGAGGCACGCCATAGTAATCGGCTGTCTACTCGTGCATTGCGTTATTGAGCAGATTCCTCCTTTCATGTTTTTTCTTTGATTTGTTGAGACGCATGGAAACAATGTACGGCAATTGACTTAACACCCTTAATGTTGTTTATTGTTTCACAGAGCCGTTACCTTAAAAGGTATAATCATTGCATGCAGCGTAGATTTTAAAGTATTCCAGGACTCTGTGGCATCTCAATTACAACATAAATTATAATCGGAAGTAGAAAAGATGTATCACATCTTCCTCGTTTGAAACACATACGCACGCGCGCATACACACACATGCTCGCACGTAAGCACACAAGCGACTTCCAAGCAGGAAAATAGCATCGATCATGCAACATTTTTAACTATTAGAACAATCGACACTTAAAATTATATAATCAACAATAAGCCAATCAAACTACAAACGCAAAGGCATAAAATTAATGCAATGCTATAAAGACGCTGAGACAATCATTTGTGATTTAATTCTAATTTATTTCCTAATAATAAAGTTATTAATGCAATACACAACAATGATAATGGGTAGACGGCGTGGTAATAAATAAATGCTCGTTTCTAAGAAGTATTTCTATATATGTATGAGGGTGATGACGGTGGTGGTGTGCGTGCGTGCGTGCGCGTGCGTGCGTGCGTGTGTGTGTGTGTGTGTGTGTGTGTGTGTGTGTGTGTGTGTGTGTGTGTGTGTGTATCCATGCCTAATGCATAATCTTACTTGTGTATTCACCTGTTCCAGATTGATGACCAGCGACACGTTGTGCTGGCCACTGCCAAGCAGTTAACGTTGCTGCAACAAGCTAAGAGATGGTACGCGGACGGGACCTTTAAGGTAGTCCGGGACCCTTTCGCCCAGCTATGGTCCCTTCATGCGTTTGTCAGAGAGGGTGCACACATGAAACAAGTGCCCCTTCTATTCTGCCTCATGTCCAGACGCAGAACTAAGGATTATGAGGCTGTCTTGAAGACAGTCCTGGAAATACTCCCAGGTGAGGGTCTATTATAACGACGGTTAATTGTATTGTGAAAAGATAAAAATATTACGGAATTTCTTATGTTTCGTACACTTATAACGCATATTCAATAATGATTAAATGACTGGGCCAAGTGGTAAGAGAAATCGTGATGGATCATCAAAAAACATCGTTTCGCGGTATATATTAACCATTATGAAAACAGTCAGTGAAAATATAATAATATTATTCATTAATGATTAAATGACTATGCATGCAGGTACCCCAGAAGTAAAGGAGCTGGTCATGGACTTTGAGCGGGCTGCATGGCGTGCAGCGGCACATGTGATGCCCCAGGTGGAACGTAAGGGGTGTGTGCTCCACTGGGGACAAGCTGTGTGGCGGAAGGCCCAGGACGTCGGCCTTAGACAGGCCTATTTGGATGACAACACGACCCACATTTTCATCAGAAAACTAATGGCGCTGCCCTTGTTGCCGGCTGAGGCCGTGACGCCGGTTTTCCGGGTCTTGGAGAAAAAGGCCAGAACACCTCAACTCCAAATGCTAGGTACTGTTTTGTCACAATATATAGTTGCAGTGACAATTTTTTTGAAAAAGTTATTGCTTGATAAGTTGCCTGTTATGATAACAATAGTAATATTGATCCAGTAATGCTCGCTAATAGATATGCTGACAGATAACAGTAACGAAATAAAAAACATCGAAAACATGTCTATATTTTTACTCCTATGTTTTGGACTAATTTAACACTAATGGAAATCATAATGGAATATAGTGATAAAACGAACTGCTGAAGAATGTTTTTGGTATAGAACATTTCCGAATAATGTATGTATGGTACACATTGTGTATATGATTACGTTATTGTGTTTAGTGACCTACATCAACGACACTTGGGTCGAGAGTCGAATGTGGCCCCCGACCAGCTGGTCCGTCTTCGGACAGAGCGTCCGTACAAATAATGACGTTGAAGGGTGGCATCACGGCTTCAACGGAAGAGCGAAGCCGATGATGCCGTTCTATCAACTGACGACCCAGTTGTTTGAAGAAGCTGACCAGGTGAGCAATCCGTGCTGCATACGATATATAACGCTACCTATAACAAGTATTGCCTCCGGCGGCTGGCTCTGCATTAGTCTGCGGCTGTTCAAGCTATGCGGCTGTAACATAGTTGGATGCTGATTGTAAATATGTACACGTATTTGTTGTACTGCACAAGCACAACCGTTTAATATATACTTATGGAATTAATAAAAATGATCGAAAATATCGGTTTAATAAAATGTAGCGACTAAACAATTTGCTTGAAAATGTGTGATCGCGATGGCATGTACTACTCGCTACTGTTGTGTTCAGCTTATGTTATAAATAAGAGTTACATGTGTTTCAGATCGAACTCACCCTGCGGTTGGTATCAGAAGGCAAGCTGCGAAGATACCAAAAAAAGACATATCGTGACCTGCAAGGAAAGGTGGCCCTCCAGTGGGACTTGTTCAGAGCGGGCGAGAAGACCGCAATGCAGATGCTCAAGGCATTTGCCAGATTGTACGGCCCGGTCATGCACTGATCGAGTGCAAGATCACACATGGGGAATGTTTTTAATAAAACATAATCTTTCTACATTATGCTTTGTCTTCTGTGAATTAGCCTCGAATCGTAGACATATATAGTACCATACGATAGGCAACGGTCCGGCCTTAATATTTCAGAGGTGAAACTCACCAAAACACATACTTAGATTATCAGTGCTTTTCTACAGTTTAGAAATGTTTTAATTAAACTGTATTACATTGGCGCACTCCTGTCTTGGAATTAGTTAGCCGTCGCTTAAATGTACGATAAACACAACCATTCGCTTGCGTCAAAAATAAAGACGACGAAATGTACACGCAAGAGCTAGCGTAAGAGGCTGCACACCCTAAACGCTTGATGATTACCCGTGAGATTCTGATCCTTCTGAGAGAAAATCTTTAAAATGTAAACTCATGCAACCAACAACTTAACACAGTATGTTGAACAAAAACGCTGGGCAACATCATGAATATAGGCCGAGATCACCGAAACAGTCCGAGATCACTTAGTCCGAGATCACCGAAACAGTCCGAGATCACTTAGTCCGAGATCACCGAAACAGTCCGAGATCACCGAAACAGTCCGAGATCGCGAAAGTCCGAGATCACCGGGTACCGAGTGGTGACTTCGCAAAGTCCATCTTGAGGTGCTATACCCATTGCAGGCTACATTACTATTTCAAGTTTGAGACTAGAGCTTTGATCCAAAACAAGCTCAAGAAGACCAGAAAGTTGCAAATACTGAAGCATAAGTAATGAAGTGTTGGTAGACATGGTATACATTCATATGAAGCTGTGATGTCGTAGTCTTAAATGTTGGACATATTATATTGCATTGAGTGGATCTGGACGGCACGGATATGTATTTCGTAAATTACATATTAAAATGATATGAATTGCAAACTATGCCAATTCAATGAAACTGAATACTAACTATAATGAATATTGTGAACAAATGTACATGTAGCTGACAACGTATTGACATTTTAATTATGGTACATATTCTTTTACTTTTGTGTGGCGCATGATGACTATCATGTATCAAAATACAGCACAGGTTGTATGTATCATAGTCCAGGAGCCAAAGCCCTATATTTTAGTGAACCTGGTTTTGTCGGATAAAGTTTTTTCTCTGTTGATTCTTGTAGCCTGGGGCATGGATAATCAGAATCAGGAGGGTGCCCAGAGATATATATTGGGGAACTCTAGATATTAACCCCTTGATATCGGATACACTGAAAATCTGAAGAACAAAATTATTTTTTCTATTTCTTAATGAAGAGTGTTTACCAATGGCTTAAATATGTTTGTTAATCATGAATATTCATGTTATTGAGTTTGTATGAACCACTCTTTATGCCATACATAGGGCAATTAACCATTTTCTGGTAATTTTGTGGTACCCTGGGTGCCCGCCTGGGTAATATCAGCTTAGCATATCGAACGTGAAGGTCAGCAATGCTACGCTTGTCAGATGCTAGGCTTGACAGATTAACAAAACAAACAATAGATGGCACCACTGAGGTATCAACTTCCTGTTAAAAACACACGTTTGCCTTTCCATTGTTTTCAGTCAAGTAAAAGTATGTAAGAGCTTAGTTTTCGATTGCTTCGAAGGCGACAAACTTAAGTACATGCACTGTAGCACCACCAGAATGGTGCCTTTTAAATCTCAGATGCCATAGGGGCAGGTTTTACAGCAATTTTTAATTAGATAAAGCCAACATCTCCAATTAGTGTGTGCCAATCTTTTTGCAGATCATCAAACTACTAATAACTGCATCATGGAATTTCCTGAGTAAATTCGGTTCAATTATGTTGCCACAAGCAGAATAACCTAAATTTTCTGAGCAAATAAAACACTGAAACCTCATACTAATTCTGCACAGGGAAAAAGATTGACGATATTGCTTTTTTTACAGGGTTGAGAGTCCTGGATCCCGACCTTGATGGATGCTACTTCAAATGGAAGTTCAACTGCCAGGACAAGAATGAAAGGCTAACTTGTTCTGGAGCAGTCCGAATAGCGAACATTATCCGGTGTAGTCAAATATACGGTGATGAAAAACACTATGAGCTCGAAAATTAGTTGGAAAAGAACAATGAATTCAGTCTGATGTTGTGTTTCACGTTACACTTCAAAAACCCACACTGAGTGTCATCAACGGAACTGTGAAGGAGAAAGTGATCCTAGTATCCCTCGGAAAATTGTAAGGCGTTCATTGTCGGTAGAGGCTGCAGAAACCTTCAACTTTAAGAAGCAGTCTTTTTTGTGGGGCGCTTGTAATGTTGAGAGAGATAAGAAACACCCGACAGATGGAGAGAAGCTTACGTCTTTCGAGAGATTGATAAGAAACAGTCTCTCATAGAACTCTGTGTCAAGCGAAATGATGACGCTGCAAGAACACTCTTGAAACAAATGCGGAGTCTTTGCTAAAAGCATGGACCTGGCTAATAAAGCAAAAAAAATTACTTATAAACTAACACAATTGCTCTAATCTATTTTCCCATCAAGATTTATGTTCTTTTATGGCCACAAGGCCAGTACATGAAAAGCTTACATAGTCTGTTCAATAAACATATGTGTTTATTATCTAATCATCACTCCCGAAAAAAAGTGAGTTCATACTTACCACATTTCACAGTTGTAGCCATAACAGACATGCCGGATATATACCATGACCGCTACAATTGCCGGTTTTCTTGCATGAATTTCTCTGACTGTTGATGGAACGAGGTTCAAGATTGATGTGGTTGGCATTAACACAAAGACTGTTGTGACATAAATGCGACGCATCTAGGTGTGCTGCCAAGAATGTCTGTCTATGAAATAGCATGAAGGCCAGTCGGTGTGCTTTTATAGTTCGTCGGTTTCCACAACTAAACGTCACTTTTACTACACCATACTTCACTTTCTCACCTGATGTACAGGCAGTTCAAATGAGACACTCACTGTTGCTTGACACGCACACCTTGTCACTAATTATTTCGGAATATTTGTCAAAGAACGCTGCCTCCATCATCTCGCGCCAACTAAAAAGTGTTTCTGCTGCTAGGCGTCTAATAGGGCTCATGACACAGTTAACTTTCCCATTGGCCACCATGTTAGCGTTTTGTAGGATTATAAGAAAACCAGACGCAGGAAAATTCTAAAACTTATTGGCTGTTGTTATCATCATCTCAGTGACAAGCTGGTCGAGTTTAGTCAAGTTCCAATGTTTCGTTCCCTCGTAAAGTTCCCGGTTACCAAACAGGAAGTCTAACTGTGTCATGACCCCAAATAGACATGGTTGTTTTGGCGAAAAAATCTGAAATTAACACATTTTACTGGCACTCCTATTTGAAGCAACATGCTGTAATTGTTTTTTATTTCATCCACACATTTTTTTTAGACACATTTACAAAGTGCACCCTATTTCACCGAGCGCCACAACAGTGAGCAGGCGACAGTTTCAAAATGCCTAATCTTGCAGAACTACACCGTGCACAAACTTTTGTGTGTGCCATATATGAACACATTACCCAATCTGCCGCCCATCCACCAACCCGCCCGCCCGCCCGCTCGCCCGCTCGCCCATCCACCCATCAACCAGCCCGCCCGCCCGCCCGCCCGCCCGCCCGCCCGCCCGCCCGCCCGCCCGCCCGCCCGCCCGCCCGCCCGCCCGCCGGTATAAAATTACCATTATCTATACGCATTAACAAACAAAAGCACACAGACACACACCATCCGCATGCGTACACGCGTATGTGGATGCACGAGCACACGCACCCGCTCAATGCTATATGGTATAACACATTCATTCGCAAAAGAGCGTTCGTGTTATGTTCGTGAAACAATTACTGCACGAAGGGGCGTCGCGGTTGTGCATCAATTTTTATTTTAATCCGGGCGTGTTGCGCTCGGTGCATATATGAGTGTATGAAACAAGCGTCCCAAAGGACAACAACGAAATGAGGAATAACGTTCAGTGTCGTAGACCCACTTCTATTAGGTACGCAATTATTGACCATCAGTTCGAGCGAAGACATTGTTGGACCTTTTGTTGTTATTGCATTTGTCGAGAAAAGACGGCTTCAGGATATATGGTGTCGGCTGCGACTCAAAAACACTTGTTTACGTACATGGTTCGTCCGGTTGGCTGCTGGGCCGATACCTACGGAAATGGTAAGTTTGAGTTTATTTTATTTATAAGTTCGTCCGGATTTAATAATGGTTATCCGACGTTTCAACATGTTATTTGGTTAAAACCATCGTCGTAGTTCAAAATCGTCCGTGTTTTACAATTGTGCTTCCACGAGAGTAACCGACGCAGAATCAGAAGGAAACGTACTCTACTATCTCGCTGCTTGTGCGACATATACCGGGATTGGTCTCCGTCTAAATAGACCATGACCACGGTGGACACTGCCCCGGATCGGGGAAATGCGTCTAACCACTTCTAACCACATGTCCACAAAACACTGGATTTAACACTCAGCAAATTATGGAATTCGTCCGCGTTGTTCATCAGTGAAACCACATTTACCACGAGGGCGCGTGATAGCATAGTGGTACGGACATTTGGTTGGCACGCAGACAAGGCAAACATTTTATGTTTGATGTAACAACCTACCCCGCAGCATTGCATAACTTGTATCTCTCGTGATCTTCTTCTAAGATGTCCATCGTAACCGATGATGACATCCGTTTTCGTCCGTTACATGGTTTGCTCGTTGGTGAGAAAAAATTAATAGTCCAATTTGAGACTTATAGCCTCTCCCGCAGTTGACACAGAATATGATAGGGGCAGTAGTATCAGGAAAGCCATGGCGGAGATTGTGATCATGTTGGTATTTTTGTGGTATCTTTTCTTAAATATGACTTTTTCCTTTGTGAATGGCCTGGTTCCACTGTTATCGATCTTGTGCAAGAGTCTCCCAGTGGTCAACGGTGATATGTGTAGTCTTTAGGTGTCGTTTGACTGCAACGCTCATGATACCGAAGTCACGGTAACGTCGGTCCTGTATAAGTTCGGGATATAAGAGAACTACGGATGACACAACCATCCTGGCAGTGAACACACATCGTAACTGGGGATATTGTTCTGAAAACTACTAGTTGACTGATTCCTCGCATGATAACTGCACTAATAAAAATACACGTATGGACAGTTAATGGGACGCTGCATGGAGCTGGACACAATACGAATGGCAAGTAATGGAAGTAAACCATTTGGCATTTTTCATTCTCCTACGATATACATGCGTGTGCTGCCCCTTCGGCGTTTTGTTGTGTGTGAGTTGTAGGCGTAAGTTGGTAATATTCACTGCTTACAGAATCAAAGATACACAGCAAAGTTCATGTACATGTCCGTATTCGTAAACATTCCTTAGCGAGAGCGCAACCGGCAACGACTAGCCAACACCTTCACACCATAGGTTGTCGCCAAGCACCAGCGCCATGTTGATGTCACATGATAAATATACATTTGTGAACATACAAAATATGTCCGTTTAAATAGGCATATGCATGCGTACATTCGTGTAAACATAGTTATATGCACACTTTCTTACAGGCATATGTATGCAATACATATATGTAAAGTCAACTGCTAAGCAATGGAAGTAATGATCATAACATGATCATAAGGATTATAGAGGTTTTAACCAATAGTGGTTTGCATAAACTATTTCTAAAAACACTACATCATTCCACATAGCAACTAACGGCAAGAAAGTGCGACATATTAATGAATATCGAACTGTGTGATAATTTCCTAGTATATCTCCAAATCACGTTGTCAATATTTGACTTCAGTAGGTAGAAACATTGTGATGTTTTCAACGATATATTTCAAATGTATCTATTACTATATTTATTACTATGCATACATACATACATACATACATACATACATACATACATACATACATACATACATATATATATATATATATATATATATATATATATATATATATATATATATATATATATATATATATAATTATATATATGTACGAATGTATGCATGTATGCATTCCCTTGTTATTGCCTTTTACTTGCTGTACTGGAATAAACAAGCACTGCATGTTCAGAACCTAAATATCTCATACTTTACCCAGTATAACCACCTTAGCTCCGTACAACGTTGCTTGAAGAAACACGCTGCAGCGACGTTATTAATTTACCTCAGAACCAATATTACAATTGCAGTTTCATGAATTGGATTTTGCATAATTAATTAATTTCAACATAATTGTGATAAAACAGCAAGAAATCGGCGGCTGTTTTGTTGGTGGGGGAATGAAATGATGAAATTAGTCGGCGTGCCTAATTACCTCGTGGTTCCAGTGAGACGTCTCTTGCACTGAAATGTGCCGTGCACGCACGACAGTTCGCTTGAGACAAATCGATTTGCGTAATTTGACATTTTCGAACAAAATTAATTACAAATATGATTAATAAAAATATGAGCGGTCATTGTGGTCGTGACAACAATGTTCAACAATTAATTTGCATTTTGCAATTACTGCTGCGTTCAATTAGTCATTCAAACTCGCGCGTGCTCGATGTCACACGATTAATTAAATGTATGACTAAGTGCAATACATAAATAGGCCAACGACCAGTTTCGTACCGTAGCTACTTGAATTGGATACAACAAACTCTATTGTTCAACGTCTTTCTGTTAAGTTCTGGAAAGGAATAAGTTGACTGGCATAATGCCATAGTTTAAATAACTTGGATAATATAGCGAACACAGGTTAGCCTTACCGGAATACTGGTTCGTATTATTATCGTAGTATAATATAAATCCATTCTGGCGTGTGGTTAGTTTTTTAAACCATAGCAAATGCACAAATACTAGTGAAAACAGCAATATCTACAATAATAAAGATAATAACAATCGTACTAATATTATTATCATGATTACTATTATTATGATATGTTAATACCCACAACCCCCATTTTTGCACAAACCTTTTTCAAAGGGACTTTATAATGTATTAAACAACTGAAAAGCATATACAAGTAGTATATGTAGATATGTATTTATAAAGCAAAGTTCGAAAGAGTTTGTGAAATAAGCATTGCCACTTTTGTTTTCTAAAATACCCCGGCGACCGGACAGGGGCGTGTTGTTGCACGGCGTGAGTGCAGCCTCAGAGCTGAAGCAATCTCCAATATTATGACTTTGACGTGTATACATCAAGCATCAACGAGCTCTCCAAATGAAGCGTTCTTCAAAGACTGCGATTCGCCAACAGCGTTCGCACTTTGAATTTCGCACTCTACGGCTCAGAAAGACAATGCAATGCGCGAAACACGTGTCACGTGACACCGTCGCTATCGGAAACACTGCGGACGGCTGTGTTCTGCGCTTGCTGGAACTTTGTCAGCTGGTATGATATGCAGGAAGGCCATGCGGGTTGATTACTGACATTAACCACTGTTGATATGGCGAAGGCCTATGTGTGTCTTTGGTCCCTACTCACTTCAGGGGACCCGTTCACTAGCGTTGCTATGAGCGTTTAAACGCGGTTTGGCATTTAAAATCAATAGTTATCCTTACGACTGATCAAATATACATGAAAACTGCAAACATCACTACGCGCCAGCGGAATATATTCACTGGTGTGTCATGGAAATATTGTCCTTGGTAACATGGCAATGAACATTTGCATTTTGTAAACAATTCATTTAGTTTCAAAACTTTTTTTTAAAGCTGAATGTTCCTGGAGAGCTCTTTATCTTATTCCTGGGATCGTTTCGGGTCGTCCCAAGGCCCGGAAATGTCAATACGTACATGTGCGGATAGTTGTCTGTTGTTTAAATCGATACTTACACAACTAATGCTTGGCTTTCAATATTGCCGGAACGACGCACTCCCAATGAAGATGTGTGTCACGGCTGTAATGTATTCATAGTTCGGTGTAATATTACATTTGTAATGATGACAACACTGGGTTATAACAAGGCCGGTTAATTTTTCGATAGAGCATCGGCATGTTGAGATATACACTTACAGCAGAGTCAACATAATATTTTAAAATAACTGCCGCCAGATTCATAGAGGAGTTGTGTTAACCCGCGTGTGGAACCATCGTCGAGAAGGCAATGTGCAACACACAAGGCTGTACCCACATACCCGACCAGGACACAACATCAGCCGCAGGAATTATAATTCATCCTGACAGATATCACGACATCCAGTGTGTGGCTCTAAGACTATAAACCTAGACGTTTACCCACGCGTGACATCCTCTCGCACCAAGTTTTGCGTCGGCTCATTACGTCAGTACCAGCTCTTCTCTAGCACTGCCCCTGGCATATGCGTTTAAATGGATACTCCAATCAGTGAGAGATTCACACCATTTATGTACATCACTATAATATATTGGTTGTGCATAGTAAATGTGCACAAAGATCGTTAATAAACAATTAATTATAGTATAATTGTATCAGAAACACTCCACATCTTGAGACTTATGCGCCAGTGACGTAAACCGCTTACGTCACTGGAGCATGAACGTTCGAACATCCTATGTCTGTCCAATGGTATTTGATGTATTCAGTACGTCGCGGGTTGCTTACGTCACTATCACAATTATTAGCGAAGATTCCGCCAATCCTTGCCTTTTTCAACAATGCGTCAGTGACGCAAACGATTTGGCTTACGTCACTGGCGCATAAGTCTCAACATGACGGCGCCCTGAATCTAAGATAGCATGTTTTTGATACCATTAAACTACAATTAATTGTTTTTTAACGATCTTTGTACACATTTTCTAGGCACAACCAATATAGTATACATATGTAAGCTAATACTGTGAACCTCTTCCTGACTGGAGAATCCCTTTAACGTCAGCCAATGGGAAATCGCACCCAGGCAACCATGACGCAGTGTTTAGGTTGCGAACGGGTCGATATATTGGGATTCGGACCAGTCGTGTATACGTCTTCAAGTTGGGGCGGGTATTTGCGCTGTTCCCCTGACTGACTGCCGACGTCAACTGCTGTAAATGTATTGGTCACTCCTAATGTTTTTGAGATGATCAGCCAGGGGTAGAGTAGCGCAGCGCAACGACCCCTGGTTTGCGACGACGCTGCGTGACGGGTTTCAGCTTTCACTAGAATGAATGAATGATGTTTTTTATTCGACCAGTATTTCAACCAAATACATACACTATATCCATGGCAAAACAACTCAGAATCAAATACAAATATAACAATCACAACAAACATGGTAATAGTATATAATAATTTGTAATACAGTAATACAGCATACGGTCAGGAGACTCCTCTAAGACCATGCTGGTCGCTATCGAGGAACCACCGAAGAAGAATACATATTATATAAATATATGGCCAATGTTTGTTTTTACACCGAAAGACGCTGGCAATGCAAGGTGAAGGAAGCTAACAACGTTTTTGTCCGACGGCAGTTGGAATCGAACTAATGTCCACTCAACGACTGCCCGACGGGGTCAGTCACTAAAACCCCGTCCCCGTAATGAAATCACCCGATAATACGTAGTGTGTTCCGATATTTAATTTGCATGTATCAAAATATACCCTTTACCAAATCGCAGTTAATTTAAGTAAAATACATCACGCACTAGCCAAGAACACGCATATCTCTTTGATTATTTTGCAGACATATTCTAGTGCTCATAACAAATCCAGTTTGAAATTATATTACTGTTACATTTATATATACGCAAGATATGTAAGTTTAAAACGAATATTTTTGAATAACTTGTTACTTCTATTTTCAGAAGACAACAACATTTGTCTGGATGTTTCTAGTTATATGTCATCTTATCCGATCAACAACACAAACAGGTACATATTTGGTATTTCGGAAGTATTATCATATATCTTGCAACTGCAATATATCTTGTTTTGTTTAAGTTTTGTAAAAAAAAGGCTACCCTCCAAATTGTCGCATCCATTCTAGGGCATGTCTGTTTGTGATGCACGTGTAATCACATAGAGAACAATCGACGGGTACAAACCTGTTGACGCAGAGACAATTACTTATTAATTGGACAGCTCCAACAGCCCCACAAAGGATACTTTCCAACATAAGATTCGGTTAACAACAACGCGACTTCGTATGTTTTACCGCATCACTGCACACATCCGATCAATCACCGATGAAGTTCACCTCGATACGGGTAAACGAAAACGTCTCCTTTTCCCCTTCACTTAGCCCAGCAAGTTCTCTCTCTCTCTCTTTCTCTCTCTCTCTCTCTCTCTCTCTCTCTCTCTCTCTCTCTGTCTCTCTCTGTCTGTCTGTCTGTCTGTCTCTCTCTCTGTCTCTCTCTCTCTCTGTCTCTCTCTCTCTCTTTCTCGCCCTGTCTCTCTCTCTCTGTCTCTCTATGTCTCTGTCTCTCTTTGTCTCTCTCTGTCTCTCTCTCTCTGTCTCTCTCTGTCTGTCTCTCTCTGTCTCTGTCTCTGTCTCTGTCTCTGTCTCTGTCTCTGTCTCTGTCTCTGTCTCTGTCTCTGTCTCTGTCTCTGTCTCTGTCTCTGTCTCTGTCTCTGTCTCTGTCTCTGTCTCTGTCTCTGTCTCTGTCTCTGTCTCTGTCTCTGTCTCTGTCTCTGTCTCTGTCTCTGTCTCTGTCTCTGTCTCTGTCTCTGTCTCTGTCTCTGTCTCTGTCTCTGTCTCTGTCTCTGTCTCTGTCTCTGTCTCTGTCTCTGTCTCTGTCTCTGCCTCTGTCTCTGTCTCTGTCTCTGTCTCTGTCTCTGTCTCTGTCTCTGTCTCTGTCTCTGTCTCTGTCTCTGTCTCTGTCTCTGTCTCTGTCTCTGTCTCTGTCTCTGTCTCTGTCTCTGTCTCTGTCTCTGTCTCTGTCTCTGTCTCTGCTCTGTCTGTCTGTCTGTCTGTCCGTCTCTCTGTCTCTCTCTCTCTGTCTCTCTCTCTGTCTCTCTCTCTGTCTCTCTCTCTGTCTCTCTCTCTGTCTCTCTCTCTCCTCTCTGTCTCTGTCTCTGTCTCTCTCTCTCTCTCTATCACTCATCTCCACACCATAGTTCCCCATTCTTCCCAAGTCCCGCTATATTCCACATTGCACACGCATCCACTCGAAGTCGTGGACTTATTCTTCACCGTCTGCCTTCCTCTTAGAAAGCGTTGTCTAACTGATCTCCTTTCCCCTTTCGTATAATGCATGTTCTGCATATTCCACGCAAACATATTGAATTCGCCACACGATTGCTATTTAACGCTTTAAATATTTTTTCTATTAATAATTTCATGACTTTGCACAATGTTTTGTTGAACAATGACACATCAAAATATCATATCTAATTATATTCCGTGTCCTGTCAGGTTGTATATGTTGCTGCAGACTGATGTTCACTTTACACAATAACTTCTCTCTCAGTTTATTCCTCTTTACATTCTACATTCCTCTAAGAATGCATATGCTATCTTCGTCATGTGTTCTTCCACCATCTATTCTTCGCATCTAGTCAACAACGTCATGATCCATCAATCGATCTACTATTGTCGTAACTGTATTACTGTAGTTTGGACATTGTTTGTTTGCTACAACATGCGTGTGTTTTTGATTTGCTTCAGATCCCGTCACCTCATTAGAAGTTTACTACCGAAAGGCGGATTCTTTGACAGTCATGTGGACATCT
>OZ024864.1:37658229-37670729 GCA_964017155.1 Oasisia sp. SBJ-2009 | reverse complement strand
TGTTCAGTAATATGCGCGCACGTACAATATTTGTTTAATAATGCGATACGAGCACATCACAGCTTTTCTATTGATAATTCTAAAACTGTATTATCATCGTTTACTTCACTTAGCACAAATACTTATTTCTGTTTTCTCCAAATAGTACCGAATCCTCCCACCAACCTGGATGTGAGCACCAGAACTGACGAAACCATTACTGTCACATGGACTGTCCCCGACTCTGGCAAGTGGACAGGATACAAGGTGACAGCAGCGGAAGGAGAGAACGTAAAGACGGTGACAACTGCCAAAGAAGCGACATCGGTGGAAATAACGGGTTTGAGCGGTGGGACAGATTACAGCGTCAAACTTGTCACGGTGAATGAAGAAGACGAAAGTGCGGGGTTGACCGAGACGTACTCAACCTGTGAGCATCGAGTTTACAGTGCTACTAGTGTCGCTTAACCGACGGTCGGTCGGCTGCGGAACTACGCCGAGAAGACAGTCTGGTTACTTAGTCGGCTTTTGTTTGTTTATCCGCGTGATCGACACGCCACCTCACAGACGCTGGTTAATCCTACCGTAATTTATATTTTATAAACAACTGCAAATTTATTTCTATATATTTTGTGTTAATATAAGTTTAAATTTGAATAGTTTTTTTTTATAATACAGCATTATTTGATACAAAGGTATCCTTATTTAATTTGTATGCTATTCGTGTGGGCTAGACAATGCTGCCACCTCAATGATACTGGTTAATCCTACCATAATCTTTATTTTAATTTTATTTCATAGTTGGCCTGAGAATCAATCAGCGTCTCTACCTTAATCTGGGGGTAAGGCCGCCCTGGCGGGTCGAAAATGCAGACCAACTCTTTCCCCAGGCGGAGTTGAAGGGCTTAAAAGTGCTGCCACCTCACGGAGCCTGGTTAACCGAGGCTACAGTGCTACCGAATTCATATTTTGTTTGACGAGATTGATGCAGGGTATACACCAACTTGTGGTAGATTTTGGAAACACTTTCTGCAGTTTTATTCGGTGAAGCCATACTGCTATTTAAAAGAGATGAATACCTAACAACAACATATGTTATTTACTATTTCAAATAGGCAATTTGTTAGTGCTTCAACCTAGCACATTAATAGTTATAGCGGGAATATTGCAAGACTGCAATAAGACTTCACGTTGGCACTTGTCATCTTACAACACTCTCAACTGCTTGGCTGTAGTTTCGAAATGTCTCTTTCGGGCAGCTTGTCTCTTTGCACGTGATGTGTATAACACTCATTAACATCAGCATTGACTAATCAAATGATGTGCGTTCGGGGAACATAGACCAGATGGAGAGACTGTTAGCATCCGTAAGCTGTTCAATTCGCTAACCATTTGTGGTTATGATATAAGTCGTTAAAATAGCATTAAACTACGTTTGTGTAAATGAACCGCCACTGAACGGGACACGTAGAAACAAGACTGAATAATTCAACACTTTGGCTGTATTTAGTGTCATTGTATCTATGTCATGTAACACATCGATGTCTTACCTTTGGTGAACCGTCAACGTATTTATCCCAATACCATGTAATATACCGTGGATATGGCGCACAATTAAACAATCAATTTATCCTGTTCTCTCGTAGTACCGAGTCCTCCCACGGGACTGGTGGTGGACCCCAGAACAACTGAAGCATTTACGGTCACGTGGACTGCTCCCACTTCACAGATGTTCACAGGGTATAAAGTGACAATAAGCGAAGGTGACAATATCAGGACGGAAACCCCGGCCAAAGCCGCGACATCAGTGGACATCACGGGGTTGACCGCTGGAAGAGAATACAACATATTAGTTGTTGCAGTGAATAACCTGGATGAAAGTCCTCAATTGACGGATACAGCTTTCACACGTGAGCGGCTGTCTGATGATTCATATGTTTTTGTTTTGTTTTATTACAATTATGTTAATAGGAAGATAATAGGTCATACACCAAATAAGTCGAAGAAACGAAATTAGCACCGTGAATTGATCATTGTTTCATAATTTATCAAATATATTATTTTCCTAGTTGGTATTATGATGATTGAGCATCTACTATCATAAAAATCAGGACGGTCAATCAATATGGTTAAACATCCAAGGAACATGTCATTTTGATGAAAATAAAATATTAAGCTAATTTAACGGAAACAATAACAATGTCCGTTGATTGATCTGATAGCATAACTGAATATCTCGTTTGTTTTTCTCTCCATAGTACCAAATCCACCAACAAGCCTTATGGTAGAAAGCAGAACAGCTGTTACTCTTACGGTCACGTGGGCAGCCCCCGACGTAGGGACATTCACAGGCTACAAAGTGACAGCGAGGGAAGGAGTGAACGTGAAGACGGAAACACCTTCCAAAGACGCAACATCAATGGTAATCACGGGACTGACGGCTGGCACAGAATACAGCGTTGAGATTGTCACTGTGAATAACTTGGACGAGAGTTCTGTATTAACCGACACGGCTTCCACGTGTAAGTAGCCATTTTATGTATTTGTTTCATAATGAGATATGCTGTTACGATGACATACGCCAACAAATCGAACACAAGCCATCACAAACACGCTACGTTATTTTCATAGAGTTGACGGAACATTGCGTTAAGCATAGTGTATATATTGGAAATACACGTATTTTAATTGCAAAGATTCTCAAGCAAAACAAATCTTATATGCACATTCATGCATGGACACAGAAATGCACGTACGCACACCAATTACCTTCTACAACATTGTTGTGAATATGATTATACTGCCGTCAAATTGGTCCTCGTAAATGTGTGTGGAAGTAGAATAGTGGTTAATCTTAGTGTAAACATTAATTCACAAATCAACGTGTATCAAAAGTGGCCATGTCGTGACACAAAATATAGTTATTGCAAAACACACGTCGTACACACATGCAATTAGGAGAGTAAGCCACATAGGTTACCTTAATACCACATCTCGTGTTATTTCTTGCTACTTGATACTTTCTTTCTTCTCCCTAGTACCGAGTCCTCCCATCGATGTCACGGTGGTTTCCCGGACCACCGATTCATTTACGGTCACGTGGACAGCCCCCGATTCTGAGCTGTTCACAGGGTACAAAATGACAATAAGCGAAGGAGACAATGTCAACACGGAAACACCAGCCAAAGATGTGACATCAGTGGAAGTCACGGGACTTACCCCTGGCACGGCGTACAGTGTTACACTTGTCACTATTAATAACCAAGACGATAGTTCTATGTTGACGACAGCAGCTTCTACACGTAAGCTACGACTTCTGTTTATTTTATAGTCAAACAAACAAATTATCGAAACAAATAGAACAGGTAATGTAAATATGTTTGAAGAAATCCCCGAACACCTGTTGTTAATTGGTCACTTTTTGTGTATGATATGCAGTTACATATTATAGTACCATAGAACACATTTTACTTGGCGATGATATTATGGTTGTGTTCGAAAAAAAATCGGATTTGTGTACGCATAGTGGAATTGATTGATTGTGATTCACCAAAATAAATAAATATTTTTTTTTCAAACTAAATATTTTTTTTCTCGCAGTACCAAGTGCTCCTTCCAGCCTGACAGTAGAAACCAGAACCGACGAAACACTTACGGTCACGTGGACCGCCCCCGAGTCTGAAATGTTCACGGGATACAAAGTGACAGTAAGCGAAGGAGACAACGTCAAGTCGGTATCACCTGCCCAAACCGCCACAGCTGTGGTAATCACGGGACTGACGGCTGGTACAGACTACAGCGTTACACTTGTCACTGTGAATAACCAGGACGAGAGTTCCGAGTTATCCGAAACAGCATTTACGTGTGAGCTTCTACGTTATAAAAATCAGTATTGATTTAATAATATGTAACAGGACATTAGGGTATTAGTCGCGTAATTGTATTGAAGATAAGTAATATTTATACAACAGATGAGTACATGATAATTTATATGAATTTTCGTTAACAGTTATATGAATTTTCATATCATTAATAATGAAGTGATAGGTATGTTGCTACACTGCAGGGAATGTAGTGCGATTGTAAGCGATGCGTAATAGTTGTTTTGTTTACATGCATATTGACATGCGCGCACCATTTCACAAACATGCATGCATATATCGCGATCTTTTTGATAGCTTAGTATTGTGTTTGTCTTTGTAAATACATTTACTCTTGATATATAACAGCCTTGATATTGACAGCTAAGACCACATTTTGAAATGTCGCCCAGGTCCCAGAACATTTAGATATCGATACATACAAAATATACTAGATACTGTTACTCGTAATCTTCATGTTATCCCGTAACACCATCGTGCAACGCAACGACCGGATTCATGAAACATTCATTCGAATATATATATATATATATATATATATATATATATATATATATATATATATATAACTTGTTTCTAACAGTAGGTAGTGTTTTAGTTTCTGAGTTGAAGCTACGTGTCTTCTTTTACTGTAGTGCCGAGTCCTCCCACAGGCCTACTGGTTACAATCAGAACTGATGACGCGCTTACGGTTACATGGATAGCCCCTGGATCAGACAGGTTCACAGGGTACACAATTAGAGTAAGCGAAGGAGAAACCCTCAAGACGCAAACACCTTCCAAAGACTCGACGTCAGTGGAAATCGCGGGACTGACGGCTGGCATAGAATACAGCGTTGAGATTGTCACTGTGAATAACTTGGACGAGAGTCCTGTATTAACATGCACGGCTTCCACGTGTAAGTCGCCATTTTTGTATTTTCCACAAGTGAGATACGATTGAATTATTCAACGCAAGCACATGCACGTATGCGCACAACACGTATACGTACATATACACACGCACACACAAGCACGCACGCACACACGCACGCACACACACACACACACACACACACACACATATATATATATATATATATATATATATATATATATATATATATATACACATATACACACATATATAATTTATATATGTAAGCAGTCAATTAATCCAGATGCCACAAATAGACCCATTCGCTCAAAACATAAGCACATATATTATGCACTTGCATAAAGGTAAACGGACGCGTGCGCATGCAAGCACTCTAGTACACAATCACACACAATCACACACATATAAAAGCAATGTTTTTAAATGTTTACTAATTTAAATATTACCTCTATTTTTTCGCAGTGCCGAGTCCTCCGTCAGACCTGGAGGTGACAATCAGAACTGCCGATGCGCTTACGGTGACGTGGACAGCCACCGAATCTGAAATGTTCACGGGGTACAAAGTTACAGTAGGCGAAGGTGAAAACGTGAAGACGGAAACACCAGCCAAAGACGTCACGTCAGTTGAATTCACGGGACTGACGGCTGGCACGGAATACACTGTTACACTTGTCTCTCGGAATAACGAAGACGAGAGTTCGGCCTTAACTGACACAGCTTCAACACGTGAGTTTCGATTTATATAATATTCGTGTTTTGTATTTAATACGTGATGATGTAACGTCATAAACCACCTCTAAAACTGTATTTTTTCACATCACATATAACAAATAATACGCTTAATATTTCATAAAACATTTGTCTAGTTAGTTTATTGCTAATATTTCAATGTAGTTAAATATCGAAGAATCAAATACGCTTTTATAACTAGATATCCATGGATACAAACGCAAATAAGACGTCGTAGCACAGTAACATAACAACATATCGACGACAATACTAACACTTTTTGACTGAATGCGCATTGTCTCATAAGTGACTTTAAATCGGTGACATGTAGGAAACATTTTATATTTAGCCTCTCGATTAACCAATTTGTTAAACAAATAAACAAATCTTTAAAAACACCAATTTGCGGTGACATACGCGGGTGACAGACAGTGCCAGAATATGTAGCATTGAGCACTTGGCACATTTCTAGCAACTTCAAAACGTGTACAATTCAAAACATGTCCCTATACAATCAATTCAACAGCTGCTAGCAACGTGTGGTTTGTTCGATTACAACGATCGTGGTACTGCTTGACATTTTACACATTCTGTCATTAACTTATTTACAATGTTCCCAATAACCATTCCTAAAAACGAATTATTAAAAACAACAACTGTGCTGTTTATAAAATCTTACACACTGTCGAACGATGTTTACTCGTAAACATATGTCACTTGCCTACCGATTGAGGCATCACGTTCTGACTTATTGCTGTCTGCATCAGTCACATTAGAGTTCGGCGATATATATCGGCGTGTGATCGCAAAAAAATCGGTCAGCCAACTAACAGAAATGTCGACCGTTAGTCGCGGTTACTTGGCACACGTTAAGTGTGACGAGATCGCCTTCGTGAACAAAAGTTTCGCCTTCTTATAAATGTGATTGGGGTTCATAGCATGAAATCAAGAAATTGCGAAGTGCGCATATCTGAACGCTAAGCAAATGAGACGCAGCATCCCAATTGGAAGTTTAGTTACTGAGCCCCAGCCTCCAACATTGTTAAGAACGTTATAGAACATCGAAACGGACACAATTTAAATTACAGGTGTTATGACACCAATTTATTGCATGTTTAACAGCTCATCCTCATTGGTTACTAAGGTAATATGAGGTGAACGTTTAACCATATTAAGTTCAACGGCCGTTGAATTTAATGTGTTGGATACGGTGACATTGCCACATGGGTAAATATCGCCATTCGATAAGTTCACTAAAGTCCTTAACCTTAATCCGTAGATTTGCCAGAACTTACCAATCGGTACATGTGGGGTCCACCTAGAAGCCACCACTATTTTATATTTTTCTAATTTCTGCCTGATAAGACATTCATATAATTGTCATGATTCCCTTTATGATAGCAAAAAGAAATAATAAAAATATTGCCGAATGAAAGCGTAAGCATATATGCCCCTGGGTCCGCATAAACCCATAAGTAATAATAAAATAATGGTTTATAAACATGCTGGTCGTGATGGTACAGCTTGTGGAATGCTAACAATGCATACGTTCCAACAACACACACTGTGATGTTCCTCTCTTGAAAATATATCAAAACCAATTGCAAAGCTGGAGACGCGAGTTTCCACGCAGCCACTCCTGACCTTTGCAAGCGACGACTGTTTCTAGTTGGAGAACTGTACAACGAGCAGGCTATTAGGAGTGCGTTAAAATAACAATATTTTAACCAATATTTCAACAACTGCAGTGACAATACGTGAACTGTGAATTTGTGATTGTGCGTCATTCTTAAAGACAACTTTAAAACATTATATTTGCTATACTTTCTTAAATTACTTTTAGATTTATGTGTTTTAGCCTTCTACATTTTTGTTTGTTTAGATCTTAATTTTACGAGTCTGTTGATATGACATATTGATAATGTAGATATAATCTTAGTGTCGTACGTTTAAGTAATTATTTTATATATAATACATGTAAAGGTAAAACAGTTGTTACTAAATTTGGCGCTATATAAGTATATGTATTTATTTAGTTTACTAATTTATTATGTTTTCTGTCGTAGTACCAAGTCCTCCGTATGGCCTGGATTTGGGCACCAAAACTGATGAAGCACTTACAGTCAAGTGGACTTCCCCCGGATCTGAGATGTTCACGGGGTACAAAGTCACAGTAAGCGAAGGAGACAACGTGAAGACGGAAACACCAGCCAAAGAAGCCACATCATTGGAATTCACGGGACTGACGGCCGGCACGGAATACACCGTTACAGTTGTCACGTTGAATGACCAGGACGAGAGTGCTACATTGACTGACACAGTTTCCACACGTGAGCATTGATTCATATGTGCAATGCTTAAATAGTAACGGCTGCAAGCGTATGTATTATTTCAGTTGTTCCTTACAAAATGGTTTGATGGTGTAACGTATCACATGTATTGTGCAGTGCATTAGCATATCCGCCTGCCACGCCGTTATTCCGTGATCAATACTCACACGGCACAGGCACTGCATATTTGGTGTAAAAACAACTATCAACATTGGGGACTGTATATCCAACATCCCACACGACTGTCATGTCACGTTAATATTCTTTCCGTCTAAAATTGGGGTGTAAAGAATGTCTGAGGAAGATAAGCGCTCTACAGTGACCCCCCTCAGTGCCTTCACTGTTGAAGACATTTCTGTTTTTAATCTATTACTGCAAGAATATTTATCACACATACATAATTAACTGGTTGTATTATTTCTGAGCATTATTTTTAGTACACACTCAGTGTGGATTTAGAAAAGTTTATTTTATACACATAAACAAGGACTGTGACGTATTAATTTTCTTTACAACTCGTAATGTATTAATGCATTATTTGTAGCTCTTTTGTGTGATATTTGTGTTTTAGATTTATATGTTACACACCCGTGAAGTGGACATTAGCCCCGGATTTGATGGTGTTTAAGTAAAATTGTTGTTGCTATAAAACTAAACAAAACAACAAATACTATGTCATGTTATTACAGTGTCAATATAAAACATGATTTATGATCGCTATCGATACACGGATAATAGGTATAATATATTATAAGTTATAATATAAGTTAGTAAATAAAAACCGAGTGAATCATATGCTGTTATTCAATCTTGCTACGACAATAATACTTTACAAACATACGTTGCTTGTTTAGCGTACAACGTCTACTGTTTCTTCTGCAGTGCCCAGCTCTCCCTCTGCCCTGGAGGTTGAAACAAGAACTGCTGACGCGCTTACGGTCAAGTGGACTGTCCCCAATTCTGAGACGTTCACAGGATACAAAGTAACAGTAATCGAAGGAGACAATGTGAAGACAGAAACACCTACCAAAGACGCAACGTCAGTGACTATCACGGGACTGACAGCTGGCACCGAGTACAGTGTCGCAGTCGTAACGGTTAATGGTCAGGATGAGAGTTCAATACTGACTGAGACATATTCCACGTGTGAGCAATACTTTGAATATATGATTACAGTACATTTGTTAATTGTGTTAATGTATATGTGTGTATACTAATTAGCTAATTGAAAAAAAAACCTTGTTTAAATAAATAAACGATAATTGTGCCACAAAATGCATTTACTACCGGTTGAATACCGGTCAACGTTGACCTAGTGTCTATATACATTAGTAACGCAGTTAAGTAATCAAGAAGAAGCGCCGCTATGTATGTTGTTTGTGAAATTCTGAACCACCGCGATGTTGCGTTATAACTATATTTTGGCATAATAAGCTGAAGTAGACAGGAGAGCCTGAAATATAGTCATCAACCTTGGGTTGCAATTTTTGATAACGCCGATATATGCCTATGTTTATGTAGAACTAAAGGTTTAAATTACTGAGTAATGTTATGTGTAGCTTTTTAAATAACTGATAAATAGATACTGATGTTTGTTAAGCAAAATGACCGTGTTGTATAACAAGTACAATAGTGTCGCGAACCGTATCATCTACACCATTTGTATATTCATTCACACCGTCGACCACACAATGTATTATATATTGGTTGTTTTGAGTACGAGACCTAAAACCTTTCCGCTTGCGCTCTGCAGTGCCGCGTCCACCGACAGAGTTGGTTGTGGGAACAAGAACAACTGACGGGTTTACTCTCACTTGGACTGCTCCTGAATCGGGTACATTCACAGGCTATAAAGTGACGGTAGGAGCGGGCGATGATTCCAAGACGGAAACACCAGCCAAAGACGCAACATCAGTCAAAGTGACGGGACTGTCCGCTGGCACGGAGTACCCAGTGAACGTCATCACAGTGAATCAGCAGGACGAGAGTTTGGTTCTCACTGAGAAAGTGTCCACGTGTGAGTTTTGAATTCATCATAGTAGTCACAGTTTTAGTACAATATATTACATGCAATGATTCCCATGATATTGCTGTAATAAATATCTAAACAAATGAAAAGTAATACTTCTGGCACACTTTGAACTGGAATGTCTATTATGATTATGATGGTGATGGTGACTGTGACTGTAGCTGTGGCTGTGGCTGTGGCTGTGGCTGTGGCTGTGGCTGTGGCTGTGGCTGTGGCTGTGGCTGTGGCTGTGGCTGTGGCGGCGACGGCGACGGCGACGGCGACGGCGACGGCGACGGCGACGGCGACGGCGACGGCGACGGCGACGGCGACGGCGACGGCGACGGCGACGGCGACGGCGACGGCGACGGCGACGCGACGCGACGCGACGCGACGCGACGCGACGCGACGCGACGCGACGCGACGCGACGCGACGCGACTGGTCACGGTCACGGTCACGGTCACGGTCACGGTCACGGTCACGGTCACGGTCACGGTCACGGTCACGGTCACGGTCACGGTCACGGTCACGGTCACGGTCACGGTCACGGTCACGGTCACGGTCACGGTCACGGTCACGGTCACGGTCACGGTCACGGTCACGGTCACGGTCACGGTCACGGTCACGGTCACGGTCACGGTCACGGTCACTGTGGTGATGATGGACACTTTTAATAATTGCATTATTGCAATAATTATGCACACAACAAATATTAAAACAAACCTTCTTACATGCTGAAAACTAAACTTAAAGTCCAGGAGAAAAGTTACTATTGCCGCTGAAATAATGACGACTGGAAGAAATTGTATTAAAGGAAAAGTATATTTAGATGTTTACGTCATACATCGGCACTGCAGACTACACCTGCCTCCCGGGACTGTGGCCATGCAACTATCACATTGGCCTTGTGTGTTGTACTTGGTCGCTTAAGCATTCGCTTGAACAACAATTTATGAAACACAAGAACATATCATTTAATATGTATGTGACCATGATTTGACGAACACGGAGTCACGATATATTTTAAATAATTTCTTAAACTTCGATATTAGTTGATATTAGGGCCGCCATATTACGCACAAGCTACATTTGGTTTACGACGCTCCTATCAACGCAGTGTAAACCTTCGATGATTTGTTTTCGATGTACTTAATCAATAGATATTTCTGCGCGAAAACAAATCATATGGTGTCATATTACATACAGCAAGCATCATTTAGATCAACAAATCGTATATATGCGAGAAAAAAAAGTTAAATTGTTTTTTTTCAACGATTTACAAATAATGAAGGAAATTCCAACGCCACACTAGTCGGACCTCACTAATATTCCTGAAGTAATCACGCACAAACTTGTAGGCGCTCTGTCGGAGAAATGGACTTTATTTCTTACCAAACCCAAATACAGTTATAAATGAGTGCAAGAGTAGATGGTGTCAGTGTTGACATTTCAGTTAAAGAAACAACAACAATAAAAACGCTCTTTACAATGTTATAGGTATGTCTTTTAATTGAGCTAACAGGTTATATTATGCCATCTTTTGGTTTACAGTTTGGAAGCACATTCACTTACGTGACGTAATTATAGTTGTGTTTTATAATATCGTCATAAGAAAGTATAAAGATCCGTCTGTGTACGTTTCCCAATCATTTCTAACATATGTTATGCATCATTACGCACAATTTGCGCTAATTTCAATACATTGTTTAGAGGGATCTTGAGTATAACTGTATTGATAATTCCTGTTAAGTAGATAAGATACTCTTCAACGTGCATACACTCAACCTGATTATGCATATATTGAATTATAGCACTATTTGTAGTACTTTACGTTGATTATTGGTAAGCAATGTATCCTCATGTAATAAGGTGTTTATCATCATGTTATAATTAATTTTAATATAACGTGATGAATATATATATATATATATATATATATATATATATATATATATATATATATATCATATTATATATATATAATATTATATATGTATATATATATATATATATATATATATATATATATATATATATATATATATATATATATATGTACATATATATATATATATTTATAATATGTAAATCTTCTATGATTCGTCCTCCATAGTGCCGAGTCCACCCACTGGACTGTTGGTGGAAACTAGAACTGTGGACTCCATCACGGTCACGTGGACAGCCCCAGGCTCCGAGATGTTCACAGGATACAAAGTTACAATGCAGGAAGGAGGCAACGTGAAGACGGAAACAACAGCCAAAGACGCAAAGTCAGTGGAAATCACGGGACTGACGGCTGGCACTGAATACAGTGTTACACTTGTCACTGTGAATAACCTGGACGAGAGTGGTGTATTGACTGAAACAGCGTCCACGTGTGAGCAACATTGTTAATACGTAATTACTTGTTATATGAAGGTAATCGTTGTAACTGCTGTATTTCGCTACATATGTCATTTTCATTCAAGCAGTTCATGCAACATTTGGTTTTCGTGTGGTGTTGACAAAGGATGATCAATGTTATAACTTAGCTAGGTGATTACTAATATATATATATATATATATATATATATATATATATATATATATATATATATATATATATATAAAATTCCGTTTGGATGATTAGTAATCACGCAGCGAAATATTTCGCGGACTCAGAAAAACAATCCTATATAATAGTAATAGTAATGGA
>OZ024864.1:37605729-37653229 GCA_964017155.1 Oasisia sp. SBJ-2009 | reverse complement strand
TTGATGTTAATCTTCAGGCCGAACTTCTTTGACGCATCGGAGAAAGCATCCACTATTTTCTGCATCTCTTCAGCAGAGTGTGCAACCAGTGCACTGTCATCTGCGAATAGCAGCTCTCTCATCAGTATCCGAGTAGTCTTGGTCTTTGCTCTGAAGTGTGCGACGTTGAATAGGTCAGCGTTCTGTCTGGACTGTATGTAGATGCCATCCCCCATGTCTCGGAAAGCCTCGTCGAGCATTGCTGATAGGAAGATGGAGAAGAGCGTGGGGGCCAGTACACAACCTTGCTTGACCCCATTTGTGACACTGAACGATTCCGAGACTTCTCCTTCAACACTAACTTTTGCCATCATTCCAGTATGTAGTGCCTCGATCATTGTTGTGAACTTCTCTGGGCAACCATACTTCCTCAGTAGCTGCCATAGCCCGGTCCTCCCAACTGTATCAAACGCCTTGCTGAAGTCGACAAATACCATGTACAGTGGTCGGTCCTGCTCAATGCACTTTTCTTGTAGTTGTCGGAGACAAAATATCATATCCACGGTGCTCCGGTTACCTCTGAAGCCACATTGTGTCTCCGGAACTACCTCTGGTGTTATGTGAGTAGATAGTCTGTTGAGGAGGATCCTCGCGAAGATCTTGCCCGCTATGGAAAGAAGAGAGATTCCTCTATAGTTCCCACAGTCTGTTCGATCACCTTTCTTGTAGATGGTTACAATGCTTGCATCCTTCCATGCTTGTGGTACAGAACCCACCTCCCAGGCATTGGTGATTAGTTGGTGCAGTCTGCTGAACAGATTTTCTCCTCCGTGCTTCCATACTTCTGCAGGAATTCCATCTCCTCCAGGTGCTTTGCCATCTTTCAGGCCGGCGATTGCTCTAGCCATCTCATCCATAGTTGGAATCTCATCGAGGCTTGTCTTGATAATGCGCTGCGGGATGTTGTCCAGAGCTTCGTGATCTATGTCGCCAGGGACGTTGAGTAGCTTCTGGAAGTGTTCACTCCATCTTGCCACAACTCTCTTGCTGTCAGAGAAGGTCTCCATTCCATCTGATGATTTCAGTTGAACAGATCCCTTCTTTTTGGGACCCCACACTTCCTTCAGCCCATTGTAGAAGCCCTTCATGTTGTTACTGTCAGCAGCTCTCTGCAGCTCCACTGCCTTCCTTTCCCACCAGTCTGACTTCAGTGCACGCGTGTGTTTTTGTAGCAATCTGCAGGCATCTTTGTATGCTGTAGTGGTGGACCTGGTGCTCCTGGTTTGCAACACTCTCTGGTGGGCTTGGTCTCTTCTGTTCATAAGAGTCTGTAGCTCCTGGTCGTTGGGGTCGAACCAGTCCTGGTCTTTTCTGTCTGGCTTGCCAAGATATGTCTTGGCTGTGTTGTACACGACCTGCTGCAGAGCAGCCCATTCCTCATCTGGTGTTGAGTTTTCCTTCTCCTCCCATTGGGCGAGAGCACTGTCTATCTCCTGCTCAAAACTCTCCCTATGGCTGGTGGTACTTAGTTTTACTACTACTACTACTACTACTACTACTACTACTACTACTACTACTACTACTACTACTACTACTACTACTACTACTACTACTACTACTACTACTACTACTACTACTACTACTACTACTACTACTACTACTACTACTACTACTACTACTACTACTACTACTACTACTACTACTACTACTACTACTACTACTACTACTACTACTACTACTACTACTACTACTACTACTACTACTACTACTACTACTACTACTACTACTACTACTACTACTACTACTACTACTACTACTACTACTACTACTACTACTACTACTACTACTACTACTACTACTACTACTACTACTACTACTACTACTACTACTACTACTACTACTACTACTACTACTACTACTACTACTACTACTACTACTACTACTACTACTACTACTACTACTACTACTACTACTACTACTACTACTACTACTACTACTACTACTACTACTACTACTACTACTACTACTACTACTACTACTACTACTACTACTACTACTACTACTACTACTACTACTACTACTACTACTACTACTACTACTACTACTACTACTACTACTACTACTACTACTACTACTACTACTACTACTACTACTACTACTACTACTACTACTACTACTACTACTACTACTACTACTACTACTACTACTACTACTACTACTACTACTACTACTACTACTACTACTACTACTACTACTACTACTACTACTACTACTACTACTACTACTACTACTACTACTACTACTACTACTACTACTACTACTACTACTACTACTACTACTACTACTACTACTACTACTACTACTACTACTACTACTACTACTACTACTACTACTACTACTACTACTACTACTACTACTACTACTACTACTACTACTACTACTACTACTACTACTACTACTACTACTACTACTACTACTACTACTACTACTACTACTACTACTACTACTACTACTACTACTACTACTACTACTACTACTACTACTACTACTACTACTACTACTACTACTACTACTACTACTACTACTACTACTACTACTACTACTACTACTACTACTACTACTACTACTACTACTACTACTACTACTACTACTACTACTACTACTACTACTACTACTACTACTACTACTACTACTACTACTACTACTACTACTACTACTACTACTACTACTACTACTACTACTACTACTACTACTACTACTACTACTACTACTACTACTACTACTACTACTACTACTACTACTACTACTACTACTACTACTACTACTACTACTACTACTACTACTACTACTACTACTACTACTACTACTACTACTACTACTACTACTACTACTACTACTACTACTACTACTACTACTACTACTACTACTACTACTACTACTACTACTACTACTACTACTACTACTACTACTACTACTACTACTACTACTACTACTACTACTACTACTACTACTACTACTACTACTACTACTACTACTACTACTACTACTACTACTACTACTACTACTACTACTACTACTACTACTACTACTACTACTACTACTACTACTACTACTACTACTACTACTACTACTACTACTACTACTACTACTACTACTACTACTACTACTACTACTACTACTACTACTACTACTACTACTACTACTACTACTACTACTACTACTACTACTACTACTACTACTACTACTACTACTACTACTACTACTACTACTACTACTACTACTACTACTACTACTACTACTACTACTACTACTACTACTACTACTACTACTACTACTACTACTACTACTACTACTACTACTACTACTACTACTACTACTACTACTACTACTACTACTACTACTACTACTACTACTACTACTACTACTACTACTACTACTACTACTACTACTACTACTACTACTACTACTACTACTACTACTACTACTACTACTACTACTACTACTACTACTACTACTACTACTACTACTACTACTACTACTACTACTACTACTACTACTACTACTACTACTACTACTACTACTACTACTACTACTACTACTACTACTACTACTACTACTACTACTACTACTACTACTACTACTACTACTACTACTACTACTACTACTACTACTACTACTACTACTACTACTACTACTACTACTACTACTACTACTACTACTACTACTACTACTACTACTACTACTACTACTACTACTACTACTACTACTACTACTACTACTACTACTACTACTACTACTACTACTACTACTACTACTACTACTACTACTACTACTACTACTACTACTACTACTACTACTACTACTACTACTACTACTACTACTACTACTACTACTACTACTACTACTACTACTACTACTACTACTACTACTACTACTACTACTACTACTACTACTACTACTACTACTACTACTACTACTACTACTACTACTACTACTACTACTACTACTACTACTACTACTACTACTACTACTACTACTACTACTACTACTACTACTACTACTACTACTACTACTACTACTACTACTACTACTACTACTACTACTACTACTACTACTACTACTACTACTACTACTACTACTACTACTACTACTACTACTACTACTACTACTACTACTACTACTACTACTACTACTACTACTACTACTACTACTACTACTACTACTACTACTACTACTACTACTACTACTACTACTACTACTACTACTACTACTACTACTACTACTACTACTACTACTACTACTACTACTACTACTACTACTACTACTACTACTACTACTACTACTACTACTACTACTACTACTACTACTACTACTACTACTACTACTACTACTACTACTACTACTACTACTACTACTACTACTACTACTACTACTACTACTACTACTACTACTACTACTACTACTACTACTACTACTACTACTACTACTACTACTACTACTACTACTACTACTACTACTACTACTACTACTACTACTACTACTACTACTACTACTACTACTACTACTACTACTACTACTACTACTACTACTACTACTACTACTACTACTACTACTACTACTACTACTACTACTACTACTACTACTACTACTACTACTACTACTACTACTACTACTACTACTACTACTACTACTACTACTACTACTACTACTACTACTACTACTACTACTACTACTACTACTACTACTACTACTACTACTACTACTACTACTACTACTACTACTACTACTACTACTACTACTACTACTACTACTACTACTACTACTACTACTACATGCATGTATGAAAAATGGGGTGTGGTTAGTTCAAGTATCCTCTGTTTAAGATTTGTTTGGAACATGAACGATGACCCTAATGCACTGACAATAGCGAATGTGAACTCTGAACCCCAACATGTGACAACATTAAGTTGACCCTTTCAGGTAGATGGCCTTGCTTGCAAAAAGGGATGTTGTTCTTGATACAGACAACATCAATAATCCGTCGAAATAATATTGTCTACAACGGAAGCGAAAATGTGAAATATTCCGAAGATCGCAAAAGAGTGCGATCAGCCGTTGTATTTCTATGTCAATATACATTCAACGAATATTAATTTGGATCAGTTTGAAGACAGTAAAGAAATAAAAATAAAACAATTTATTAGAATATTTGAATACATTTGTTTTACCTTTATATATATTTTATATCAGTTTCTTTTGTAAGTTATGTATATATATATATATATATATATATATATATATATAAATATATATAAATATATATATATATATATATGTAATATTGTATATATATATATATATATATATATATATATATATATATATATATATATATATATATATATATATATATATATATATATATATATATATATATATATATATATATATATATATATATATATATATATATGGCATGTATGTTTATCGTAAGCATATACGTTGTTTGTGCGTGTTAAACAGTTTAGCTTGGAAGTACATGATCTAGATGTAGGTACTCTTACAGCATAATTAGTTCATAATGTCAAAATGCGTTTTTTATGTATATACGGCCTTTATTCGTTTTAACAAATTGATACACAATATTTTAGTATAATATATAGTACGAGTGATGTGATGTTTGTTGTAGTAAGCATTATGTTAATGTTACACATCAAATAGCTGTAACTGATTTACTATAATCACGAACTGTAACATAGTATGTCATGCATAAATGGTATAATTTTAAAGCCAATTTACACTAGTAGTACTTATTTATTAATTTATAA
Source organism: Oasisia sp. SBJ-2009 (assembly GCA_964017155.1). NCBI lineage: Eukaryota > Metazoa > Annelida > Polychaeta > Sabellida > Siboglinidae > Oasisia > Oasisia sp. SBJ-2009. The sequence goes on along the minus strand of OZ024864.1, from coordinate 37,647,422 downwards.
AGTTTGTTAAATTTCCGACGTTTGATCACGGAGTAAGTGTATTGTATTTTTTGGCTTGATTCACATTTCTATTTATGCTGTCACAGACTTTGACGAGTGCGGCAGCAATCCCTGTCAAAATAGAGCGACTTGTGCTGACGCAATAAATGAATACACGTGTGACTGTGACAATGGCTTCGCTGGAATCGACTGCGAAACAGGTAAAATACATTTACAGCGTCAACAAATGTAAAAACAATTTGCATTATGACTGTAATCATATAATACTATTGGGTTTACACATTCATATTTGTAATACGTTTAACCGCGGCATAATGCGTATATATTCGTAGATATATTCAAAACAAGTAATAAGCACGCTAATTGTCAGTAACTCTGCGTATACAAGTATGCTTGCAGTGGAATCCGTTTTGGGCAACCCGTGTTGGCATATTATTATCGTAGTCATTGATCAACGTAAAGGTAATTAACATGTTGTATTTAGCTAACTACTACTCAACGCGACCCACCATTACAAAAGACAACTGCCACGAGACAGTAATGTTTGCCTGTTAAAAGCGATCACAAGTCGCCGATAGCAGAAACTACGTATTTACTAACTTCGAAATAACCGAATGCTTAACGGGAAATTAACGACGTGTCGTAGTCATGATCATAATAGCAAACATGCACTATTAGGCCAATATTGCACATCACAATATAAATCCTCTTTCTTGTAAGCGCCGAGATCTGCGAACGGCTCAAAATCAATATCAGTATCAAAATGGTCTTGATGTATCTGTATACAAATTACACCCTGGCGTCTTAAATGGTATACCTTATGTTGAGCGACTGATTTGATTATCTTTAAAAGAGTGGCTGTTCGTATTGGTTTTCCTGAAATAGTAGGATCTGTATTTGTAGTTTATCTCTCTACACAAATGATAGTGCACCTTCTATCGTAGATAAAAACATACATATTCCTTATAGATTGAATTAAAACATATATAAAGAAGCCGTTTGTTATAAGCAGCATTTTAAGTAGGATGTGTGACATTTCCGTGTTTCAGAAATCAACGAGTGCACCAGCAGTCCCTGCCCCGCAGGAAGCACCTGTGTTGATAAAGTCGGCAGTTTTTCGTGTTCCTGTCCAATCGGACGCTACTACGAGCCTGGGACGAATCAGTGTCTGCCGGGTGAGTAAACAGTTTGCGAGGACAGGTAACATTGGCATTACAATGATGACGTATTTGTAAATCGTTTTCTCTCTCTCTCGCTCTCGCTCTCGCGCTGTCTTTCGCTTTGTCTGTCTGTCTGTCTGTCTGTCTGACTGTCTGTCTGTCTGTCTGTATGTATGTCTGTCTGTCTGTCTGTCTGTCTGTCTGTCTCTCTCTCTCTCTCTCTCTCTCACTATATATCTATCCCTGTCCCTGTCCCTGTCCCTGTCCCTGTCCCTGTCCCTGTCCCTGTCCCTGTCCCTGTCCCTGTCCCTGTCCCTGTCCCTGTCCCTGTCCCTGTCCCTGTCCCTGTCCCTGTCCCTGTCCCTGTCCCTGTCCCTGTCCCTGTCCCTGTCCCTGTCCCTGTCCCTGTCCCTGTCCCTGTCCCTGTCCCTGTCCCTGTCCCTGTCCCTGTCCCTGTCCCTGTCCCTGTCCCTGTCCCTGTCCCTGTCCCTGTCCCTGTCCCTGTCCCTGTCCCTGTCCCTGTCCCTGTCCCTGTCCCTGTCCCTGTCCCTGTCCCTGTCCCTGTCCCTGTCCCTGTCCCTGTCCCTGTCCCTGTCCCTGTCCCTGTCCCTGTCCCTGTCCCTGTCCCTGTCCCTGTCCCTGTCCCTGTCCCTGTCCCTGTCCCTGTCCCTGTCCCTGTCCCTGTCCCTGTCCCTGTCCCTGTCCCTGTCCCTGTCCCTGTCCCTGTCCCTGTCCCTGTCCCTGTCCCTGTCCCTGTCCCTGTCCCTGTCCCTGTCCCTGTCCCTGTCCCTGTCCCTGTCCCTGTCCCTGTCCCTGTCCCTGTCCCTGTCCCTGTCCCTGTCCCTGTCCCTGTCCCTGTCCCTGTCCCTGTCCCTGTCCCTGTCCCTGTCCCTGTCCCTGTCCCTGTCCCTGTCCCTGTCCCTGTCCCTGTCCCTGTCCCTGTCCCTGTCCCTGTCCCTGTCCCTGTCCCTGTCCCTGTCCCTGTCCCTGTCCCTGTCCCTGTCCCTGTCCCTGTCCCTGTCCCTGTCCCTGTCCCTGTCCCTGTCCCTGTCCCTGTCCCTGTCCCTGTCCCTGTCCCTGTCCCTGTCCCTGTCCCTGTCCCTGTCCCTGTCCCTGTCCCTGTCCCTGTCCCTGTCCCTGTCCCTGTCCCTGTCCCTGTCCCTGTCCCTGTCCCTGTCCCTGTCCCTGTCCCGCCCTCGCCCTCGCCCTCGCCCTCGCCCTCGCCCTCGCCCTCGCCCTCGCCCTCGCCCTCGCCCTCGCCCTCGCCCTCGCCGTCGCCGTCGCCCTCGCCCTCGCCCTCGCCCTCGCCCTCGCCCTCGCCCTCGCCCTCGCCCTCGCCCTCGCCCTCGCCCTCGCCCTCGCCCTCGCCCTCGCCCTCGCCCTCGCCCTCGCCCTCGCCCTCGCCCTCGCCCTCGCCCTCGCCCTCGCCCTCGCCCTCGCCCTCGCCCTCGCCCTCGCCCTCGCCCTCGCCCTCGCCCTCGCCCTCGCCCTCGCCCTCGCCCTCGCCCTCGCCCTCGCCCTCGCCCTCGCCCTCGCCCTCGCCCTCGCCCTCGCCCTCGCCCTCGCCCTCGCCCTCGCCCTCGCCCTCGCCCTCGCCCTCGCCCTCGCCCTCGCTCTCGCTCTCTCTCAAACACACACGCGCGCGCGCGCGCACACACACACACACACACACACACTCTTAATGTGAGTCACCTCTCATCTCATCGATCACCCTACATCGACTGTATTATCCTCTCAACGCGATCGGCACCTGAATCATCAATCCAGATTACCGAGAAATATTTAGCTTGGGCAACATACTTTAGAGTGGGCCAAGCGATACTATTTAAGCAAATTCGCATTAGTAAATTAGAATTCAACAGAATTATTGATGACTCATACATCCACATTACTGTTGAGAAGCATGTCATGTCATATATCAGATAAGATTTTCAAGTTCAGGTTTCCATAGTAAAAGCGGCCATCACGCATTTACGGCCAACTTACTTTTAAGAAGGGTGTTCTTACACAAGCGACCAACTGTTGTGCTGAAATGTATCGAAATAAGTCAGGATATGCTGTGCTTTTGTATGCTATGCTACGAAACGCGATGTTACGCTATTATACTGCTGTTATTCCAGTCATACTGACGAATAATATACGGTACAATATTTTATGTGAGTGCTATTATGCAACGTTAATACATACACCTCGAGCCTACATTTATTTTAACACATAGAAGTTTCATTGATTAATCTGTCTAGCACGTGTGCCTGGTTTTAGGGAGATCTCTATTTGTTTCTGGTTCCAGCGTACATGTCTCAGTGCGTTGACGATGCCACATGCACAGACGTCCTGGGCCTCCCCAACTCACTGTGCGTACAACGCCGCTGCTTCTGTGGGTCTGACTTCATCTACAATGCTTTTGACGGCACCTGCCAAGTGAAAGGCACGCCAACAAATACGCGCAATCTCTTAACCAAACTACAACATGAGAACACAATTCATATGGATAGTTTAACATTGCAAATTTGATGTACGAAATATGTACCACATGAGACATATTGTTTAAGTACAGTCTCATTTGTATTTGATTATTTGCGCGTGAAAACAAACGTTCCAGTAATTTGCAGTAATTTATTTTGACAAAATCACGAATTATTTAACATTGTTTCAGGAACAGATAACCCGTGCACGAACCGACGGCGTGGCGACCCATGTAATCCATACGGAAATACATTACATATATGTCACTTCCTTGGAGGGTCAACATTCAGTTGTCTCTGTGCACCCGGATACGAGTCAGATATGACAGGCACTATATGCAAAGGTCAGTCAAACTAGAATCACATATCCGATACGATCAATGTGCGCTAAATAAAGTAGTATAAAGCGATTTACTTATTAGTCTTTTGTATTCAGATAGACATGACGCAATTGTTTGGAATTATGCAGTTAAGTTTTTTTTTAACTACACCTTACTTTGAATGTAGTACAATATATAAATATATAATTATATAATATATATATATATATATATATATATATATATATATATATATACATATATACATATTACATGTGTATGTCGTGTGAAATTGTGTGAAAACATATCATAGCACACACACGCACGCACGCACGCACGCACGCACGCACGCACGCACGCACCACACACCACACACCACACGCGCACCACACGCGCACCACACGCGCACCACACGCGCACCACACGCGCACCACACGCGCACCACACGCGCACCACACGCGCACCACACGCGCACCACACGCGCACCACACGCGCACCACACGCGCACCACACACGCGCACGCGCACGCGCACGCGCACGCGCACGCGCAAACAGACAGACAGACAGACACACACACATACACATACACATACACATACACACACACACACACACACACACACATACACACACACCAACACACACACACAGACACACACACACACACACACACACACACACACACACACACACACACACACACACACGCACGCACACACACACACACACACACACACACACACACACACACACACACACACACACACACACACATACACAATAGATAATTGATTATGTCTTCTTATACAGACATCAACGAGTGTCAACTACCAGACAACGGTTGCACCAAGCAGCCCGGGAGCGCCTCTTGTGTCAACACAGTGGGACACTACATGTGTCGGTGCAAACCTAGGTTCACTCATCCCAGTGTCACAGACACTGACATATGTGTCGGTAAGTTATCGTTGGAGACCACAGACAAAAGCATCAATTGAAAACAGTTAATCTAGTTATGGTGAAGTATTTGTTAAACAAAACATTGTAATGACTGCTTAAAATGATGAGATACTGTCACTAAGCATTTGCAACAAATGCTTTGACTCGATGAAATGTGACTGATGCTACACGCGAGTCATTGCTCCATGGTTGTATAAACGATGTGTTATTATGGTTGTTTGATGTGAATATATTAGTAAATCCAAGTTAGACAACTGTGATGTTTAAACAAATCGTGAAGATTGATCACTGTTGATGCACACTGATATATTTCGCTTAATCCCGCTACTCAAGAAATTACGTAGGCTCTGTACTAAATAATAGTGGGGCACAGACATTATTACTGGGCAGTTATGTCGTTTTATGTTTAGACATTGACGAATGTGCCACTGGCTCTAATAACTGTGACGACAGTAGCCGTGCGTTGTGCAGTAACACAGTAGGAGGGTACAACTGCAGTTGTCTTGTTGGATACCAGGGAGATGGTCATCTATGTACTGGTCAGTATCTACTCAATAATTAAGTGTATTCACAAGAAGACTGCATAACTCCATGGACGTATAACACAAAAGCCGTATGATGCTTACTGTTAAAGTATTGTGTGTGTGTGTGTGTGTGTGTGTGTGTGTGTGTGTGTGTGTGTGTGTGTCTGCGTGTGCGTGTGCGTGAAAACCTTCACCATCACCATCACCATCGCCGTCCACGTCGTCGCCGTCGCCGAAGCCGACGTCAACGTCGTCTTCTTCTTCGTTATCATCATCATCACCATCACCATCATCATCATCATCATCATCATCATCATCATCATCATCATCATCATCATCATCATCATCATCATCATCATCATCATCATCATCATCATCATCATCATCATCATCATCATCTTCATCTTCAACAAAAACACCACCACCACCATCGTCGTTGTCATCATCATCATGTATCATTGATTTTGCATATTACACATTACGAAGTAACAACATTGTATTAACAATATAACCATTATTAGTATTATTTATTTTATGTATCATTTTGAAACAGTATTACATCTCTGTAGTGTTAAACCTTACATTGTGCTATACAAAACACGTTTTACTATCACAATTACAGACTTTAATTTATAATAATAAATATAAATATTGTCACCGTGCAAAGCAGATTTCCTGTTTCATACACAACATCCCACACCTTTATATAATTAGTTTGTAATCAAACGTACGCTGTTGTGTTTACTTTGTTGTACCACTATAGAGGTTCGTGACATTGTGCCGGACTTCAGCAGTCACACACGTGTTGCGAGATCTGCTGAATACTCACCGTACATCTTCCCCAAGTTTGCAGTGCCGATCTATGACGATGTGGCTTCGTCGTTCTACGTAAGTAACTGTCATTTACACGTTTACTGACATTACGAGGTGAATAATCGAAGCTCTAACATACATCTCAGCTGCATTCCATACAGTGTTGAATGCACGAAAATGATCTGTTAAGCAGTTCATATAAAAAATGGTGTTAGACACGGCGAAGCATGTTCCACGTTATTATCAATACAATATGCAACCATAATAATATAAGTCTAATTTCAAGGTAGCCATAAGTAATTGTGCTATGAGCAGTTAGTCGTTATCTGATGGTATGTAGTTTATGTTGTATCTGTTTTCGCTACATTGTTAACCGTTTCGTTCACATAGAGATGTATTAACAACTGGAGTCAAGGGTTACATCAAAATAATGAATACACTTTGGAACAAAATGCAGTATTGCACATGATACATATGTGAGTGTTGTTGCTGCAGATAACACGGTCCGGCTTGATCCTTGCTACGAACATAAAACAGGACTCCGCCAGGTCGGGAGTACGAACTGGGTTCCCCAATCCTGGAAAGAGTTTAGAAACATTTACATTCCATGATGGCGCGCATGAGCTGGCAATAGTGGCTCCGTTCTGGTCCAACATGAAATTAACTGATGTGAATGTGAGTACATTCCTTATTGTATTACATGTGCCTCTTTATAAAATTTGAACAGTAATTGCATATAACTTCTTATCGGAATTTGTCTGCCTATGTTAAACTAATGTAATATATGCATTTTGAAGATAATAGTAAACACAAAATACGTTGCCTAAAAAGGTATGGTAATTTTGTTTTCATATAACGGCGTGACTGCGCAAAATGTTTCAATACATTGAATATTTTGGCGTGATATTAGTTGTATGTACTATTTTAATGAACATTGATTGAAAGTTATTCCTTGGTTAACGTTGTCAATTGTCCATTGTCTCTTTCAGAATCCTAATAGCGGTATATATTACAAACAGTACAACAAGGGAACCGGTGATTCAGATAAGATCTTGGCAACAATATCTGATGAGATCGCTAAGCGATTCCGTTCAGATTTTATCGCCGAGTGGCTGTTGGTTGTCACCTGGCAAGAGATGGAATATCCAAATAATCCAAACCAGGTTAGTTTTAGTTCTACAACAAAACATTACATGATTCTTTAACGTTCCTGCATGACGTACCAAACTTATTAATCTGACATATCGTTTAGATACATGATATTTCAAAACGTTGTAGTGCTGAGCCTTGTTTTATTTTTTTAATTGCGACATTTCATTCGTACAATTAAACTATGCATAACCTTGTTTGTTAATGTAAGACTACCAGTTCCTAGGTTTAATCTTGCTCATTTAATATTACGATATTATGATTACAACTTGAATATTGAAGGATTACTGTCTGCCAATTTGTGTTTAATCACTGTATTAAGCTTGGAACAGTGTTCGCAATTTGAAAGATTTCAGCTATCGTTCAACTGGTAAAAGACTTCCCGTTTTAAACACAATTGATTGGCAATAATACTATAGCAAGCATACCAATGAACAGTGATCTAAGTAAAATGTAGAGTCCTGTATTTAGGCGGGATAAATGGATAGAACTATGGATACCGGGCGTTTAGATAGATTAGCGAATAGAGTCCGATCGATTGTGCAAAGCTTCCACACCGAAAATACAAGTACAACGGGCGGAGGTGCTGCCTTGAGTAGTGTGAATATCTTAGAAACGCTTAACATACTGTATTAAACGAGTAAAAAAGCCTATTAATGTACTTAAATGTTGAATAGTTCATGCAAAGTTCTTTTCAATGCTGTTGACGCTGTCGCGCTTACAATTTTCCGGTCGTTATGTTATGCAGCGAAACAACAAAGTATTCTGTTTAAATGCCATGTTAGTTTATATCACTGTCACGGATTAAGGCGCACTACAGTCACGTTACGCTTGCTATCAAAACATACCAAACGCATGTTTGCCTCGTGACGCCTTGCGACAAACAACTAAAATTTAATAAGAAGTTCAATATTCTTAAATTAGAAGACCTATTTATAATTCAAGGATATCAGCTATATGATAAAATAATGAAAAAACAATGTCCAAAATACCTTTTAACATCTGTCATGAAAAACAATGATCTTCACAGCCATGTAACCAGACAAAGCAATAATATTCATTTCTGTTTCATAAGAACAGAAATAAAAAACAGAGATTGTTTTATAAACTTCATACCATACTATTATTGCACCTGTATAATGTATTGCACCTATCACTAAATAAAAGGCACAATCTCAAACAAAATATTACAAAGTCATATTCAGATATTTGCCTATTAAGAAATTGTTATTCTTGCTTGATGAACATAATTAATTAATAATTGTATAATTTCTCACGTCAATTTTTATTAAACTAGATTATGTATAGTAATAAACTATTGTTATAGTATAAGTAGTATCATTATATTAGTATTACTCTTTTCTTAGTATTAGCATTATTATTATCTTGTTATTAATTAAATTATTATTATGTACACCATGTTCTATTAGAGGTAGACAGTATTTTGTAATTGTAAAGGGCGTCCAGTTGCATCAACTATTTTAGTTATTACTGGCGTCCTGGCATTCATTATTAACACATGTTCTGTGTTGTGTTGTGCCGTGCCGTGCCGTGCCGTGCCGTGCCGTGCCGTGCCGTGCCGTGCCGTGCCGTGCCGTGCCGTGCCGTGCCGTGCCGTGCCGTGCCGTGCCGTGCCGTGCCGTGCCGTGCCGTGCCGTGCCGTGCCGTGCCGTGCCGTGCCGTGCCGTGCCGTGCCGTGCCGTGCCGTGCCGTGCCGTGCCGTGCCGTGCCGTGCCGTGCCGTGCCGTGCCGTGCCGTGCCGTGCCGTGCCGTGCCGTGCCGTATATATATGCCAAATACAATTTCAAGTTCAAGTTCAACCCGCGATGCTTAGCTACATGACTATTTATTGGCTGTAACGTTTGCGCGCTAACATCAAAACTTGCCGCGCCAAGTTTGTCGCGTTATGACCCGAACGGCCAGCTGTAACGTTTGCGCGCAAACAAAAAACTTGCCGCGCCAGGTTTGTCGCGTTATGGCCCGATCGGCCAGCTAGACGCGTTCTGAGTGGCTGTAAAGTTTGCGCGCAAACAAAAAACTTGCCGCGCCAAGCTTGGCGCGTTATGGCCCGAACGGCCACACATACGAGTAATGTTTTTATATAGGTCAGTTCGCTCAGTTCAGTTTGCGCGCGTGCTGGTTGGTTTTGTGTAGTCATAGTTACCAGTGACTATACTACGCGTGTGTTTCAGTTGACGTGAAGCGCACGCGACGTCAGACCAAAGACAATTTTAAAATCACTACACTTCTGGTAAGTCGTTGCCGAGTCGAATCGTAGTAGTCGTATCGAAATGCACGGCACACATTATATGGCCTTAGTCTTAGAGTTACAACATACGTGAATTTCGACTTAATTATCTCAGTATTGTGTACTCAATGTTAATTGTACATTTGGAACATCATGAGAATTGCGGAAGATAGGTACGTACGAACGTTTGCGTTTATGTAAAAAATCGAGGACGATATCATTTTCGTAATCAAAATTTGAATCGTATTTGTATTAGGTTAAAACGGATACTGTTGTAGTACTCGTAGTGATAAAAAAACATGGACTTTTTTATTATTACTAAAATCTATTTTAAAAGTTGTTTGACATGTGTATTTGTCATTACGTTTTATACAATTGTGGATTTGCCTTTTTAATCTTACTGAAATGTAAACAATCCCAACAACAGAAAAGAAGGCAAGACCTCAATAATAAATGTTATAATAAATGTACACTGAACACATGTTTACAAATCATTATAAAACTGCTAATGTTAATGCATTTAATGTGATGATAATGATGGTATGAAAGTTTATTCAAAACATTGTACCCAGAACCTTCTACTCAGAGCATTGTTTAAAAAAAAGTCAATGCAATTATGCAAATTTAACTAGAATCTTCTAGAAATCTACAATCTACACTATTTTGAAAGGAGTAAATTTAAAGTTCATAACTTTTGTGTGAATTTACCCTTGACATATTTAAATAATTGATATTGAAAATTTAAGTATAACACGTATAAACATCATCTTTACCCATGATATTTTTAAGACAGATGGTCGGCAACCAAGTATTTTGTAAATATTAGATGCTTATATTTACGATTAAACGAAGCCCTAGTAAATCATCACATATACAATCCTATACTAGCACCCTCTTTGCACGAAGATACAGTGACAGACTAATAGAACATACACTTTGTCGTTCTAAATAATGACTGGCTCGCATTGGCTTAAGCTATGTTCCGTCCTGTAAGGAAACGATGCATATGTGATGCCAATTAAGTGTACTAATCAAAATGAATAATCAGTCATAGTAAAGTAGTGGAATCGGTCAGATAAAACTAAGAATGGGTTATGAATGGGCAATTGGAATATGTTTTAAAACAGACACTATGTCGTTCCAAATCATGACTGGCTCGCACTGAGTAAGCTATTTTCCGTCCAGTAAACATACGCTGAATATCTGATGGCAAATAACTGCAATATCAATATGAGTAATCAGTCAATATGAATGGAAAGTAGTAGAATCGTACAGATAAAAACCAGAATCGGTTAGGTAGGAATAGGAATTGGAATATATCGTTGTGAAAGCAGAGAAATCTTTCGAATACAATGGAGGTGAATGTGAATGTAAGCAGAATTATTTCCACAATCACAGTTTTATCTTGGTTCTATAAAATTACAATGGAATACATATTTTTTTATACGGGTGACATCCGGCAACCCTTCATTTTCACGTACTATGTCATGTAACTTCCGATTGTACTTTCTAAATTATTCTGCATTTAATAAGCATTATCCCGCGAACTTTGGTTTATCGTTAGGTAGGTTGTTAACGTTGCATAGTGAGATAAACTGTATATTTTGTGTAGTTGCCCAGTGACTAGGCCTTCGCATTCTCGACTATGACGACCGGGGTTTGAATCATGTGCTGAGGTGTCAAACCAAAATTGCGTGACAGCATTCTTCCATGATAATCCGAAATAATGTATAATTGTACAGGTCTATTAGGAAGCAAGATGCAAAGCGCTTTGAGCTATTCTGGGGTGGATATCTCGAAACGACATCGTAAGTCTAAAGTTATGATACACTTACGAGAAACTTACGATGACATTACGATACGACAAACGAGTATCTGGAAAGGACCGTAATGCTCTCGTATCGTAAATAGTTACGAGTTGAAGATACGATGTACGAGCACGCGCAATGTGCATGGTGCAATACGTTGGCGGTAAATTTTTAACTGCGCGTCTACTACACGCGTCATCGCCACGCAGCACACAGCGCGTCTGCGCGTGCATGTATTAATTGTTGCAAGACCTTCTTTTCAGCATGTCAACCGAAATTGCTATCAAAAAGCATTGGAGGCCAAATTTCACCAGTGAAGATTTCAATGTATTAGCAGACGCTGTTGCGTCAAACAAAGCCCACTTGTTTGGTAGATTTACAAATACAATTACCGCTAACAGCAAATCAAGCATTTGGAGGAAATTAAGTACTCAAATCAATGCCGGGAATGATACGGTAAGGCGCACAGGAGAAGAAGTGAAACGTAAATGGACCGACTGGTCGAGTACGATCAAAACCAAAAATGCGAAAAGGAATGTGACACGTCGGATGACGGGCGGGGGTCCTGCGGTCCCGGAGTCCACCGACCTAGAACTGAAAGTGTTGGCCGTAATCGGCAAAGATGCTACAGACGGCTTTGATGATGGTTGGATACTGCCGCGACTGCCGCAACAGCCGCGTCTCTGCCTGTGGCATCGCCATCGCCATCGACGTTGGCCTCGTCACCGTCGACGCCCGAGTCAGAGGTTACACCCAACAATATAACGGTAAATATTGAACACACACGCGCATAAATGTAACTAAATACCACTCCTGCATTGTGCTATTCAATTATATTGTATTAGGCCCTATATTTTATGTTTATGATGTTAACAATAATTTATAATTATGTTTTACAAATTAAGCCCACATGGAGTAATATATTACTATTTGCACACATACCTGTAAATTACGCTTGATATGGTAATTATAAAATAGTATCGACACATTTTTTTAGCCGATCGACACTTCACAACAGTCGCAGGCATCACGCAGGACGACATCGGCATCATCACAATTCTCGACGCCGTCAGCTATGAGTCGCCTCACGCCACGTGCCCCCAGAAAACGCGCTATCACTTATGAAGCTAAATATATGACCAAATGAGTGACAAGTCGGTATTTGACATTTGCCTTAAGTGCCGTATAAATCCAGTTGGCATGATTTTGATGACATTTTAGGTGTTTACATAAATTAAATTTATAACATCTGTTTTAACACTTCCATCCTACGCTATTTATATCAAATGAAATGTGTATTTTAACGCGTTTTAATGCGAGCTCTCTGCGGACTACGACGTGACAGAAGAGAGTCCAAGCCTCGTTTTGAAAGTAACTTTCGTAGATGCCACGAAACTAGCAGAGTACATCAATTTTATTTAAATATCCTCTAACAACAACACAACAAGACACATGAATGCAAATAATTATGTTTTTACAGACGATGTATTGGAATCGAGAAACAGAGACTCGCCATCGACGAGAAGCGGCTGCAGGAGGAAGAGAGCAGACTGGAAGTGGAGAAGGCGCTATATGCGCTTGAAGAGAGGCCGCCGGCGAACAAGAAACAATGTTCATGCAACAACTATGTTAAATTGTCAGCAGCCTTCACAGTACCCGTGATGTAGCAGATACTAGCTTAGACTATTGCCAACTGTTAGATGACCAACATTAAACTAAAATTACGGGTCGCAGGTTGCACTGGTGCATGTTGCACTTGTTTCGTCTACTGGTTGTTAAACACGGTCGATATCAATCGTTGTCGCACGATGCGTCCCTCTGTCACACCGTCCTGTTGATCTCGATCATTCTCTTCGTCATCATTGTTATCCAGGTCAGCACCATTCGCCATCGGAAGGTCAATATGCCGTCGAATGCATTTGTTGTGAAGGCGAGCTGTTGCAATTATCACGTTAGCGCACCTACGGGGGCGAAATGACAGATAACCGGCGGATTTATGCAAGCAGCGGAATCGCATCTTCCACACCTCCAAATCCCCTTTCCACAACATTTATTGTTTCGATGTGAGACTTGTTGTAAGCTCGTTCTGCTCGAGATTACGGATCGAGCAGTGGTACTAGTAGCAACGGCTTAATGGGGTAGCCACTGTCGCCGAGAAGCCATGCATCCCCATGGACTCCCGCCTCAAAGCTGGCATATATCTCGCTGTTTAGCAGCACAACGGGCAACCACATTCGTGAAAAGCATGTTGGCGTTCATGATGCCTTGGACATTTATAGCGTGGTATCATTTTCGTGATACGTACACTCGCTCATTGTCACTTGGTGCTAATATTGGCACCAGTGACCCGTCTATGGCACCTAGTACCTTAGGAAAACCAGCTAGATTATAGAAATCAGCCTTCGTCGCGTTGATTTGCCGTGCACTTCTTGGGAAGTATATATCAGTGTTCGCATTTCCAACCAGAACAGCTGACACGGCGTGCACCGATCTGCACACTGACATCGGGCTGATGTTGATGGAACCGCCAATAACACGCTGAGAGGACCCAGTCGCATAACATCGTAAAGTGCACAATACCTGCAACAATACAAATGAGAACAATGAATATTGCTTACATTCATGATTCATAGCCCAGCGTATTTTATTTTCAGTATTTGTTCATGCCACTATGTATGGTTGTATTTTAATTAAGAATAATATAATACTTATAATAAATATTGTGTTTCAATAATTGTCCATTAGTTGCGATCACTCAAAAAATTAACAAATATACTATTAAAGCTGATAATAAATTGTACTAGCATTTCCATTACTTATGCACTGTACCTGCAAAGATACGGGTAATGCCATGCTCCTGTGAGTTGGGCGATGCGTAGTTTGCCACACCTCGTCACACAGCTCTAAAATGCATTCTCTGTCGAGGCGGTATACTTCTATCAACTGTGTATCGTCCATATGATCTAAGTCATTTGTCCTATCACGAAACACTAGTGGAATACGATGTCCACGTCGCCTTCCTAAATACAACATCGCAGCCGCCATTACGATATCTCGAGTTACGAGAACTTGTTTGGCATTGTAGAATTTCTACAGTTTACGACGGATGTTCTACGATGAGAGGTTTCGAGATATGCATTTATTCGCGTAACTTGAGATGCTACGTACTTACTAGCGTCGTATCTATTTACGATGTTTCGAGTTATCCGACTTACGAGAAGTCGGTACTTCCGAGAAAATTCACGACTTACGATCGAACTTACGAGATCGTAACATTCCATCAGAGTTACGAAAAATGTCTACATCGTATGTTTTCGAGTTATCCGATTGTTCTCGTAAGTACTAGATATGACGTATTTACGAGATCGTATGTATTTACGACATTTCGAGATATCCACCCCTGAGGACGATATAGTGCTCTGTATAATAACTTACATTTTGACCTCATTAAATGTAGTATACACATTGTATGCGATATTTCATAATAACAGTACTTGAGAGCAGATAATGGTGTGCATGGGATTGCAATGGCAACTTTTAATTAGAAGCAGAATCGCTACAAGCAATGGTTGTGTTGAATCAGTCTCAGGTCTGGCAACAATGTCTCATAACAAATGGGTGCTAATAAAATATTTCCTTTTCCTACATTTGTGTTTGTAATAACTGGCTTCATGGATCGGCCAATCCGGCTAAATTACCCCGATCGCGTTTTATCAATCGGAATATAAAATACGCAATGTTGTGTCATGCGTGTGCAAAATGTGAATCTGCAATGCCGTAGTATTTATGCAAAGGGTCTGTTTTGCATTGGCAGATGAAGCCGCTTATGATTCCACACACGAATGCCGATGGCACCGTCACATTCAAAGGTTTTCTAGTCGACTTGATCGAGCGGTTAGCATATATGACCGATTTCGACTACACTTTATCTCCTGTTCCTGATGGGTATTTTGGTTCGAATGTGAATGGAACTCACTGGAACGGGGTTATCGGTGAGCTGCAATCTCAGGTAATCCTCTCCGAAGACGTTTACATTATTAAATAATAAACGTAAAACGTTAAACAATTCTGACGATTGCAAAAAACAGTAGTTCGTCATATAAGCAGTTACCTTTGTCGTTATCAAGTAAAAAGATTGTTTCACTTTCGTCATATACGTGTTGTGTGTATGTATATTTGAATATATGTTTGTACGTATGTATGTATGAGTGTATAGATGCCGTAGGTATACAGATAAATGCGTGTTTTAATAATACAATAGTAATTTATACATGTTTCCGCATTTAAATTACTGTTCATAACACATTATGTGCATGGAGTCAAACAATATTCTTCTTTTTCTATGCCATCGCAGCATGCAGATATAGCCGCAGCCTTTTTATCACTTACTGAGCAACGCCGTGCAGTTGTGGATTTTACGGTACCACTGCTTGTGGTCCATGTAACACTTCTTTATAAGAAGTCAAGCTCCAGAGACATATCTACGGTGGAGGAACTCGTTGGCACGCCTGGTAAAAAAATCAGCGCAATTCAGCATGGCTCCACCGAGAAATTCTTCAAAGCCTCTCGACTGCCAATGCCTCAGAAGATAAATAAACTCATGCTGGTTTGTAATACAGTTAATGGATCATATAGCTGGTTCACTTCGGACCGCGCCATGTATCTTGATGGCGCCCTCACACGGATGGAAGCAATTTGTTCATTATTACGAAATCGTAAAACTAATATTCAACCCCGTAATACAGTTGCGAATAAAATATCCTATGATCACTGAACAAGGCAATATCACCAGGAGATAACAGTTCTAATGCGGAAAGGCTAATAACTGATGACGTAACGGTTGGCTTACGTCACAATCAAAATTATTCTCGTGACCTGCGTCAAGCGTTGCCTTAAGTGTTAATAACGTTTACAAATACATGAATATTTTACATGATTACTGCGATATAGCATGTCCATGTGAAGGGACCGAGGCGCAAGAAGAATGGCAAATGATATGGTCAAATGTTTCGCAGCCCCTATAATGGATAGGCAGTGAACAACAAATTAGGTTAAATTATAAGTAGCGCTCCTTGCCGATAGATAGTGAACGTATACGGTATTTTCCGTGGATGATTTTTCAAAGTAGGTTGTAGTGGTCAAGTTCAAGCAGCAATACCTGGAGCATAGATGTTGAACAAGTGGCGCCTCTTTACCGATAGGTTATGTATTAATACCCCCAAAGTTCGTGTTTTATTTTCAACTACCGTATTGTCCCTAATAGACGCGCAGTGCCCGAGTTGGAAGGCTTGGGTGCGCGTCTATTAATTTCTCAGAAATGGGACGAATGTGGTCACCTGCTATATTGGCTTCTAAACAGAGTAGATAACTGATCCGCAATGTGGCGCCACTGAAGTACGCATATGTACACCGCCTTCAAGTGAATGACCCGATACAAACTTCTTTTTAAATCAATTTTTTACTGCGTATGTGCTTTCACTGCAATCTGCGTGTTCTTCAAATTGTTGTTATAAAATGAATTAAATAAATGTAGTAATGTGAACTTAGAGTGGATTTACTGCATCTACAAGTTGCATTGGTCAAGTGCATCCGAAACGGCAAATTTGTGTCGACACACGATATCGATGTCGATAACGATGTGCGTGGTCCTGACTAGAACTGTATAGAATCATGAGGCAATATCAGATGCAGTTATTGAAATTGGCAATTGTCTGACTTAACGATAGAAGCAAAGCTTATTAACTGAAACACGTATGCCTGAATGTGAATTTATATGACAGATACTCCGACTTATTCTTGTTATCGAAGTTGATTGATGCCAGTTGCACTCCGCGCCCGCGGGTGATTCGTCTGGAATTGTGAAACGGATGACAATATCAACTTTGTCTCTACTCAAATTCGTTTGCACAATTCCATCGAATTTGTTGTAATTGTCTTCTAGATTGATGCAACAAAATACGCAAGCAGCACGCGCAGAAACTTTAGGCGAACAGTGAGCGTTTAATTAGTCCATGGGCCAGACCAGAATTTGGTATCACCAAGATGGACAAAGCATAATGCTTTTTTTTCTAAATAGCTGTATGTCCCTAGGTGTTGAATTGGGGTCATAACCATGTGTATCGAGTAGCTTTCTGTATTTTCTTCCCCACAAGATTAATTTAAGAGTTTCAGGGGTGGGGGAAACATAATTTGCCAAAACTTTGGCCAGAATAATGATAGAACAGTCATCTACCACTCAAAATGTGTGGTTTGAATCACTGTATTCAAGAAATATAATTGTTTGCAAGTTAGTCTTGAAAGTAGGTCAGCAAAGGTCAAAAGGTCACAAATATTGGGTCATTCCAAAAATTGGTGGCACGAACATTTCTGGCATTGATTGTTTGAGCCCAAGTCATCAAAAGTGTTTAGAAAAGATAATATGCAGTGCCAGAAGCTATATCAAATCAATTGAAGGCCCTATTTTTCAATTACAGTGAGAACAATTACTAATGTGGAGAAACGGAAGAATGACGCGTCGATGAAAAAAAAGCAAATTTCACAACTTCCTTTAAGTAGCACGTACCTAAGCAAATTAAACACCAAGATATTGCAATCATCCTCTCAAACATCAGGTGAATACTCCTATCTTTATCCCAATTGTTCAAAAATTGAGTTCACCTTGGCCTATATCAAGGTCAACCAAGGTCATGTAAAGGGCACTATGTTCCTCAACCGGCATTATGAATTAGAGGTCTCTGTCATGTTACTGATTACTCACTTAACCCTATGTCTGTTTCCTGCTGAACATGTAAAATAAGAACATAGTAAACAAGTCATTGCATTCACCTTGGTACATGTATGAAACACCAATTGTCCTTCTCCTTCCTAGTCCTCATCAGTATCGCAGTCCACATCAGAACAGTCAGAATCGTTCTCAAATGTTTCATCTTCTACCTTATGATTTTCACATGTCTGGAGGCGGCACATATAAGTGCATTTGAAGCCATTCACCATACATGGACAATCATCTGGTACACATTTCAGCTTGCACTGGCATGCAAGAAGCTCCAGAACAACATCAGGAGCAACCTGTCCGTGTATCCAATCCAAGTCAAGGCCCCCATCAGCTTTCTTGATCCATCCATGGCCGTCTGGTTCAGGAATGTCAGGCATTGGCAGCAATGCCCCCCGCCACACCCCAGCTTGGTAATTTGCACGATGTATGTGCTGCTTGAGACTGTCCTCACATAGGGGGAGTGTGCTGGAATCAACTTCTCTCTTCGAAAGAAAATTTCATATCGGAGAATGTTCAATTTGCATGTTTTTGAAGAAGCAGCATACATGCGACACGTGAACTCCTGCAGTTTGCTTGTTAGCGATTGATCCACGTTCCAGGATGTTCCAATCTGCACAAATGCATCAATTACTACTTCGTCCTTTTTCAGTTGTTTCAGAGGGCCTGTGTTCCCTCGGTCAGCAAAGGCACTTACAGTGTCACAACCTGCAAAGGCGTGGAAAGCAATCAAGGCCTGTGACAACTTGTCTCCCAAAACTGTGCTCAGTTTCCTAATGTCCATGTATCGCACCCTAGTTGAAGTTCCCCATTTTTTCTGATAAAGGGAAGCAGGTATTTCTTTTGCGAATGCAATGAGGAGCACAAACACGTCAGTGTCCTCTGATACAACTATGACGGACGTATATCCTTGGTCAGATGCATGCTTTGCATGCAGAAACATCCGTGTGTCTACCTCTTCTTGAGAGTACTTCAGATCATTGTCAAGGGACGCTCCCATCTGACCAATGCGCCAACACGTCTGACCACATGTGACGAATAGTGTTTTTTGGCCAATCATTGACTTGCTCTCATTGGACTTCCATTCCTGTGTGATGAATTCAATCAACATGGTCTTATTTTAGGCTTCGGAGAGGAAACTTCGCCACTGTTTGACCTTATGACCTGTGGCAAGACTTCCGAACTTCATACCAGACTCAGAGCCTCGATTCACTCGTTCTGCATCTTTGATTGAACCTTCTCGATAAACATCGAACACAACATCGACCCTGTCGCATTTATCTCCTTCGGGAATAACTATCTTCAACACTGTCTTGGCAATGTCACCAAAGGTCTTTTGGTTACCATCCAATTTATGTACAATACTCATGCTATGCATGCTGATTATTCGGTGAAAACTTCAACCACTTGAACGTTCTGTGCAATGTCATTCATGAATTTCGCCTTGTCAGTTTTTCTGAGTGACCCATCAGCATTTGCAAGCGCCCACGGAACTGGGCCAAGAGGATAGCTTAGAACTTTTTTCATCTCAAGTTTTCGTGTCTGGGCAACAACAATGATATGTCCAAAGAGATTCCTGTCAGCTTTGATTCCCTTTGCACGTCACCGTCTTTGTGTACACATCGCTGAAGATCTTCAGTTTCTGCTTCTTCATTGTTGCAAAGAAGTCAACAGTATTGTTCTCTAAGCGCCGAGTTCTAAATACCTCGAATGCCTCTTCGCCAACTTTCGCAGCATTCATCAGATCGTGTGCGATTTCCGTTGGTGGCATAGCTGCTGCGGCCAGACTCACAAGACTGTCGTGATCTGACCTGAATGGGTTTATCCAGCTGTCGTCCATTACGTTGACAAGGGACTGGACGTCTGCCTCATCCTTCAGTAGCCTGCTTTGTTGTAGATTCAAGCGAGAGCCCCCAAGCCAGACCATTTCCCTCAGTTGTCTAAGAAAGAGGCTCCTGTGTTCTGCATTCAGGTAGTACTTTTGTACAGCCCCACTTTTCAAACTGAAATCTTTCGTACCACCAGCAGTTTGGGTGTCCTTATTTATGTTTTTTTCGATGGGTTGGTCACATGGTATCTTGCCAAAGGGGTTTGATGAACCAATCTCTACCGAAATTCCTCCCTGCATGAAGTGCTGATACACATCTGGATAGTCCATACTCAGGCGGCACATGGTAGCGAAATAGTAGGGAAGGTAACGCACGTAGTTGAGACGGTCATATGCGAAACACCATGGTATCATAGCTCTGATGCACATAAGATGGTGCTCAAAATCGCCTTCCCTGGATGCACAGACAAGGCCGAGGACAATCTCAACCATATCCACGTATGACATCCAAAAGGTAGAGAGACCACCATTTTCAGTTCTTAGAAAGTCCAGGTAGTCTTGAAAAACGCTGCAGTACATGAGAACAGGGTTGTACCAACTGGAACTCGAGCCAAGTTTCACCATATATATTCTGTGCGAAATTTGTCACATGAAACAATGTTTCAGCCAGCTCGTTCTTGTCTTCATCCCCAACCACGCTTCGAACCCACTCCAAGCTAAGCGCAGGAAGGCGTCATACACCAACTTATGTAGCCGAAAAGCTCGGTTGTATTTCTTACCATCCAGAACTCCAGCAATCGAGCCATCAGCAATACCAGATTCTACCGATATATCTCGCAGCCCTGCATCTCCAAACCGTTTTTCAATTACTGCAAGCATAGTGCAGATGGTATGGAAGACACCTGTTATCAGGACAATGGGATGAACATTATCTGGGTTCTTCCATACTAACTCACAGGCCTTGGCATAAAGTGCTTGGTCAAAGACGCACACAATTACATTTAAATCGAGGGCCTGCATGATTTTGAGTGACCGGAGCAAGACATCATAGACCGTTCCCAAATCAGTGGCTGGGGCATTTACAGTCGGGAGGTACGCAATGTTGCCTTCAAGAATGTCAATGCCACTTCTCAGTTTGATATTGAACCCAGCCCAGCTGCTGACTCGCTGACAATGCACGTTGGAAAAACTGAGTGTTTCCTCCAAACGGTCAATATTGTCCCAAACCAGAGATGTGAAAATACCAGGCCGCAAGTCTGTTGGTAATGGCACATCATCTCCGGATGACAACTTCTGCAAGCACAGTGCCGTGTCAATTTGTTGCATCATTGAATATGAGACACTGTGGCCGAGGCGATTCAGGGTGGATATAACAGGCAAAAAAACCCGAAGAGCTCCTCAAACATGCGCAAGAGAGGCCAGGATTGAAGATACAACAAAATGTAACTTAAGAACCATTTTCATATGGAATTCCCCTCTTCAGATTCTCTAAAAGTGTGTGTGTTTTAACCTTACACGAACATGACCGCCCAGTAACTATTAGAAACATATCCTGCAAGAGCATTAATTGATTAATGGTTTATTGGTGGATGGTGGGTTCAGACTGTAATATGATGAAACAAATTATGACGACTGCTGATTTTGGGCATGACCCGAATTTCGTGACCTTTTGACCTTTGCTGACCTACTTTCAAAAGCAACTTGCAATCAGTTAAATTCAAGCGATAGAGTAAACCAGACAATTTGAGTGGTAGATCACTGTCATAGCTTTATTTTGGCCGGAGTTATAGCAAATTATGTTTCCCTTACCCCAATATTTCGTGTTGGAAATTCTTAAGTTCTCACATTAGCTTTACGGGTAGAAAATACAGAAAGCTACTCGATATGTAGGATTATGACCACAATTTGTCATCTAGATACATAGGCCTATCTAAAAAAACACATCAGGCTTTGTCCATCTTGGTGATACAAATTCATGAAAAAATTACTTCTGGCCCATGGACTAAATCCACCGTAAACAAATCCGCCAATTGTTTGATGCACATGACGGCCTCTCTCTGGTAGTACCGTCAAATATAAAATAAAAGCCCTCTTTGTGGTAAGCATTTACATTTACCATATATTACCTACAATTGTTATTTTCGAATAGCATTAGTCTGGACACCATCTTTGATAGTAATTGTAGCGTCCATTCTGTTGCATTTTTGCGTCACTCAAGGAAATATTCATGGATTATTTCGCATCTAAAAACGGGGGAGGCGTCTATTAGGTAGTGCGCATCTATTAGGGACAATACGGTAGCTCTAAAAATAGTCAAACATTCAAGGGGCGGCGCTGCACGAGATATTATCAACTACACGATTTGATTCAGGTCAAACATCAAAGTCGAATGGCAACGGTAAGGTCAAACGTCATGATGACATAGGGCAAATATTCTATGATTAAACAGACAAGATTGTCGTTTTATGAAAGAAAGCGCCTTAGTGTTAAAATAGAAAGTTACGAAAGTACCTCGATAATTTAGTAAAATACGATAAAGTTACAAAGCTATTGCGGCGATACAGCAGAATACTCAAAATTTACTACACGTTGTTTCGTTGACATGGTGAACTCTTAGGTGATTTCCCTGGTGACTTACTAAACGCTTAACATCATACACAATTTGTCAGCGTCGAAAATGTAAAATAATTTATATAACC
Organism: Oasisia sp. SBJ-2009; assembly: GCA_964017155.1. Lineage (NCBI taxonomy): Eukaryota > Metazoa > Annelida > Polychaeta > Sabellida > Siboglinidae > Oasisia > Oasisia sp. SBJ-2009. The sequence continues at coordinate 37,624,679 of OZ024864.1, read as the reverse complement.
GCAGATTACAATGGTCGTCAATGAGTAGTTATATAAAATGTAAACACAAAAATATACGGGAAAACGTGCCTAGACTTGAATGGTTTGGCTGACCATCTGGCGATTACATTGCATTATTTGGTTGCAGGTAGCACAGCAACCCACGGAGATACTAGTGCAGCGGCCGAAGCTGAAAAAGGGCTCTATTTAAGTAGATACCCTTACCGGAGGTATAACAAGCTGGGACCAGTCTCATTTTGACCGTATGAATCTCTAGTTTCTGAAAAACGATGTTGCAGTTGCAGCACACTTGTACAACATATTCAATTAACCCTTTGTGTGCAGCAAAATATGAACAAATACGTTTTCACATACTTGCTTATTTTATGAAATTAGCCCAGTAAATTTTTAGAATTGGTAGTTATATCAATTTATTTCTTTGAAATGGACATGTAGCAATATATTTTAGGCAGTTTTATGCCGATAAGGGGGTTAAGGGTCCAAAAATATACCCCAAATATGGCGATGTTTGGTGATTTTGACCGAACTGAAGCACATTTGCTTGCACCCTACTACCAATCCATGTTATAACAGTGTCAGACCTGACTTTTTTCATCACCCAGGATGTGTCATTGATAAAAATATAAGTTTGAGCATGGTGAAGTGGGCATAACATGGTCCATTAACCCTTTGTTTGCGACAACGCATAAACTATGTTTTTGAATTTGTGCTTTTGCTTTATCTTAATCAATACGGCATGCAGAGCAATAATTGTGGTATGTGAGTATATCTGTTTTAGGGTATTCTGATTTCAAATATATAATTTCTTTGCTTCTCCGGCATTAATTTCCGCCATTTTTAAGATGGCGGTCGTCAATACAAATGTTACAATATATCAAACACTACTTCACCTAAAACAAAATGTTTTTGACGTATTTGGACAGCTTGGTGGATAGCGATACCAACCATGTTATTTTTCACCTTCAACAACATAACAATTCGCGCCATTTTTAAAGATGGCGTCTGCCAAAGCTGATTATTTCCGTATTTAAGAAATACGGTATTTAGATCCATCTTTCACCACATTTAAAGTGCTTCAAATCGTCGAAGGGCGTAGCTACTGTACAGTGGATACCTGTATAACCCACTGTTAACATTAGTTATAAGTTTGAGAAAAGTTCAACGTCGCATATAATATGTTCCCTATTATCGCTCAGTATTCATGAGATCGAGCCCTTGGAGATGAGGACTCGAGCATTCCGGCGTGGAGTGGTTTCAATGCTCTTGTAAGTACTAAGACTGTCCCAGTTGCAAAGATACGATAGCTTCCCTTCATCAACGCCTCGCCATCTGATATGTCTACCATTTTTACTACTTCGTTGAAGCTAGTGCGCATATCTGAAGTGTTGGGGCAGCACCACATACTCGTTACAGCAGACCTTGTAATCTACAGCAAGGCACAACGGATTCTGTGGAGCAGACCGGAACCACTGGTGGACAGTGATGGCTGGGAGCAATGCATCTGATAATAGCTTTCCTGGCAAGCATTGGTAAAATATTCGGAGATGGCGGACTTTAGAACATCCTAACTTCATCAGATGTATATGGAGCTGCCACGGTTAACCAAATGCTACAAGGAAAGCAGTATGCAATCCGAGGTGTCCGTCTGGCACACGAAGCTCTGTCGCAGATGTTAATTCCTGATTTCAGCTGAAGCCTTTGCCATCAAAGACAGTTTGCCGTGGCTGACCAATGAAACCAAGCATCTAGTATGAGATCTGGAGCAGTCCGTCGGATCAAAAGATGCAACTGCCTGTGCTACCGTTTGCTAGAAAGCTGAGGACGCAATTCCCCAGTCCGTATTGGATACGATCACTCGCTTTCAAAAAGAAGGGTGACAGAACTCAGCAACATTTGCATACTGGGATAGCTTCCTTGAGTCTGGTAACATACTACTTCGACTCTTACGAGCAGACAGGGATGTAAATGTCCTAATGCACATACAAGCTGTGATATAAACTGTCCCCTATTTCGTCCTGGCTGGGCGAATTAACTATTCCCGATACACCCCAGTGTATATCGCAGAGATGAAGCAACTGGAAGAAAGAGAACCACTGATGTATCGCCACATGATGGAGGGGGGGTTGTTGTTGTTCGTAGGTCAGCGAGTCGGATTTTTAATTGTGTCCCTACAGATAAAGCCCTGAAACAAACAATCAATCGTGAAGCAAAGAGCCAGGGAGGTGTTATAGGTTCCACACTGCGCAAAGGCGCACTGCTACGCTGGCTAAGGACACGTCACATCACGGGCGAATATGCGGAGGCTTTCAAAGAACTTTGTAACTCTGAGACCAATGGAAAAATGCATGAAGAGCTGGGGACTTCTCGTTCGAACAAGGACAGAAAGGATGTGAAGGACATGAAGGAATACCTTTACAGTCAGTGCCAAGATCCATTTGACCTGGATGATGTTCCAGACCATCTAATGAACATCACCACAGGTAAAATAGCATCACGTGAAGTTGAGGATTCTACGATGGGCACCCCAGAGAGGGGCTAAGTGGTCTTCGGTAACTTTGTCAAGCAAACGACTTGGGGACGAGCCCAATAAAGGTTTCTGGGAACCAATGCAGAAATGCACCATGTCAACATTTGCGGACATGAAGAAAGCCCTCCCAAACGACAAGGATCGAAAGCTGATAATTGACAGTGACGCATTCTTTCGGCGGCTACTGGGAGTCTCCAAGAGTCGTGATGTTGACCTGAGGAAAGTTCTCCAATACGAACTGGCGGCAGTACCACCGGCCCTCTTCCATGGTGATGGAACGATGAGAAAGACCAATAAGGCCGACTTAGCCAAGAAGCTGGAATGAAATTGTCCGGACGTTTTAATAGAGCTGCCACAGATACCAACGTCCACTTCATCCGCATATATCGTCGATGGCATTGGCAATGGTTAAATCGCTAAACGAGAACCACTTCAGAACGTTCAAGGATTTGGCAGAAGTGGTTCAGAAACGTACAGTTCGACTTCTCAGCAACCCGTCCTTGGAGTTGAGCTGTGTGACCATTGTTTTCGATCGCTAATGGGTCATCAATCTAGACAACAGAACGAGAGCGACGGGGTTCTTCTGCACTGTTACCTAGGTATCAGATCCAGGGGAGCAGACAAGTTCCTAACTACCGCAAGTTTCTGAAAGGAGTAGGCAACAAGGCAATCCTAGCGAATTATATCTCGCGTACATCTTGGAGCATGCAACTGAATACATTCCAAATGGGAAATCCATCATCTTGGCCGGTGGATTCAGTGAGGGAATGCTTGTGAAAGAAGCTACCCCATCTGTGGTGTCATCCATTGAAAGACTGTACAGTAACCAGGAGGAAGCCGATACACGAATGATCCTACACGCTTCCAGTCTGTCACGGGACCACGAGAAGATCATAATACAGTGTGATGATACAGACGTCTTAGTCTTGTTAGTCTACTATTTCAGCAGAGGACACTTAAGTGACCATGTGTATATGTATGCTGGACATTCTGGAAAGGAGCGATACATTCCTGTACACAGGATTGCGAATGAACTTCGCCAAGCAGTGTGTGAGTGTTCCATGAACAGAATAGGTAAGAAAACTGCCTATTCTAAATTGCTGAAAAATGTAGACACTCTGTCGAACTTAAAGACATTCCATGAAGATGACCTAGAGCACAGCGTCGCCGTTGCTCGCAGCTATGCACTACTTCTATACGGAAAGAAGGGAAGGGACATGGACACGCTTGACGAGTTGCGTTATATCATGGCTACGACAACAGACAAGTCCGCATCCATGCTTCCCACGATGGAGGATGCCGTCAAAAAGCACGTCCTTCGAGCAAAATACCAAACACGAATTTGGTGCAATAGCCACACGCCTAACGAAGAAGTGATCGAACCAGTTGTCCATGGTTGGACTGCTTGCGATGATGGAATCATTACACAGACAATGTTCACTCAGGCATTGAGTTGAGGTTCGGGACCTGACTCACCTCTACTGCACCGATAAAGACTGTTTGAGTGCGAGGAAGTGTCCTTGTTTCCTTTACGGACTAGAGTGCATCGATGCTTGTTCTTGTACAGGCTGTGGTAATCAGAACAACAAACCTGAAGGAGATGATGGAAAGGAGATGGGCACAGACGTGTGATTGAATAAATGGGGACTAGCATCATTTCACTTCATGTGTGGTATCTGTTATGTTACGAGTAGGCAACAGTTGGCAGTTGTTAGCTGCTTTGTGATGATTATGGCTGGGACTTTCCACATGCCTACCCGCATTCATCAAAAAAGCAAACATTCAAAAACATTGTTTGTGCATTGTCGCAGACTGAGGGTTAATGGACCATGTGATACCCACTTCACCATGCTCAAACTTATTTTTCTATTAATGACACATCCGGGGTGATGAATAAAGTCAGGTATGACACTGTTATAACATGTATTGGTAGTAGGGTGCAATAAACTATGCTTCAGTTTGGTCAAAATCACCAACAATCGCCACATTTTGGGTATATGTTTTTACCCTTAACCTCCTTATCAGCATAAAACTGATCTCATGTATATTGAGCGATAATAGGGAACATACGACGTTGACCTCGTCTCAAACTTGTAACTAATATCAACAGTGGGTCAAACAGGTATCCACTGTACACTAGCTACGACCTTCGACGATACGAAGCACTTAAAATGTGGTGAAAGATGGATCTAAATACCGTATTTCTTAAATACGGAAATAATAAGCTTTGCCAGACGCCCTCTTTAAAAATGGCGCGAATTGTTATGTTGTTGTAGGTGACAAATATTATGGTTGGTATCGCTATCCACCAAGCTATCCAACTAAGTCAAAATAATTGTTCTAGGTGAAGTAGTGTTTGATATATTGTAACATTTGTATTGACGACCGCCATCTTTAAAAATGGCGGAAATTAATGCCGGAGGAGCAAAGCAATTATATATTAGAAATCAGAATACCCTAAAACATATAAACTCACATACCACAATTATTGCTCTGCATGCCGTATTTATTAAGATAAAGCAAACAAAAATTTCAAAAACGTAGTTTGTGCGTTGTCGCAAACAAAGGGTTAATGGACCATGTTATGCCCACTTCACCATGCTCAAACTTATTTTTTTATCAATGACATCCTGGGTGATGAACAGAGTCAGTTATGACACTGTTATAACATGTATTGGTAGTAGGGTGCAAGAAAATGTGCTTCAGTTCGGTCAAAATCACCAGACATCGCCATATTTGGGGTATATTTTAGGACCCTTAACCCCCTTATCGGCATAAAACTGCCTAAAATATATTGCTACATGTCCATTGCAAAGGAATACGTTGATATAACTACCAATTCTAACAATTAACTGGGCTAATTTCATAAAATAAGCAAGTAAGTGAAAACGTATTTGTTTCATATTTTGCTGCACACAAAGGGTTAATTCAGGATGTTGTACAAGTTTGCTGCAACTACAACATCGTTTTTCAGAAACTGGAGATTCATACGGTCAAAAGGAGACCGGTCCCAGCTTGTTATACCTCCGGTAGGGATGCATCTAATTTGTTGGGTCCCGGCCGCTGCACTATACTGGCATACCTACTAAACATGCCTAGCATTATGTAGTTTGATCCACTACGTGATAGGTAGAGTGTATTACATTATTGTTTTTGTTTGATACTATTGAATGTGTATCGACACATAGCAAAACTGATTACGTGTTTAGACTTGTCAGATTGGGTTGCGGAGAATATCATTAAGGGTCCCTTCGTCTCGAACGCAGTGAGACACGTGACCTACTATTATGCATATATTGCCCGGAAGCTAGAAAATATAACATTGTGTTCGCATAATCACCTGAATGGAAGACCTTTGTCCCGGAAGACAATACTTTATTGTATCTATTTATAACAGTGAACTAGTGTATTTGATAGATACAACAAACTGGTAACATTGTGGATGCCCAATGGTGTTGTTTATTTATTACTTCTCGGTTGCCCCATTTCTTATACATACCGAACGTGATCATGATAGTTGACCTTAATGATGATCTTCGACTTTGATTATGTTGACCTTTTGCAAATTGTGTAGTTGATCGCCTACCGTGGCGGCGACTATTTTTAAACCTGGTCTAAAATAAGTCACCAATTTTGGTATTCGTTCAGGACCTATCCGCAGAGCAGCGCTACTTGTTAAACACCTAAACACCAGGGGACGCTGGATCACCTTTAACCACTATTACCTGCTTTAAAAAATATGACAACTTGTGTAACGCTTATCCGCAAGGGGCGTCTAATGTATTTTGCCCTAATTATTTATTTACCATCTATCCGTCAGGGGGCGCTGTAAACATGTGTACAACACTTTACTCTTGTGACATATGTGGTTGTTTTTCTTACAGAATGACGTTAAATGAAAGAGACAGTCGAAATTGTGACAGGTCTGTGGGAATGAGAGGGAACGCAAATGATTCCATGTGTAGGGACGGTGTTCATTTTCAAAATGGCGCTTTCCTGTTTAAATCCCACAGTGTAACAGTTCCAGCAACTCTGTTTTGTAATGTTACCTTGTGCATTCAGTGGAGGGCAAATAGGTTACGCTATATAGACGAAGTAACAGGCGGAGAAAAATTTGCTTAAAATCCGTTACGTTTTTGAAACCCATATCTGGAGAATGTCTAAACCCACCCAGATATTGAATTTCTATACCATTTCCGATCGCGCCACGCAATTACTTTGGTAGAAAAGAATAATTTGCATCTGGAATCTGGCATAACGTTCACTTAAACGAAATTTGTTTTCCTACGTACTCTGCTGACTTCGACAATGTCTATATTTTCAAAAAATATTAATTACCATACAAACCAGTTTCCCAATGAACAAATGTTCTGCTTTTCTCATCATAAATAAAGTTGTTGTATTATATCATAGCAAACAGTAATGCATTATCTAGTTATTGTAAGTGCAGTAAAATGGAAACTGAGTGTCATGGTATTTCAATGTAGTGTCTGCATGTGTAATTTTCAGTGAACCTCGATAAGATTTAACCATAGCGCTTGCCACTTGTCGTATGAAGTCATAACTATATAATCCTGGTATTGTGCGCAATGAGGTACCACAATAACTAATCCGCCAGAGGACGCTCTGACACAACAATGTATGCTGTGTTTACGTATTATTGACGTGTGTAAAATGCGGCACCGTTTTGGAAACGTTTTGTGGAACGCTTGTTTAAATCATCCTGCATTCAGCTGTTGAACTCGCATGATTCCGAAGCCTCACACATAGCTAAATATGGATACTGTCTGACATGTCCGTCAATGTGAAGGTATAATATGTAGTTAGTGAACAGTTACAACCGATGGAACCTCGACTGGTGGCCCGACGACCGGTGTGCTGGCTCGATGCACGAAAGGATGTTTAAAATCATCTACAGCTCACACAAGAATGCTACGTCTTCAAACAAAGCCACGTTAGTCGCTGAAGGCGCTGATAAGCAACTAGGGTCTAGGATTTGTGGAAGCCCATTGTCATAAGTTATCGAAACATGTGAACAGTTGTCAAATGATGCTACGGTTACTTCAAATGCTCTATGAAATAGCGAATATGAAAGTTTATATAACAGAAACATTCCCGTCATCTCTGCATGCGAAATAATTTAACGTAATACTAAAAACATATACCTATCAACACCTTCAAGCACTTTGAACATTGTTACATGTGTTAATTAAAAATAAAAACAATTAACCTATAAGTACCGGTTGATTTGAAAAAGCAATACTTACAACGTGTATACCATCATGTGAAATTCATGATGCATTTATAGTATTTAAAGTGAAAAAGGCAATAGTTTGGTGCTATGCACCTAAAAGAGTTTACACAAGCTAATCATTTGCATCTACAATCAAATTTTTCACATTAGTGGTTTCCTCAGAAAGTGGTCTTAAAGTGGGAAAATCTAGCTAAATCATCAACACAGTGAACGGGCCCATCTTGGTCCTTGCAACCAATCACAACCCAGCTTCTATCTGCACTTTGGAAAAGTAATACGTCGCGGAGTCGTCTGTTGGTTCAGCTGTCATAACAGAGAGCCAAGCGGTTCGCTAAAAGTGCCTTACGTCAGTTTACAACAAAATTGCGACAGCAATATGCCACACGGTTCCTCATACGCTTGTAGCAATAGTACAGTGAAAGACAGTATCAGTAAGCTGTCTTTTTGTTACCCTTTCAATTGACCAGAACTGAAACAGCGGTCCAGTCGATTCGTTGGGACAGTCACAGACACAGCGCGGATGCCAGGCGACCGGGTTGGATTGACCTAACCATGAAAAGGACCACCAACAGCCGCCAAATTTCACCTCACCTATCTTACATACATATACATACACTAAGTTATAAAATAAAGTCACTTGCATTCCTCTAACGAAGAAAATCCATAAAACAAACACGCAGATGTCCACGGCAATTTCGTCTGCCGCTGCCCGGTACCGTAAAATCGCTAAAATAAGTTAGCCTTACACAAAATTCCAATAGATGGCACGTTTGTGCGCGCGAATATTTACAAACCTGACTTACTGCATTCGCACGCGCAAAATAGTTTAATTAATTGTAAATAATATAGTAATAATTAATTATTATCATCACTATGATTTGCAGGAATTATAAGTGTTATTATAATATAATAATATTTTATTTATATAGCGCCACATCCATAATTGGTTATGGCGCTTCACAAAATACTGCTATTTAAAATACAATAAGAAGAATACTACCCACACATAATATTTCAAAATAAATGATGAAAATATATGTGTCTATATAATTAACTAAGTGACCTATCAGTATTAAAAAGAACCCATACAAATTCCATAACAATAGTAGTGATAAATTAATGTAAAGGTAATGAATAATTAAAATGGTAAAATAATTACCACGTAACAATAATTTTCATTCAGCACATACACACATTATGCATACAAAAATATTATTGAAGCTATATATTTTTCTACTTATAAATTATATTTTCACCACCAGATACGTAATAATAATTATTTTTAGACAAGACACTGTATTAATTATCGGGACAATAAATCACTGAAATTTATACAGAATATGAATATAATATGGGAAATATATGGTAGTAAAAAAAGAAGGTTTTGGTGCATTTAAACATAATAATATTAATATGTTATTGTTTAGTTATTATTGTTAAAACATCGTTTATATAATATAAGCTTCCATGCTTGCAGTACACGCGGGATGTGTATATAAATATTCTTAAAATAAACAATGTGACATCATCGAACAACACGTAATTTTCATACCTCTTTTATGATTACCCGGGTAATAGTCAATTAGTTAATTATGCAGACACATGCATTTTATTTTAAATATTACCTGTGGGTAGAATGTATTTTAATAACATTTTCTGAAGATCTTAGTAATGATAATAATTAATTATTACTATATTACTTGATTATTTAAACTATTTCGCGCGTGCGAATGCAGTAAATAAAGTTTATATATATTCGCGCGCACCACCGCTCCGCCTAACGTTATTTTGTGTAAAGCTAACATTTATAGCGATGTTACGGTAACCGCAGTCTCCGAGGTCGAAGAGCCTGAGTTGCCATCGGGGTCTGCGATCGAGTTGCTTTTGTGTATTTTCTTCGTTAGAGGAATGCAAGTGATTTTATTTTATAACATAGTGTATGTATATGTATGTAAGACAAGTGACGAGAAGCTTGGCGGCTGCTGGCGGTCGTTTTCATAGTTAGGTCGGACAGTACATGTCATTGTTGACACCAGTCGATGCTGTCTCTGACTCTGGACTGTTTGCTTCTCTTCTCGTCATTTCAATTTCCCTTGGGTCTTCACCACCACGGACATCTGGTCTGTCTGACAGCACAGGCCTTTGTCTTTGTGGCTGAAATATATATAAGTGTTAACTGGCGCAGAAAACAGTGCAAGTGTGAACATGATTCGAAAGCTGAAAAAAATGAACCCCAGCAGGAAACAAGTCCCTGTAGTGGAACATGCAACAAGAAACGTCCAGACACCTACAAAGAAACAATGTAAACGTTGCGGAACAGCCCACAAGTTCCGTGAGTGTCCGGCATGGGGCACCACTTGTGATAAATGTGGCGGCAGAAATCACTATGCCTCAAAGTGTCTGACGCGAAGAGTGCAAGTTGTGGATGTAGACAATGACAGCACTGACAATGAAGGAGGTTTCTATGTGTCAGCTATACACAGCAACACACAACAGTGTGAATGGATCGCCTTGTTGACACTATGTGACAGCCTTGTGCCGTTGAAAGTAGACAGCGGTGCCCAGGTGAATATACTGAGTCTGAGCGATTATGAAGGGCTTGCCAGTAAGCCAAAACTACTGAAAGAGCGACGTCCCAATCTGAAGACGTACAATGAAGAAAGCATCGAAACTCTTGGAATGTGCATTGCTACAGTCACCCACGTGGGAAAGAAACATAGACTACAATTTGTAGTTGTTCCTAAAGGAAGACAGTCACTCATCGGTGCCAGCGACAGTGAGCGACTGGGCTTGGTAACAAGAGAGTGTGACGTACGGAAAGTTTGCACAGTCAAACAAAAATGAATGGGATCCTGACAAGTGCAGAAATCAAGAAAGAGTACCCGGATATCTTCAAGGGACTAGGCTATTTGGAAGGGACATGCAAGATACATCTGCGGGAAAACTATGTACCCTCTGTGTATCCGGCAAGGAAAGTCCCACAGTCTCAGAAGCAGAAGTTGAAGAAAGAGCTTGACAGATTGGTTCAGACAGGTGTGCTAGTCAAAGCCGAAAGACCAACGGATTGGGTGCTGCCACTGGTGATAGTGGAGAAGCCCAACGGAGACCTGAGACTGTGTCTAGATCCAATGGATCTAAATGAATACATCAGAAGAGAACACTGCCACCTGCCACACAGGTCTGAAATCCTCAGTGAGATGGCAGATGCAAGGTACTTCACCCAAATGGACGCATCACAAGGGTTCTACCAAATCCAGCTAGACGAAGAGAGTACACAACTATGTACAGTCGCTACGCCCTTCGGCCGATACTCCTTCAAAAGACTTCCATATGGGATCAACTGTGCACCAGAAATATTCCACGCCAAGATTCAGCAACTGTTCGAGTGCGAGACAGGAGTCAAAGTCTTCATGGATGACATAGTCGTCTGGGGTCGAACAAGAGAAGAGCACGACGCTCGACTGAAGAGGGCGTTGGCCACCGTCAGACGCTCTGGACTCAAACTGAACGAGAAAAAGTGCGTATTTGGTGTCACAGAATTTACGTACTTAGGAGAAAACACACCAGGGAGTCAAGCCAGATCCGGACAAAGTTGCTGGAATATGCAACATGCCAGTACCCACAACCAAAGAGGAAGTACAGAGAGCACTTGGCATGGTAAACTACATGGCCATGTTTGTGCCGAACTTGACGGTAAAGACAACAGCCCTGAGACAACTGCTACTCGAGAAGAACGACTGGCAGTGGGAAGCCGAACAGGCAAAGGAATAGCAAAGCATAAAAGACTTCTTCACCACGGAACCACTCCTGAAGTTCTATGACCCAGCTAGAAGAAGCAAAATATCAAGCGATGCTTCAAAGGATGGCTTGGGAGCCGTACTTCTACAGGAGCACGATGGAAATTGGCTTCCAGTTGCATTCATCTCGCGTGCCATGACCTCTGCAGAAAAGAACTATGCTCAAATAGAGAAGGAGCTTCTAGGGCTAGTTTTCGCATGTGAGAAGTGCCATGAGTATGTGTATGGTGCTACGGTGATAGGAGAAACAGACCACAAGCCCTTAGTTTCACTCCACAAGAAGAATCTGTGCGATCTGACGCCTCGTCTACAACGCATGATGCTGCGATTGAGAAGGTATGACTTGAAACTCGAGTTCAAACCGGGAAAATACCTTATAGTAGCCGACACTCTGTCACGTGCATTTGACAGAAGCGTAAAGAAGAGTAACACATAAGAGAAGATCAAATCACACGTGGAAAATGCACAAGTGAGTGATCCAATGTGGGAAAAGATGACCATCCACACAAAGGAAGATGAGGAACTACAAGATGTCCTGAATGCAGTACACTTCGGATGGGAAAGTGATCACGCGCAATCACTGAAACCATATTACCACTTCAGAGGTGATATCACTGAAATAGATGGAGTGTTGGTGAAAGGACCAAAGGTCATCATACCTAAAACACTACGAGGTGAGATGCTGATGAAGATTCACAAAGGACATCTAGGCATAGAAAAATGCCAGGCCAGAGCAAGACAAGTGATGTATTGGCCCAACATCAACAACGACATTGAAAACCACATAGGACGATGTGGTACATGTCAGAAACACAGGTATAAGCAGGCAAAGGAGCCAATGGACCAACAAGAAATACACGAGAAACCATGGCTGAAGATAGGAACGACTTATTCACGCTGTTTGGCAAGAACTTCTTGGTGGTTGTCGATTACACATCAAACTACCCAGAGGTAGCCAAACTAGAAGATCTGTCATCTACAAACACCATAAGTCACATGAAATCCATCATGGCAAGACACGGTCTTACTTCTGTGGTTGTGTCAGATAATGGACCACAGTTCAGCAGCCGTGAGTTCCGACAGTTTGCAAAGCAATATGGCTTCAAACATGTGACATCTAGTCCCGAGTGCCCACAGAGTAATGGAAAGGCGGAAAAGGCAGTACAAATCGTGAAGCGTTTGTTGAAGAAAGCCAAGGAGAATGACGAGGATTCGTACCTGGCATTGCTAAACGACAGAGCTTCACCACTGTCGGGAAGTGACCGATCTCCTGGAGAGATGTCAATGAACAGGAAACTGAGAACAAAGCTACCCAGCGCCGAAGACCATGTCACCATGCACAAGCTGCCAGACATCAAACAGAAGCGCTATTATGATCATGGTAGCAATCAACTCAAGCCACTAGAGACTACTGACACAGTCAGGGTCAGAGGTGATGGTGTGTGGAGTGAGAAAGCGCAAGTACTGGCAAGTGTAGCAACCAACTCGTACCTCGTGGAGCTTGAGAGGGGTAGGCGTTTACGAAGAGACAGACGTCATCTCCTAAAGACACAAGAGAAGTTTATGCCAGTACACGAAGATGACGACAATGACGTCGACAGAGAGAAAGAGGTTTGTGTAGATCACCCGTCGGGAGGAGCCACAGCCTCAACAAGTCAGTCGGCAGTGATTCAGGAGGCAGCAAAATCAAGCCACTCCACAGAGCAGTCACAGCCTGTGTCAACAATGAGTGATGTGCGCACTACACCTAGTGGCCGGATCATCACGCTGCCGAGTCGTTATAAGTACGACTAAAGTGAAAACAATGGGCAGAATAATCCCATTCGTCTAACACTAGACGAAACAAAGGGCAGTCTACCCTGGTTTGTAGTTATAAACGCAAGTTTCTTTGCATATAAAGTAGATAATCAGGAGTAGTCAAACAGGACATTATCATGCCTTTAATTGGACTGATACAAAGTGAACAGTTACGAACAGTGAATGAAGACTTACGAACTTGTGAGATAACATCGAACTGTGCAGAACTAATGTGCATTACGCTTGTTATGTATTTAGTTAAAGAAAGAAGGGAAGATGTAATGAGATTATCATGGTGTAAATGCAGCACTTTACGGTAATACAAGACTGAGGTAATAAAGGCACTGTTGACTAGGGTAAAACTGGATGCACGTGTTGTTTATGATACAAGCGCCACCCGACGGAGTTGCCAAGAAGTAGTACGACAACCACTGGCCTTTCGGTGGCGGGTCCTCCGATACGTCACTGTTTTCTAAAATGGCGTTTTCCATAGACCTTCTGTGGCTAAATGTTTTACATTTCTTTTCTGCTAAACCGCGCACGTTAAAAATGTGATTGAGGTTGGAAATTGTTAGTTTTTCTTAGCTCTATTAGGTCCATATCACCAAACCGTCGCCTTATTTTTCACTTTAAAATGTTGAAGGATATCAAACAAACTTTTATGTATTGAAAAGTTCCCATTCGATTCGTTTTCGCCATCGCCAATACTTGTATAACAATATATGCACCGTCTTAATAGAGCGCACTGTTTTTGTAATCACTGAAAACGGAACTGGTCGTTACATCGGGTAGCTGATAAAGATATATCGCGCTGGCAACAGATGGAGCGACTTCTTTAAATTCAGGCAATTACGTTTCATCTCGAGAACGGATTCCAAAAGCTCTAACAACATACACGCGGTTCAGCGTAGCGATGTAAATAATCTCAACAGGTGCTTAAATGGACGAAGGTACGTATTACATTGTAGGCGTGTTTAACTTACTGAACTGTCAGCGGATGTACGAAAGTCGAGTAATCTTAGTTTACGACGTAGACACCGTTGACTCTGCTATATGGTATCTGTTAACCAACTCTCGTTCAGTTTCTTGATCAATCGTATTGTCTTGTTCACCTCCATTATGTCCAGATGTCTGCCATATCATTTGCATGTTTTTGATTTTCCTAATGGCTTCTATCGGTTTTTGAATGGAACAAATATAGTATTTTAACTATTTAGGATATTCCAGCGTTATGTTGCTGATTAATTCTTTAGTGTATTATTCCATTCTATTTTTACTATTTGTTCATGTCCTTACATTTTCCTTTGAGGAATTTGTTCCAGTAGCATATTTTTTTTATTCCGTTCCTATTATAGTTTGAGTATAACATGTATATGGTTGTGATCACTACAGCCCAGTGTCTCAAATATATTGACATTATGAACAGATTCTTTTTTTGAGGTCAAAACTCTAGAGATTGTCACGGTATGGTTTAAATCTCCCATAATAAAACATTACCGTTTATTCACTTCTTTCTGAAGTGTTTCGTCTCATTTGTTTATGCACATTGTAAACAGGGTCTAATAAGAATTATCGGTTTTTTGTGACTTTATTACACATGCATGCATTTAAAATAACCTTTTTATATTTTTCGCCAAGAAATACATAATTATCTTACATATGCCAACGAGTGTACACTAGAAACAATACTCATTACACAAACAATAATTTGTATCAAACATTCGAATTATATTGTGGTCATAGAAATAGGCATTCGCATTCGAATATAGATCCGCAATTTGCACTTGAATAAATTGACGAACTAACTAAGAAATAAATGTACACAAATATGCCATTACCTTAAATGCAGTTACAAAATACATTGAAAATATACAATAATTACCATTAGGTTAAACATTTGCATAATGATTATACTGAGCCATCCTTTAAGAAACTTCAAATATAATACACCACGCAAGACGATTGTGTATAGAAGTGTTAAAAACTAATAAACCTAAATAAACGTATCCTTTGAAGAAAGGAAATGAAACCAATGATAAACACTATGCTGCATAAAGTTGAGTTTTAAGGCATTCCATGTCAAATCAATCAAACATAAGGTGAAATTTACTTGACCGTCGATTATGGTGTAATTGTGGGTGTTGGTTTATGGTGACGCATCTATGCTTCCCACCAAATATAACTTTCCAGTTCCAATATCACATATGTAGGTCACCTAGAAGTAGAACTATGACACATGGAAGATCTTCATGTATCAAGGTCGATACAAAGTTTGATGACCTCTAACTCTGGATATGAGGGTCAGATTGACATAATTTCTGATGGGAAGTGTAGAGTCGTTATCGTAAACAAACTAACTTACCAAATGTCATCAAAATCGATAACGGACATGTATATTCTTGATTGATTTGACATGGAATGCCCCTTTTTACAAATGTAACGGTAACGTGGTATGTTTGTTCCCTGCCTCTAGCACTACCACGGACCCAAGTTAAGGATTTATTCTGATGGTATCCCTAGGATGCAGGGTGGGAACTTCGAGCGGTGAAAATGCGTTTCGCCTGGACTATTGGGATGTCGAGTACCACATCACCCAACAACCTTGTGAACTTGCGATGGTCGGTAGTTTCGGCAACCCTTTGAAGAGACGAATGGAAAATGGTGTATCTGCAATGAAGAATAACGGAGCTTTGGGATGGCTAAAGAGTACTTGGTGGCAGTGAAGCTGCACTAACGATAGTGACACTCATATGCCCACTTTGGTTACCTTAGTCAACATAGTTAGTGTCATTGTTCCTTCTGTGACATCATTGCATTAATGGTTTAGCTAGTCGTTATGCTGAGAGTTGTTGTTTGGTATGTTCGTAAACATTCACATGTTTTATTACACTATTTACGCATACTGCATTCGACTCTGTTCCTGTAGATTCATAGAATTGCTTAGCGTTGATATATGTATTCATATTCGCCGAGAGTTATTATAAATTGATTTAGTTGTTGTATTCGATAACCTGAGCGATTGGAGAGGTGAATGTTATATCGTGTTACATGCTAGGCAAAGGCTGTACAAGTAACGAATTTCCTCAAATTAGTATGCTCATAAAGAGAGACAAAGGTAGATTAGTCTAGTGCTGCATCAGTTAAGAAATGTCCCAGTGGCAATGGTATACACATGCTTTCTTGTCAGTTGGCTTCATTGACAAGAGGCTGGTGTATAATGCGGGTTCCTCAACATTCAACAGCAGTGATAAGTGTCAGTGTATGACAGTTGTCAGGCATTTCATTGAACTCGATGCTGTGAAACAAGTTAAGTGTGAAACATTCTTCGAAGAATTGGCCTCGTGTGTCAGTGTCTCGATCACGTCGCTATCATTACTGATTTCTATATATCTATATCAGTGTGCAAGTGCATATTATAGTTACATATATATATATATATATATGTATATATATATATATATATATATATATATATATATATATATATATATATATATATAGAATATGATTGAGCGTCAAAGTGTTAAAACATATTTTAATAAATGCATCTCTTGAAAAAGCACATAGAAGAATGACAACTGTAATGGTAACGTGGTGTTTGTGTTCCCTACCAACAGACCGACGTAGACAATTATGACGAAGCCGTCCAGAAGGTGCTGAATTCGAACGGTGAATATGCCGCATTGATGGACGATTGGTATGCCGAATATATTGTCAACACTCAGCACTGTGAACTTGCGATGATCGGGAATTTCAACCCATTGGACGTTGCCATGGCTGTTCGTAAGGGAAGCGCTTTGAAGAATCGACTCGATATCGCTTTGAATGGAATGAAGAAGGGGAGGGAATTTAACTCGCTAAAGCGTAACTGGTGGCAGGGAAAATGCACTAGCGCCAGTGATTCTCAAAGGGCCAATTTGGTTACGTATGTAATCATCGTTCACGCCCTCATTCTTTCTTTGACCTCATTGTACATTTAGAATGTCATTGCTGAGTGTCATTGTTCGCTCCGTTCGGTATACTTTACATCTTTGTGCAACGCAAATCAAAGCTGCAAATCACAAAGACATACAAGGTACATGTGAATGAGGAGAAAGCAACAAAATGTAACTTTGTTATTCATGTTGAGACGTTGAACTTTTAATGCGTATATTATGTAACTTCATTCACTAATAAAAGGTACGACAGTAGTTACAAATTAATGTCATTGTTCAATTGTTCATTGTTCATTGTTCATTGTTCAATAAAATGATATACTGCAAAGCTGAAAGTTGTATGGTGTGAAATGAGAGGCAAAGCCTGAACGAAGAAATCACTACCCCAGTGAGTATGCATACAATAGAGGCAAGTAAGTTGAGTCATGTTGCATCTTTGAAGTATTTCCCAGTGCCAATGGTGTAAAATTGCTTCCTTGTCGGTTAGTTTGATTGAAAATATCATTAGGTAATTAGGTAAATTCGTTTTAAGAACATGCTATCATGTACATGTAAAGCGCCCTGAATAGTTTTTAAGCTAGATTTGGCGCTATATAAGTTTATTTTATTTATTTATTTATTTTTATTTTATTTATTTAAATAGGCAACAGCAATTAGAGGTGCTAGTGTTTGCAAACATGGTTACGTCGATACGGATATATATATATATATACGTCAATACGGATGATATATATTATACATCCGTATTGACGTATATATATATATATATATATATATATATATATATATATATATATATATATATACATACATACATATATATATCTGTCAGTATTGCCTACAACTCGTAGAATTTGTAATGCATCTGTCATGTAACTTCGGTTACTGATAACATGTATGACAGTCGTTACAATGTAATGTATGACAGTGATTTGTGTGCTCGATATAATGAGGGACTGCAAAAAGCAGTATTGTCGGTTGCTATCGTGGTATTGCGGAGCGGGATCCGGAGCAGACTTCAAAACTAGCGGATGTATGACGAACTGTTGTCGCCCCTAGCGGGCAGGTCACAAACTAGTACTGTCCATTTTCGTTCGTCTTATTTTTAAAATGAGGTCAACCTGGGGAAAACGGCATGTAGTGCATCGTAGTGGATTAGTTGTGAACTACAAACTAGGTCAAATAACGAGTGGAGCCATCTCACGGATATGTCGTGAACTAATACTGTTCAAATTTGTGCATCTTATTTTTTTATTAGGCTAAGTGGTTTCAAAGGTCATGCAGCACCCACTTGCAGATATGTAGTGTGAAGTATCCGCCAGATGGGGTTAGCATTTAGCGTAGTGAGGTAAATAAATAGATAAATACCCTCTGACTCATATTTACCTAATTTAAAAAAATAAGACGCACCACTTTGGACAGTACTAGTTAATCAACTATACGCTAGATGCGCTATTTGACCGTTTACCTTGACATTTGACATAGTCATGGTGTCACTGTTCCTGATAACGTTCCTCCACCGGACGTATTACACAATTTGCTAAGCTGAACATAGGAGAGACATGTATAGGAAGTTGACTCAGAAGTTGCTTTTTTGAAATATTTCCCAGTGCCAATGGTGTACAGTTGCTTCCTCGTCA
>OZ024864.1:37598229-37600729 GCA_964017155.1 Oasisia sp. SBJ-2009 | reverse complement strand
AAAGACGCCTCAAAGACACCGGGAAGGACATGATTGGTAAGGTGCTAGGAAGCAGTACCCACGGACCACCGGGTATTCGCCTAGTGCACCGTATTATAAAACGCAAGCCGACGAGACGTTTGGTCAGTGTCGCTGGGAAACGGAGACGACAGAACACGCATCCAGACGACATATTCGGCAATTAGACAACCATGGCTTTCGTCCATCAGTTGTCGTGTGAGGGAATAAAGAGTGAATTGGACCTGTTTAGTTTACCGACGACTCAAACAAGCATCGAACATGCTCAATGGGTCTAGCATCAACCTGTAGCGTCGATAGGTACGGTTGGGCCTATAGAATTATTGTTGCCTGGTTCGGGTGACCATTACCTGGACTTGGCCAATACTTACCTGTTTGTGAAAGCACATGTGGTCAGAGGAGACGGAGGTAACCTCCCACCAGATGCAACGGTCGGTCCCGTAAACAACTGGATGCATTCTCTCTTTAGTCAAGTCGACGTGTCTTTGAATGGAACCCTTGTCACGCCTTCCACGAACACCTATGCTTATCGCGCATACGTCGAAACCTTGTTGACCCTCGCTGATTTTCCTCAACAGACTCTACACTGGTGTCTGACTCCGAATTACTCCGGCAGCGTTTCACACTGGCTGTTGCCACT
This sequence comes from Oasisia sp. SBJ-2009, assembly GCA_964017155.1. NCBI lineage: Eukaryota > Metazoa > Annelida > Polychaeta > Sabellida > Siboglinidae > Oasisia > Oasisia sp. SBJ-2009. The sequence goes on along the minus strand of OZ024864.1, from coordinate 37,600,071 downwards.
GACACCTCCTCCACAGACCCCTCAGGCACAGATGGGTGAGGACACATTACGTCCCGTGTGTCCTCTCGGCAGTACTGTCGGATCTGTCGGTACAGGTACCATTGCCGCTTGTTGTCTAGACCTGCTGGCAGCAAGGCCACTGGTTTGTCTCGAGGCACTGCATCGGCTGTTGTTGTAAGCATGTTGAATGCCACTTCCTCGTCATCTGCTGTCCGCTTGACAAAACAGACACCTGGTGAGTCAGCATGGAAACGAAAGTGGTGGAACTGCTTCATGGCCGGTAGAGCCTTGAAGTTCTTGCCAAGGTGAGGCTGCCAGTCGTGACCGGTCACAAGCTTCTCGCCATCCTCTCGTCCAACCAGCTGTGCCTGGTTGACTCCCGCACTGTTGTTGACAACAGTCTCCAGATCTGTGAGACTGGAGACTTCGTGACGCCGGAAGCCTGCTTCAATAGACCAAAGCACCAATCGGGGGCAAACTTGGTGTGTCCAGCGACAAGGAAGTGCAGGGAGATGGACCTGTGCTGGCCAGTCAGCACTCTCCAAGCACAGTACCACAGCACAAACCTGTTCTTGTTCTGCCCTGCACAGTTATCGCAGTGCAGACTGGCATCAGTCTCACCCAGGCCATACCTTGTGAAGAAGAAGTCTAGAAATGATATGACAGCATTCGACCCCTTCGACACAAGGTGGGCCTCATCGATGAGGAAGTTTATCTGTTTTGGTATGGCTGCGCAGCACACACCAAACAGACCACACTTCCTCGGCACAAGAAAGTACATTGGTCCCGGCTGCATGTGGCTGCTGGGCAGGTGCACTTTTTGGGCATAGTTGAAGCTGTAGTGCATTACCATGTTTTGACTGCACGGCTTGTTTGCGCTCAACTGCTGCAGACCACGGTTTGCAGCAGTGTCTTTTGCCGCTTTCACAATGGTGTTGTACAGGCATCGCTCCATCTGTACAACACGCAGGTGCTCCTCCTGCTCCCGAATCCTCGCACTCTTCTCAGCATCAGGCTGGTTGCTGCACCGGTAGATCAGCGTCATGTTGTGCTGACACTGCCAACACAAATCGGTCATTGGCTTTGCTGTCACGATCTGCAAGCACATGCAATACATCATTATGATAGTGTACAAATAAATACATTAATGCTGCAAAGGAAACATTCAAGAAGAAAAACAAAACTTACTTAACACAATCCACCTAAGTAAGTGAGTTTCCTTACAATACAAGTCATGTTATCCACACTATTTATGTTGTTACTACTGACAAGTAAATAAAATGTTATCATTAAGTGTGAACAATTTGTTTTTCAAATAACTATAAATCAAGTAATTATTAATTTTAAACTTATTACATACTTATACACTTCACAAGGCCAGTAGTACGTTTTCATACATTATTTGTATTAAATACCTGTGTCTTCAAATGCTTTTAAGTAGCTCTTGTAGACGACAACTTTGGTGTTGGATGATGGCAGTAGCTTCACGCCATGTTTCCAGACACCAGGCACTCTACCCGGCAAGACGAGCGAATGGTCCTCTGCATAGCTTGTGATGAAGTGGATCACCCGCTTGATGTCTTCAAACAAGAGAGCCCTGGTGTTGTTGCTCCTGCCCCTGCATTTTGTTTTACCCGTGCTGAGATGCCGTGCTCCTTGTATGATTTTATCAGCGCAGTCAGGCGATCCTGTGAAAGACTGTCAACAAAATACGCCAAAACATCAGCAATGGTTTTCACTTGTGAAGATAGCTGCAAGAAAAAACAACATTTGTTTGGTGAGATTACTTTGTGCACATGCGTGGCTTGTATGCAGTTTGTATCTTGCTGATCACACAACCTT
>OZ024864.1:37590729-37593229 GCA_964017155.1 Oasisia sp. SBJ-2009 | reverse complement strand
GGACAGCTTTCAGCAAGAACCAGTACCCCGACTACGCAGAACAGTCACGCGTGGCTGCACTCATCGGCGTATGCGAGCCGCGAGTACAGGTGTGTAATAACAGTAACACTTTGCGTTAACACAGACAAGTCAGGAGCTGTTGTCACGTTCACACGGGTGTGTGCAACATACAAAATTGTATAAGTAGCTGTATGTTATTTTAGTTAAAACATGATAGTCTTCTTCTGGATGTTTAGGCATGTCTGCCTCTTGTGTCGTTCTTTGATTTCTTCTTCTTCTTCCGTATACTGGACTGGGTGTTTAAAGTCCAATAGAAGAGTGTTTGCTTGGGGAGCGGGCGTTGTATGCCCTCTTAAAACATTTAATATAAAAACATAATTTATATTAACTAATTAAAATGAAAACTTTAATAAAGTTATTCTATGTACCTCTGGTAATTACAAAAATTGTATTATGTTGTACATAGTCTTATGAAGAAGTTAAAGCAGATGTTAAGGCTCGAAGGCCAGTTCTGAAAGCCTGTGGGCATGTGTTGGCTGATAGGCTTGTGGGGAGCCTATTCCATTGTCTAACGGTTGCTTGAACAAATGAATGGTAAAGGGCTGGGTGGTTTGCCCTTGCATGTCGAAAACGCTGGGCTCCCCAGTCCCCGCGTTTTGGGGTCACTACGTTGGAGATACTGGTCTAAGGTGATGTCAACATGACCGGTGTTAATTTCTTTCCAGGCATTCCCACTGTTGCACTTTAGCATGTCATCACAACATCCTGGTGTTCTGTTTGTGTAGTCGCCGCAGCAGAATATGGCTGCTAGTCGCTATACTCTCACTAGTTGGCTGATGTCTTTCTGAAGATGGGGGTTCAAAGCAGCAGAAGCATGCTCCATAATGGGCCGTACCATTGATGTTTCGTCGCAGGAAACCAAGGACTCTGTTTGCTTTCCCTGTCGTTATTGCAGTATTTCTTGACCATGTTAGATTGTCAGTGATTGAGACGCCAAGGTATCTACTTGTGTCGGATGTTTCTAGAATTTATTTATGGATAGCATACGGTGTTTTACGGGCCAGTTTGGTTTTCTTAGGCAATACTCTGATGGCTGTGCAGTTTCCTGTATTAAATATTCCATCTACCAGTCTTTCTCCCACTGTTCCTGGTTAGTTCTGATTCGTACTGTACGCACGCATCTGAGTTTGACACAATCCATACTACAGGAGGTGCTGTTTAGTCAGCTTTTATAGGATGTTTTTTTCATAGTTTATAATTTTCCACTCCAAATTCTAGAGTAATGGAGCGTCAACAATAAATATAGTAATATTTATCAAATGTTAAGAACATTACAAAATGTCCACGTATATAAATTATACGTATAAGTAAAATGTATGTCGGTAAGTCCTATAAAGGTTGACAACAGTCTTAGACATAGATACAACCAATAACACGTTATAATTATTGTTGTTAATAATCCACTGTTAGAAAGTAAAAATCATTAAATGGAGGAAACATTCGTTGTTACGAATGTTTGCAGGTAGTTTATTACGCAGAATGGGGCCAGTTAAGTAATATTCTCGGCGACCATAACGGTCTAAGTTCACTTTGCGTATTGTAAGCTATGTGTAGCGAGAGTGATTGTGATTGGTGGTTTACCGTTTATGTTAAGATCAACGCTGTTAAGAAATTACACACGCGCGCGCATGCTCAAGCACACACACACACACACACACACACACACACACACACACATACACACACACACACACACACACACACACACACACACACACATATATATATACATGCATGTACACACGCACGCGCGCGCATGCATGTATTCACACACGCACACGGCGCTACTTTCTATATTCATTCGGTTACTTGCTCCTCTGGCCTCACGGCTACTAGAGTTACCTTTTCACTCAGCTGTCAGTCATTCCCCATGTGGCGCCACTGGAGTTAGTAAAATAGTCTGGTGAAATTGTTGTTACTGTTACATCTCGAAGCCGTGAGATGGCGTCGTTGTTGGTGATTTATTAATATATGTGTGTTAACAGCTGCATATATTACATAAGGTTTATATAGTATGTATGATTTCATAGAATATTAAGGTATACAATAGCTATACAAAAATGAAAAGTAGAACAAGACAAATGAGATGCAAAATGAACAAAATAAAATATAATTTCTCTGTATTTTGAATGTGACATGTTCCACCATAAGCTTAGTTTTGAATAGTTTTATAGCATGGTATTATTTAGTTTGTTATTTTAAAGTTGGCCTGAGAGACAAACATGTACCCTATTGTACGATAAAGCGGTCCTGGCGCCCGATGGTCAAAATGCGAAGTCATATAGCCACAGAACGTTGCATGGTGCTCAAAGTGGCGGCGATAAACCATGTGCCTGAGTAACCCAGGCTATACATCTATATGCAGCGAACAGCAGCCTAGATGGCGCCAACAGGTATTGTGCAATCAGTGGCACGTGTTTGTTATGCACACAATAAATGA
>OZ024864.1:37573229-37580729 GCA_964017155.1 Oasisia sp. SBJ-2009 | reverse complement strand
TACCTTACCAACTAATTAAAAAATGCTGTTGTAACAAACACCACAACATCAACAACAATAAACAACAAAAACAACAATTACAAATTTACTTTCGAATATATAGCGCAACATCTAGTTTAAAAACTAGTGACATTATTCCCTGGCAAAACTGTTCTATCGAACACCACCTCTGGGAAACATTCAGTCAGACTACATTACAGACAGGTACTCCTGTGTGCAGTGGAGTGAACTAGAGCAATGTTGAGTGAACTAATTTGCGTCAGTAAATGGTCATACTACTAGAAATAGTTACATGCAATGCTAACCGGATATTCCATATAGTTTAGCAAACATATATAATAAAACAGCATACACTAATCTATTAACATAAAAGCTGCGCTGGAACGCCAGAACAATACTTATTTTTAAAAGTGACATATCGATCGGTTCTACTTTTTGCAGGAAGACATTTCTGGAAAGTGTCGTTTAGTCGTCTTCTACACCAGCTACACATTACTCCTCCTTCAGTTTGTCACGTCTTTCTTCGTTGACCGCGACGAGACAATTGACTCAAGGAAACCACCGGACGAACTAAGTTTGTTGTTACCCAAACAACGCGGCGAAGAAGATATGGACATCGTGAGTCGATTGATTATTCTTTGTAAATCATTGTTACAAGAGGCTTGTAGATAACACTGTATACCCAGTGAAAACAACAAGTCACTCCGATAATCGATATCGTCTGCTTATGTCAATTTGTGTTTTTTGTTTCAGATGAGGTCTCCAGAACTCGACGCAAACTTCCCGTCGAAGGTGCTTTTCTTATGGATTACTGGGTCAGTTTCTTGAACATCAACTGACCAATTCAATCACACCATGTTAGCTCGTCTTTCAAGCATCTTATCATTTCAGTCACAGATGAATGTACCACAATTATCATTAGATGTTCTTAATGTTACACTTGCTATAGATACATACATTCTATACAACATTCGTTTGATATTATTAGTTATATATTTATAAGAATTAAGCACAGTTTCTCCAATTTTGGACATTCATATAATTGTGTATAGATACTGCGCTGTCATTATTGTAAGGTCGTCAAAACATATTACGTAACGGTTATATCCGCATTTATGTTAACCAATCGCGGATCTGAATTTGTTTTGAATATTAATTTAGATAACTCACTATAAGTTTATTTAAGATATTAGAAGGCAGGCTCAAAGGCCATACATCAGTTTTCATTGAAAATATTGTTGTTTTGTATTACAGAATATGAATAAAAAGTGAGAATTAACTAAGACATATATGATACGATCACAACATATATATTATATATATAATATATATATATATATATATATATATATATATATATATATATATATATATATATATATATATATATATATATATATATATATATATATATATATATATATATTATACAATATATATATATAGGCCAGTGACTCAAGTTACTCAACACAAGATGAGTTACTCGAGGCATAACGTATATCTATTCGTCCAGGTTCCTCATCAGGGGCTATCGCAGGACTGTTCGGTTCGAAGACCTCTACGACATCTCTCCGGCAATGAAATGCAGGAATCTTGTGGACCGGTTCGAGCGAGTCACAAGGAACATGCGCAAGAACACACAAAGGTGATGTGCGAATGCGAGTGTTGGTTGCATCAAACACAACACAATGTTTTCTTTTAACTTTTAGTTTTCTAGGGATTATGTTGGTTACGGCACATCGAAGGGCGTTGATAACGTGGTGTTGCTGTTGTTCAGCTGTTTGAAATGTCGATTCTAGGTAGTGATGGCGGATGCTGGCAGAAAATAAAATAGGTCACTTTTGAATGTGTAGTTTACTCTGTCATATGTCTAAGAACGGAATTATCGTACAACTACAATATCATCTGTGTAAACATGGACTTCTCGTACCACTACACTGTCATCTGTGTAAACATGGACTTCTCGTACCACTACACTGTCATCTGTGTAAGCATGGGCTTCTCATACCACTACTCTGTCATCTGTTGTAAGCACGGACTTCTCGTATCACTACTCTGTCATCTGTGTAGGCATGGACTTCTCGTATCACTACTCTGTCATCTGTGTAAGCATGGACTTCTCGTATCACTACTCTGTCATCTGTGTAATCACGGACTTCTCGTATCACTACTCTGTCATCTGTGTAAGCATGGACTTCTCGTTCCACTACTCTGTCATCTGTGTAAGCACCTGACTTCTCGTACCACTACGACAAGTTCGCATTTCGTCGTAGCTATTACCAGAGTTAATCCATCCGAACTGTGCTTCATAAACACACAGCGGTCTCTCATGGATGGTATACTAACTTAAAATAGACACCTACTAAAGGACGAGACGTCCGCGATTGAGCGAGATCTGTGAGCTTTTGGTCCAAAACGGAAGTGCCCGAGCTCCTCTCTAATAGCTTTGCTATTACAGATGCGTCTGATAGCGGTTATGACCAATTGTTCATAACATTGTGTACGTTTCATCTAGTGTCCGGAGCTATCCACTGATCAATGACGGCCATTGATTGAAACTTTCAAAGACCTTGTTTTCTTAATCATTACTAATACATGTATAAGCGTTTTGGGATGATTATAAAATATGTGTACACTACGGTTGCTTTGTACAGTAGTCGGTGTTTGTCGACCCAAGTAAGGGAAGGTTTGTGAACATTTCCCAGGCCGATGCAGTAGTTTAACAACGTTCACCCTAGAAAGCACTGCGGTAGCGCTTTTAATATTATATGGAAACACTTGCAAAATTCAAAACAATAAAGTTGAAAAAAAACTAAGTATTCAGTTTCAAAACTGGATCCGTAAACGCGTATATGGATATTATTATGTACATGCATATATGCATATATACATACATACATCCATACATGCATACATACAGTCTTACAATGGTGCGAAACCTCGATTCAGGACTGTGTGTTATGCTGATTCTCCCAGACACGAGTGCAGCATTCGACACGATCAACATTGACATATTGTTGAGCACTCTGGGTTCACGTTTCAACATCGGCGGCACGGCATTGGACTGGTTTAGGTCATTCTTGACCGGCATATCACAGAGTCATGGTTGGTTTGTCTTCTTCGAACACAACTCTGATTTACCATGGCGTTCCGCAAGGCCCAGTGCTAGGACCAGCGATGTTCAATATGTACACGACTTCCATTGCGGATATATGTACGAAACATCATGTGCTGTTCCATCGATTTGCTGATGACATTCAGCTGTGAGCTATAACCCCATGACGTCTGCTGAGCTGGAACACGCAAAACAGCTACTCGTCCAGTGCATAGCAGAACTACGCTCTTGGATGATGTTACTTCAATTGAAACTGAACAACGAGAAAACCGAGTTTATCGCGCTGCAGTCGCCGCACAATATGCGAGTCTATGGCAGCCACAGGTAGCTCCAAGCAGTGATAAATCTGGGCTGCTACTTTGACAGGCATATGCAATTGTACCGCCTCGTGTCCATCTACTGCTCTTCGGCATATTACCATCTACGCCTGATCAGCAGAATCCGACACCTGCTGACCCGAGACGCGTGCCATGCCGCAATACGTTGTCTTGTGCTAAGTCGCCTCGAATACTGCAATTGTCTACTCGGTGGACTGAACACTGGACTTACCAACCGACTCCAACGAGCACAATACTCGGCCGCTCGCGTTATCAACCGTGTCAGACGACGAGATCACATCACACCGATTATGCGTTCGCTGCATTGGCTGCCGATCAAGATGAGAGGAACATTCAAGATATGTACTTGCATGTATAAGATCCTGCATGGCTTGGCCCCGGATTACCTCAATTGTGCGATAGCTCGCAAAGCGCCTACTCGTGCATTGCGATCAACGAGTGACGTAACATTGCTCGCAGTAACGGTGCCGAGGAGAACGGTCGGAAGGTGCAGCTTTGCAGTGGCAGGTCCAACCATGTGGAACAGCTTGCCTAAGAGTGTGAGAACAACTGAGACATTGGCAGCTTTCCAAGAACAACTAAAAGCTCACTTATTTCGTTTACACTACCTGCCTTGATGTGTGGTGTGCAGGTATTGCCATACCTCAGGTACTGCAATACCTCAAGGAGTTTGACGCCCCTGCCATGCAGAGTTGTAAACTACTGCCTTATGGTATAGGTTCTTGTCAGAATCGAAGGCTAAGGGAGCTAACCCTAAACAGAAAACCATGTCACGGTGGCAGCATCAAGGGCGGTTGGTGTATGGAAATAGTTTGCGCCTGTCTTGACATGTTCTTGCCGGTGTGAGACCCATACTTGTTCCCCGAGAGAGTGTCGCTAGTAACTTGCAAAAGCCAGCGGCACTTCAACACTTTTTGCAAGCAGCTTCCATGAAATGTACAACTGCACGAAACACCATACCGGATCGGCCGTCGCCCGGGTTACCAGCTAGAAAGAAGAAGACAAAGAAGACAACTACTGACAATTGGACAATGGAACGTCAGGACTGTCCTCGACCGAGAAGGAGCTAACCGACCAGAAAGACGTACGGCACTAGTAGCAATGGAACTTGCCAAATACAACATCGACATCGCCGCCCTATGTGAAACAAGGTTCTCAGAGTCTGGTAGTCTCAACGGTTTGGAATACTCTTTCTTCTGGAGTGGCAAACCCGAAGGAGAAAGAAGGGAGGCCGGAGTGGGATTTGCTATCAAAAAGGATATCATCACAAAGCTGACAGAAATGCCACGGCCAGTAAGCGACAGAATCATGACGATGAGACTACCTCTGAGCAAGGACAACTTCGTTACAATTATCAACGTGTATGCTCCGACAATGACACACCCAGATGAAAACAAGGAGGCCTTCTACAACCAGCTGGCAAGTGTGCTCAGTGGCATCCGTCGTACAGATAAGCTACTGCTGATAGGAGACTCCAATGCGAGGATAGGAAAAGACAATGACAAGTGGCCCTCGGTTATGGGCAAACATGGGATTGGGAAACGCAACTCCAATGGCGAACTTCTACTGGCTCTGTGCTCTGAGTTTGAACTGACAGTGACGAACACCATGTTCAAGCAGAAGGATGAACGCACGACCACATGGATGCATCCTCGTTCGAAACACTGGCATATGACCGACTTCATCATCACGAGGTGTCGGGATAAGATGGACATCCACAGTACCCGAGTCATGTGTGGAGCAAACTGCTGGACCGATCACCAGATGCTGAGGACAAAAGTGGCTTTCAGAATACGACAAAAGCACAACAGGCAAGGGACAAATAAGCCGACCAAGCTCAACACTGCAAAACTAAGTACCATCAGCCGTAGGGAGAGTTTTGAGCAGGAGATGGACAGTGCTCTCGCCCAATGGGAGGAGAAGGAAAACTCAACATCAGACGAGGAATGGGCAGCTCTGCAGCAGGTCGTGTACAACACAGCCAAGACATATCTTGGCAAGCCAGACAGAAAAAACCACGACTGGTTCGACCCCAACGACCAGGAGCTACAGATTCTTATGAACAGAAGAGATCAAGCCCACGAAAGAGTGTTGCAAACCAGGAGCACTAGGTCCACCACTGCAGCATACAAAGATGCCTGCAGACTGCTACAAAAACACACCCGTGCACTGAAGTCGGACTGGTGGGAATGGAAGGCAGTGGAGCTGCAGGGAGCTGCTGACAGAGGCGACATGAAGGGCTTCTACAGTAGAATGAAGGAAGTGTGGGAACCCAAGAAGAAGGGACCTGTTCAACTGAAATCAACAGTTGGAATGGAGACCTTCTCTGACAGCAAGAGAGTTGTGACAAGACGGAGTGAACACTTCCAGACGCTACTCAACGTCCCTGGCGACATAGATCACGAAGCTCTGGACAACATCCCGCAGCGCATTACCAAGACAAGCCTCGATGAGATTCCAACTATGGATGAGAAGGCTAGAGCAATCGTCGGCCTGAAAGATGGCAAAGCACCTGGAGGAGATGGAATTCTTACAGAAGTATGGAGGCGACAATTTGTTCAGCAGACTGCACCAACTAATCACCAATGCCTGGGAGATAGGTTCTGTACCACAAGCATGGAAGGATGCCAGCATTATAACCATCTACAAGAAAGGTGATCGAACAGACTGTGGGAACTACAAAAGAATCTCTCTTCTTTCCATAGCTGGCAAGATCTTCGCCAGGATCCTCCTCAACAGACTATCTACCCACATAACACCAGAGGTAGTTCCAGAGACACAATGTGGCTTCAGAGGTAACCGGAGCACCATAGATATTTAGGGTACATTTAGATAGATAGGTTGGTTGGACTCTCGATAAGCCAAAGGGCTTCCGTGTCCACCTGCCATCTAGAGTTGATTCTCGAGTTGATTCTCTAGGTGGCAATCTTGTTAAATCTTGTTAAAGATGTGATATTTTGTCTCCGACAACTACAAGAAAAGTGCATTGAGCAGGACCGACCACTGTACATGGTATTTGTCGACTTCAGTAAGGCATTCGATATAGTTGGGAGGACTGGAATATGGCAGCTACTGAAGAAGTATGGCTGCCCAGAGAAGTTCACATACCGGAATGATGGCGAATGTTAGTGTTGGAGGGGAAGTCTCGGAATCGTTCAGGGTCACAAATGGGGTCAAACAAGGTTGTGTACTGGCCCCAATGCTCTTTTCCATCTTCCTATCAGCAATGCTCGACGATGCTTTCCGAGACATGGGGGATGGCGTCTACATACATTCCAGACAGAGCGCTGACCTATTCACCGTCGCACACTTCAGAGCGAAGACCAAGACTACTCGGACACTGATGAGAGAGCTGCTATTCGCAGATGACAGTGCACTCTGCTGAAGAGATGCAGAAAATAGTGGATGCTTTCTCCAATGCTTCAAAGAAGTTCGGCCTGAAGATTAACATCAAGAAGACCGAGGTGCTGTAACAACCCAACTCTACAAGAACCCGAGAGGAGATATCATGGTTGATGGAAACAAGCTGAATTATGTTCTGGAATTCACCTACCTCGGAAGCACTATATCAAGTGACGGATGCATTGACGATGAAATACAGAGGAGGATGGCCAAGGCTAATGCATCTTTCGGCCGACTACGCCAGAGACTCTGGAACAACCAGCATGTGTCCATGCGGGTTAAAGGCAAGACATACCGTGCAATCGTGCTGTCCCCGAGGCCTGGACAGTGTACAGACGACAGGTGAAAAAGCTGCATGCCTTCATGATGCGACATCTGCGTTCGATCATGAGGATAACCTGGATGGACAAAGTGACAAACAAGGAAATACTCGAACGGACCGGGCTGCCATCTATGGAAGATCTTCTGATCAGAAAGAATCTCCGGTGGACTGGACACCTCATGAGGATGTCACCAGACAGGCTACCAAAGCAGGTTCTCTACTCCCAACTGTCTTCTGGTCACAGAAAGAGAGGGCGCCCTCGTCTCCGGTTCAAAGATACCATCAAGAGAAACCTGAAGCTGAGATACATAAAGATCGTCTCA
>OZ024864.1:37548229-37558229 GCA_964017155.1 Oasisia sp. SBJ-2009 | reverse complement strand
ATATATATATATATATATATATATATATATATTATATATATATATATATATATATATATATGAAATTACTTACTTTATATTGCTAGCTCCTTTGAGCAGGTTTCTAACCCAAATACATGGCGCTTATCAAGTGCTTCCAAATAATAATAAAAACACTATTTCGCAAAAGCGATCGACCTGTTTCCGATGCTTTGAGAGTTAAGCAATTTCGTTGATTACGCGTTTCCTCAGTTCGTTTATCTGTACCAAAACGTGTATCTACCTGTTTGCGAATAATATTCACCTTAACAATCCGAATATTAATTCATTTTCCAAACATCAAGGATTACATCCGGATGGACCGTTTTGTGCCCATTTGCACGTCTGATGACAAATTATGCATGCAGTAAGAGCCACCACAGAATTATTTGGCTTAGCAAATACAGTCGTGAAATTAAATTCTTACAATGTCTCATACCTTCAGCTAACTCTGCCAGTCCTTTTGCTTCAGGGATCCGTGGCCTATGTCCCGCAGCACCCGTGGATTCAGAACGCAACTCTACGCGACAACATCCTGTTCGGGCGAGTGCACGTCTCCACTCGGTACCAGGAGGTCGTGGCCGCCTGCGCCCTGCTGTCAGACCTGCAGACACTGCCGGCCGGCGACAACACGGAGATCGGGGAGAAGGTACCAGTCGGGAACAAGCAGACCAGATAGATATCAGATATTGGTTATTTCTTTCTGAGATATTGGTAGGGGTAGCGTGCATGAAGTGATATCATTGAAGCAACAATTAAATTGTATTATACAGGATGTTAGGATTATTGGATGGGCAAATTCATCGGTGCAAGCATGTGTATTTGTATTTAGTTGGAAGTACTCACTGACACCCCCCACACACACACCTATACACCCTGCCCCCCCCCCCCCCCACACACACACACAGTCACTCTCTCTCTCTCTCTCTCTCTCTCTCACACACACACACACACACACACACACACACACACAGACACACACACACACACACACACACTTACACACACACACACACACACACACACACACACACACACACACACACACAATACAGTACATTCAAGTGAACTGAGGACATAATATTTTATAATGACACACCCTCCGAGAAGATTACGTTAATTTTCTCTTGTTCTTGCTCTGCCCTAGTGCATTAATCTGAGCGGCAGCCAGAGACACCGAGTGAGTCTACTACTTAGTATGTCTTGCTATCTCCTGGTTGTAGGGCATAAACCTGAGCACATACAATCATACATATACATATATATTTGACAACCTCCGAGAAGATTACATGAATTGTCTGTTATTATCGCTTTGCCCTAATCTGAGCGGCGGCCAGAGACAGCAAATAAATGTAGTTCTTGGTGATTCTTGTTAACTCGTGATTATAAGTTAGGCCTCAACGGCGGTCAGCTAGAGCTTGTGCGTCTTGGTTGTAGGGCATTAACCTGAGCGGTGGTCAGAAGCACCGAGTGAGTCTGGCGCGGGCCGTCTACCAGGACACCGACGTGTACCTTCTCGACGACCCGCTCAGTGCAGTCGATGTCCACGTCGCCAAGCATCTCTTCCAGCACGTCATCGGCCCGACTGGTCTACTCGCGCATAAGGTGGGCCACGACCTCAGACGGGTAGCGCCATGCTTTCTTAACTCGACACAACAGAGAGTTGGATTTAGATGACGTGGTAAACTACGCATTGAAGACAAAGATATGTTGACAATATCCCAGTGTACTCATGTGCGGAAGAGCCTTGGTCCTGATGGCATTTCCGGTTAGGTTTTGACGAATATTGTGCATATCAGTTGTGTGGTTTCTTCCTCTCCCACCTTCAAGTATCTATTTGTTTACAGAAGTAACTACCTACCTTCTGGAAAACGTTTACTGTCGCGTGTGTCCACGAAAAGTATCGTCTTAGAAGTCCAAAGCATTTTAATCTATTATCGTTGACAGCGCATGTGAACAAGATGTTTGGAAAAAATCATTAAAATATCATGAATAGTAGAGTACATATCATATTCTAGATCCTTATGAACGATGAAAATGAATTCTTATTTTGGAATAATAAAGTGTTATTTTATTTGTGTTGTATGTGACGGCTGTGTATTTGTATTCGTAGACAAGGTTCCTTGCTACGCACAACATCACAGTGCTTCCATTGGTCGACAGCATCGTCGTTCTCAATGAAGGTCGTATCGTCGACGTGGGAACGTACGAAGAGGTGGCTATGCGCAGTGAGACGTTTACCAGGCTTCTAAAGGCGCATAATGAAGAGACGTGTAATGTGCATGGAGGTATTGAATGAATGTCAACGTCAATCAAGAACACGAATATATCTGTACGCTCAAGTATACTCACCCACATACACGTAAACATATATTCGTAAACACGCATATATACACGCGCACACGCACTCACGCCCACATACATAAACCCAGGACAAACACACACACACACACACACACACACACACACACACACACACACACACACACACACACACACACACACACAAACACACACACACACACACACACACACACACACACACACACACACACATAACTACACACATACACACATATACCCACTCCGCCACACGCATACACATACACACATAGTCACACGCAAATACACACGCACACACCTATACACACATCACCCGCACACTCACACGCACATACACGCACACGCGCATGCGCTCACGCAGACACATAGACGACACGCAGAGACATACTGACACATAAATACAGAAACAAACACCGACATACACCGACACACACACACACACACACACACACACACACACACACACACACACACACACTCACACACACACACCAAACCACACACACGCATATATATATATATATATATATATATATATATATATATATATATATATATATATATATATATATATATATATATATATATACACACACACTAATGTTTATATGAAATAGTTTACCTTTCTCTGTTTTGCTTCTGTTATTACGGTATTATAATTGTTTACGTCTCTCTTTCCTGTTTTCAGAATTTACTAACTACGCTATTTGTAGGTGGAGAGTCACAAACAGAAGAAACTACGACAACACAAAGCAGTGACAGTGGCACATTGTCTGAGTCTAACAGCAAGACACGGTACAATTAATTTACGCAAATAGTCGTTCTGTATACTTTCATATAATAACAATATTATAGCAACATTACAGTAATAATAATAATAATAATAATAATAGCAATAACTAGGTAACTTCTATTGCGCATAATTACTTACAAACCAAGATCACAGGCGCATTCATACTAAAAGTGTAATCGAGCTTAAAGTCAGTAAACAAATGCAGTTGTCATCAGATTGATTGATACGCCAGGGACCTATGTTGGATAGGTAAGGTTATAAAAGTCCGTCTTTATTTTCTACTGATTTAATACTAAAAGGAAGTAGGGTCAAAAAGTAAATCAGAACTAGGTGATCGAAGTAATACCATAAATACCTTTGCAGCGTCAGATTGATTGAAAACTGTTTCGGGCGCTTTACAATCATATGCACATATACGTAAATCGACCTACTAGCGACGATATAAATGTGTATAAATACAACCAAAAATGCAGTTGCTAGAAAGACAATTAGGAACAAAATGTTTAAACATGATTATATGTTATTCTTAAAAAAATGTAATTCAAAAAGTAAGCAAATTGATTAACCGTAGAAATGTCATAGGCAATTATAACTGGTAATACAAAATTAGTCCATCAAATAAAATCACTCAGTGAGTTATAAAACCACTTGTTTATGCACATAATATTAAGACGTGTTTTAAAAATGTTTACGAGGCTGCGAGAAGCAGACCGTAGAGTTATGTTGATAGGTTTGTAGTAAGGCCCTGTGCGGGGCGGGTGTCGGTCCGCAGCTCGCGTGGGTCGGCAGCCTGCAGGCCCCCGCTAGTTGGATTGTTTGTATATGTTGCAGTGCGGTGCGGGCCGGCCCGGGCTGCGGGCCAGGATATGGCAAAATATGCGGGGCGGGCTGCGGACTGAATTATATAGTTGCGGAGCGGATGCGCGCTCACCCCGCGCAGTTTCTCTTACAATGTGTACATTGTGTCTCTGACCTGATCTTTGTCATGATATTAGCAAACAGCTGCTCCATCTTCAGGTTACAGAAATGTGATGATGATGAAAGTTGAATTTGATGGGCGGCTTCCTTAGCGTACACACCAGCAACATAACGACCAAACAATGATTGCAAAACATTGAGTAGACAACTGACATATTAAATTTAATTTGTACAACTGCAAATAATATCACTGTCATCTTTCATATATGTATATATATATATATATATATATATATATATATATATATATATATATATATATATATATATATATATAATGTCACACAAATTAACGCCTTCATAATTTGTTTGGTGTTGAACCATATATTGTACAGAAAATTATGCAAGATGCAGATAAATTATATATTATCCAACGAATCGTTCGATGTTAAAATAAAACTAAGATGTTATTATTCGTATCGTTTTTTAATTGATTCTTCTCTTTACATTTGTTAAATTTTTTATTGTTTCAAAGTAAGCGGAAACGAATTTGCGAGGTCCCACGACGGCATCATTCTTCGGGTGAAATAATACCTCTTCCGAATGACTGCCTCGGTGAGAAAGACACGTTGGTGCAAGAAGAAACATCTGCTGTAGGCGCGGTATGGGAATTTGCCTTGTCTTCGCTGTATTTGTAACGAACGTGTTGCTTTGGAAGTAAGCAAAATGTTACTTCGATTTTAATTGTTTACATACTTGCTTATAATTAGTTCCATTCGGGATATCGATATGTTACCATTTGGAAAAAAATCTCTCGCAATTATCTTGGCATTAATCCAGATAAATTCCATTCCTGCCAGAACTTCTTTAAATCTCTTAACGTATCCTTCCATGTTTCAAAAGCATACTAATTGACTAAGCTACACAATTCCCGCTCCACAACATGATTGTTTGGAGGTTGATAAGATTTATTTTTAGAAAACAAGCATCGTCGTTGCATAAGCACCATATTTCCCACGCTCAAACGTCGAAACTAAGTGACGATGCTTTTTCCAGAAGTATGTTGGCACCGTGGTTTCTGAGAGTGTTAAGTTACCTTTAACGCCATCTTCAAATTATGTCTTATAACTGCTTTTCCTGCTGGTCTACCATTTCGATATGATATCGCAATGTAATGATATAATGGCACTGGAATGATATCCAAATTGTGACATATCATTGCACTGCAACACATGGTATCACAATAGTACCATAGGCATTGTAATGGAATAGTGCGTCTAATGCTTCACTGTTAGGACCCCTATACTACAGTCGGTGTTTTTTGGTGCAGGTAAGATGGCGGACTGTCTGGGGCTACGTAAACAGCGGAGGATTGGGAGCGTTTGCCGTCATGGCAGTTGGGCTCTTGTTCTTCGTCCTTAGCCAAATGGCGACGAACATCTGGCTGAGCAGCTGGTCCAATGACCCGGTTGTGAATGGCACACGTGACCGCCAACATGAGTACATGAGACTTGGCACGTACGCAGGATTCGGGGTGTTACAACGTAAGCGTCACGGCATCTACCACATATACCGTACATTTGCTGTGGGGTTGATCTTTATGGAAAACTGGTGCCAATTGTGGACAGACATCACTGTATCAATGTAAACAGGAAGTAGAAGTACATATGTATTTAAAAGGGTTACAGTTTGCAAAACTAGACATTAAAAGGAATCTTGAAATCGTAACATTTCAGATGAATGAAAGTGTATTTAACAACAACAACAACAACAACAACACAGGTATATACAACGTATTATGGGAAGATAATACAATGCATAATGGTAACGACAATACAATATAATACAACTCCATGATTGGTGAATCACTGTTGATGTTAAAGGGACATAGCAGAAGCCATATGTCTTATAAGATTGAATACAAAGCAAAAGTAATGATATTTTTTATCATTGTGTTAACTGTTCATAAATACGGAGAAAGTAGCATCGACTTTAATCTTTTCTTAAATTGTTGCAAACTTGGCAACTGTGTTATGTGACTTGCTAGACCGTTCAACCTCTGACAGTTATAAGATGTGCTTTAACCATTACAGTTGTATTTTAACATTGCAGTGCTCTTCTTGTCGATGCTGTCACTTGCGATCGCCTGTGGCTCTGTCTCTGCGTCCTCCAAACTCTACTCAGCTCTTCTCGACTGCATCCTGCACGCACCGATGTCATTCTTCGACACGACCCCTATCGGCCGTATAATGAACCGTTTCACCAAAGACATGGACAGCGTCGACACCACGCTACCGACTAACACCAATGTGTTCACGGTTGCTCTGGTGCCGTTTTTAGCGACGATAGGCATCATCCTGTATACACTGCCCGTGTTTGCTGTTACCTTTCTTCCGTTTGGTGTTGTTTTCTGGTTCGCTAAGGTATAAACATCGGTTGCGATTTGTGTTCAAAGGGAAATGGGGATAATTCAAAAAGGCATATTAGCAATAACACTGGAATTGTTGGATGGGAGCAAATCCGCCTGCTTATATGCAAGCATATACCTACATCCACGCACGCGCACATACACGCACGCATGCACGCATGCACGGACCCTCTCCCTACTCATACAAGCGATACCCGACCGTGGAAATGGAAATAAAATGCACACCTTACCTTGAGTTGTCTATGCGCGTATGGTAATTACGTACACTCTTCATTCAATTATTTTCACTGCATTAATATTTCCTCCCTAAAATATTTTGTTTGACAAACTAATCCAATAGAATAAATATATTATTTCCACAGACCGTCTACTCGGCCAACCAGAGACAACTGAAGCGAATCGATTCAGTGAATCGTTCACCAATCTACAGCTACTTCGAGGACACTTTAGTCGGTGTGGCGTCGGTCCGGGCCTATCGCAGACAGATCGAGTTCACCGCCGATTTCGATCACCTCGTAGACCGCAGCCAGCGAGCGTGGTATCTTTCCGTGACGTGCATGAGGTTGGTTGACATACATACCTTGCCTAACCTGTATAGAAATAGTGTTTTATTTCTAATGTGTTCTTCAACCATCGTAATCTTACTTAAGTTGTGGTGTAGTCTTCGCGCACGAACACGCACACACACTCATACAAACACGCATGCATACACACACGCACACACACACACACATTCAAATACACCTACGCACACACGCACATGCACACACGTACGCACGCACACTCACTCTCACACACACATACATACACACACATACCCACACACACACCCACCCACACACACACACACACACACACACACACACACACACACACACACATACACACACACGCACGCACGCACGCACGCACACACACACACACACACACACACACATACACACAACACACAACACACACACATACACACACACACACACACACACACACACACACACACACACACACACACACACACACATGCTGGTTCTTAGCAATTGTTTCCTTCGAGGTATCCACCAAAACAGCGCATGAAAGTGGGAGGTGCTATGAAAAATATTTTGTTTAAGAAACCGTCCCTACTAGTCCGCTTAATGAAACAAATACGCAAATAAACTATTTAATTGAGATTCTAAATTGAGTTTATAAAGTAAAGTAGTAAGATTATTTCGTTTTCGTTCTGAACTTTTATAAGTTTCGAAAACCTAAATCCATAGTAAAGTGGACAAGCAGAAACAAAATCACCATGAGAAGTCCTTACTTGCGGGTCATTTTAGATTAAATTATAAATCGTACTGACAATTCACTAAACGTGACCTATTTATGTGCGGTTTCCGCGTTTCTTTTTGTAACAAACCAAACCGAACAAATGCAGTGTTCTGTTCCTGACTTAGCAAGGATTACAACAATCAATTGTAGTGTACTACTGCTGTCATATATACAAACAACAATATGTCAAAGCTATACAAACAGAGAATCCATACTACACATACTTGTGTTGAACTGCTATTATGATCTAGATTTGTTTAGTTTTGTGTTTCCTAGAATTATGTGAATTCGTTCAGAGAGCGCACAATGAAATAGTGATTACAAATCATGTCGCCATACAGCTAAGTTGTCCACCGATAACAAGTAGTAGCAATTATACTTGTCTAGTGGCAAATCCAGTTGCCGGGGGCAAGCAAACAAGTACCATTTCGAGCCCTGATATATATATATATATATATATATATATATATATATATATATATATGCATATATACATATATATATATATATATATATATATATATATATATATATATATATATATATATATATATATATATATATATATATATATATAATATAGGCAGCGATCAAAAATAGCTGTCCAGCATATACACGAAAAAGGAAATCCACACAAATTCTCTATGATCCTGCCCATCCTCTGAATCAAGTCTTTCAGAAACTGCCGTCAGGGAGACGTCTAAAAGTTCCATTAGCCAAAAAACGAACCTCTTCAAAAATTCGTTTGTACACTCTGCCATTTTAATTTTAAATGCTAAATGACAATGCTCTGTTTTCAACGAATCATTATTTTTTTTACATTTTATGTGTCTCTTTTTATTATGGTAACTCTTTATTTAATCTTATTTATTTATCAATTTTAGTATTATGTTATTACTAATGTGATTGTCTCCTATCAGAGACCCATTTTAAGAAAGTATACATGTTTATTTATTTATTTATCTTAGTAGCTATTTTTATACGTAATTTATTATTATACTTAACCTATTTTAGTATACTTACTCTCATTTTATTGTGTATTGAAAACTGTAGTCCTTATATGATTCCCAATGTTTTTATTACTGCCATTTTATGTGTGACTGAAGAACAATTTCCGATTTTAATATGTTTTTAAACGGACAATAACGTTTTTTGAATCTTGAATATATATATATATATATATATATATATATATATATATATATATATATATATATATATATAGTCTTCGCGCGCGAACAAACACACACTTGAATATATATATATATATATATATATATATATATATATATATATATATATATATATATATATATATATGATATGCTTTAAAGTACCAAACATCATAACGTGCATTAACAGACGGATGTACACTTGCTCAATGTGCCATCATTGTCAATGTATCTTGTAGGTGGCTGGGTATGTCGATGGAAACCGTAGCAGCGATATTTGTCTTGCTCGTGTCCCTTCTTGTCGTGTTTGAGAGTGAATCTCTCTCAGCCGGGGTAGTGGGTCTCACGCTCACGTACGCCTTGCAAGTAAGTGTTGTGTAATTCAAGAACAAGAAAATAAAAACCAACTCTGTGGATGTATACTTACTATGCATTTGTTTGGATAGATTATTATGTCTCAAGTTTGTAAGTTGATTATGATTATATAAAATATAATGCGTTTTATTTAAATGACGTTCATCCTACTTATTAATTTATCAAGATATAGACGTAAAGAAATTATTAAGAGCCATGTAAATATGGATACCTATATAGATACCTGCTTTGGTTGTAATTACTCTATATTTTGTTTGTTGTTCTGTTTTCAGTTCACCGGTTCTATACATGTCAGCCTGAGGAGTGCTGCTGAATTAGAAATAAACGTCGTGTCCGTAGAAAGGATCAAGGAATATAGCGACATCAACAGCGAGGTAGTAATATCATGGGAGTTCGTGCAAGGAAACAGACACTTTGTTGTTCGTAAAAATAATGGTTAAAGTCACACAGGAAAATCAGTACAATAAACGTTATGTTAACAATTAAATATATAAGATCATGAATACGTATTAAGTTGCGCGTAAGCAAATTGTGTTAATTTAATTTCTATTTCTATTTCTACACAATATTTGTCTTGTTAAAGGTGTAGGGACAACACAATCATAGAAGCAACCACGTAAACTCAGTAACATTCTTATATATTTC
>OZ024864.1:37523229-37543229 GCA_964017155.1 Oasisia sp. SBJ-2009 | reverse complement strand
TCGGACAACGTCAGCTGTAGATTTGACAAGTTCACGTCGTGACACTTGTGTTGTTGTTCCACAGTGTCGGACAATGTCAGCTGTAGATTTGACAAGTCCACGTAGTGACAATTGTGTTGTTTTTCCACAGTTTCGGCCAACGTCAGCTGTAGATTTGACAAGTCCACGTCGTGACACTTGTGTTGTTGTTCCACAGTGTTGGACAACGTCAGCTGCTGTGTCTCGCTCGGGCTCTGCTGGCCAAGACGAAGATCGTGATCCTGGACGAGGCGACGGCGGCGGTGGACGTGGCCACTGACCAGGTGATACAGCGCACCATCCGTCGGGAGCTGGCCGAGTGCACTGTCATCACAGTCGCCCACCGCCTCAACACAGTGCTCCAGTACGACAGGTACTGTATTGTTCAAAGTATTATTTTAGACCGAAAGGTATACTTTCGTGTGCGAAGTCATAACGAATGCAAATCTTTGAAAACTGTAAATTATATGTAATGTGCACATATTTGTTATTATAATAATTAAAACGATGTGCGTTGATTTAATTAAAGTTATATTTTATTAGTAACAACTTGTAACACGCTATGTACGGATTTCGTAGACGGACCGAAACTAAAAACTTCGCCGACGCGGAGATATTTGAAATAAGAAAGTTTTTCATTTTCGATATGTTATCAGGGTCACTGGTGATTAATAAAACATAATTGTGAACAGTTATATTACTTACAATTTGTGCTCATTATAAAGGTTATATTATTAAATAATCCGTGTTCAGTATTTTCAACAAAACTTAGGGTTATGCCAATATTAAATGTGACTAAACAATCTATTTCGGGCCACGTTTCAATACAGAAAACGAAGAATTGCATATGATCACAGTTAACGTTGTTTATTTTTAATTCATGTGATCCGCCGAGTGATTTATAACAAGTAGCTTTTTCTGAAAGTGATATCTAGTGCGTCAGTATACGTACACCAACATGTCATCATGTAGACATAGAGTTAGTTAACGATTATTTTGGCAATTATCTTGTTATTCGTGGCAACAAATGACGCGCTTCACCCAATATTTATGTATGGACACCACATGGAAGCCCACATTAAACTACATCTGCTCATACCAATGAATATGTGGTTCTTGTATTTCGTTGTCTTTTGAGGGTGCCACGTCACTTTCCCATTCATACTGACGACTGTTTCGGTGACTTCCTTCACCAGCACTTGCCGGGAATATTTAAATATCAAGGGATACGTTAAATAACAATAATAACAATAATAACAATAATAACAGTAATAACAGTAATAACAGTAATAACAGTAATAACAGTAATAACAGTAATAACAGTAATAACAGTAATAACAGTAATAACAGTAATAACAGTAATACCAGTAATAACAGTAATAACAGTAATAACAGTAATAACAGTAATAACAGTAATAACAGTAATAACAGTAATAACAGTAATACCAGTAATAACAGTAATAACAGTAATAACAGTAATAACAGTAATAACAGTAATAACAGTAATAACAGTAATAACAGTAATAACAGTAATAACAGTAATAACAGTAATAACAGTAATAACAGTAATAACAGTAATAACAGTAATAACAGTAATAACAGTAATAACAGTAATAACAGTAATAACAGTAATAACAGTAATAACAGTAATAACAGTAATAACAGTATCAACGTTTCAACTTAATTGTTAAAATATATGTGTCATTTCAACGAGACGATACATTGTGTTTTGACGTGCCACTTGTAGTAAGGCTCAGGGGTTTGTAATTTATTTCAGACTGATGGTTCTGGACGCTGGTGAGATCCGTGAGTTCGACACACCTCGTCGACTCATCAACAACCGTCGGTCAGCCCTGTACGCCATGGTCAAGGCAACTGAAAGAACGTCAACTGACATATGTTTACCCACGCAAAACAATTGACTGATCCGTCACGTGTTCAGTTGCTTAGCAAAACTCCGTCTGGTGATAAAAAACGGATGCCGAATACGTGGTGTTTTCGAGCATCTCATCATGTATTCTGTTGACAGTTCCAGATTAAAACATCACCTAGAAAAAGTGAATGCGGCACTTGAGAGAAAAAGGTGTATAATCTACATGTAGACCTCCTGAACCCAAATTGAATGTTACCAAGCTTAGTTTTACTCTTAGTTATATTCGTTGTATATCTGGGCCTATGCCTTGTAGTAAGTGACAGGGAAAGAAGGGATAGATAAATTATGCAACAGCGGATTTGGGTGAAGGTCTGTTACATGAAGGCTGCAGAAGATTCCCTGTTGTTCTGCCTTCTTATTTATATTTTCTGTAGCGAGAGTGATTGTGATTGGTGGTTTACCGTTTATGTTAGGATCATAAATCTATATGCAGTGAACAGCGGTCTAGATGGCGCCAGCAGACATTGAATGTGCAGTCATTGAGTCAGTGTTTATTATATACACTATACTTGAAGTAAACAGTTGCTCACCTTTGTATATTTACTCGCCGTTTGGTGTATGCTAATATTAATACTTATAATATTGGCAGTCGGATTGGGATTCATCGCCTCGCTCAGAATTTCTGTAGCTCAATCGTGTGACTATAAACAAGATCGGCATTTATTAGGGGAAACGTGATCGCCACTGAAAGAAACGATAGGCCTAGCACACTTGGCATTCCGTAATTTATACCGCCTATCCACATATGCTTGTGTCTGAATTATTTGTGACCGATTTCCGGATCAACTATGTTAACGATACACAGGGAAGTGATTATTAAATGGACGATAAGAAATACATATTATGATCATTTATTATTTTTGCTTAAAACAAGAAAGAATATGTCTCAACTGTCATAATATCTAGATGTCGAACTGCCAAAATATAATTGTTTTATTTTAATCCCTTTAATCCACGGGCGACTTCATAGCGAAATACGTTTCATGACGATATTACTAAAAATGGTCCATCTATCTAAACTAGTCCACACATTGTTTTTACATGTCAAATCATTCATTCTTTGTTTGACATAATCTAGGTAATTGCCTATCGGTGCAAACATTTGCAAACAACAAATACATAGTTGAATTCTTATTATTACAACAGCCGACTTTTGCGGACTTGGTTCCAAAATAAGAAGTCTTGGGTGCTGCGACAAATCCGACAGGACGACAGGTCGGGCATAACTTCCGGTGTAGAGGACGGCGGGAAACGGAAGAAAGCCGACGCTTCCGTTCCTACGAATTGCAACCTAAAACCCCTACGTGTCGACACAGTCGGACCGACTACGATCGAATATCCGTACATGTACAGAGCAAAAATGTTTTCGCCGTCCGTACAACATCAGCAACATCTCTATCTCGGGTTCCATTTGCCGATGTCGCCCGCGTTTGCTCTGCCGTCGATTTAGTCCCACCTCCCGTTGTCTCCGAGTAGTCCACGTTGTCTTGTTGCCCCACAGTCCAGTTGGGCTAACTGCTTCCTGTACCCATCATCGAATGTTTGCCTTCGGCATCATTACGTCGACGTAGCACCAGCCTGGTCGGCCTACGAGGATCCATTCAGTTATCTGATGTTGTGTGAGATGCGTTTGATAAAATAACTTAGTAGTTTTCATATGATGACTAGTGATTGTTTTCGAGACGCGCATATAAACGGCGACAATGAATCATCAACAATATTTGACCAACGATAGACTGTACTCTGGTCCACGGGTATATAACTGCTCGCTGTAAACTTGTACCGCCTTCAAGTTACGATCAATTGATGTAGGTATCATGTTTGTAATGTAATTCAGTACTAAATACACATACTGGGTTTAATCACGGTGTGTGGGCAAAGCAACTAGGTTATTTGCTGAAAACAACGGATGGCTGTCAGCGATATATACTGGCCAGCTCTGACGCTTTTTGGATAGGATCTGTTATGTAGTGTTCAGGTTTTTATATATGAGTTTTCTTGTTGTGTACATAGGAACGTATTGTCAGTAGTCTGGTATGGTTCTGTAAAGTGCCATTATATTATTAAATTAATCTACCAGTATATGTATAATATATATGAAATTAATATGAATATGTAAACGAATATATATATATATATATATATATATATATATATATATATATATATATATATAATTATAGTGTAATATTACACTAAGTGCAAAAATATTAACATATAAACGTAACTTTATTTCACAACACAACATGTACATGAAGAAAAATATAGCGCATGTTACAATTTTCATCAAGTTGCATTGCACATATGTTACTTGGCTTCCAGTGACATCATTGCCATTTAAAATATCCACAATTAATATATGTATTTATGTATATCTGTATAATCTTAAAACAAACATAATCACATACACCAATTGCAAGCCAGTATGGTGAATAACAACTTAATTGCATTCTTGATATCCAGGGTTTAAGCATATCACTTGACGATGGTAAGAAATCTTAAGTAGAAAAAGATAATTGACCCCTCGTGAGATTGTTAGTAATTCGAGTTTGTCTGCAGTCTCATCAATAAGTAGGTGTACTCCACTGTGTACTATATACTATTTATTACAACTGCAAAAACGTAGCCATGTGTGATCTGCGACCAAATGAAACAATGTTTATTTTGAAGTCGACATGGTGATCAATAATTAATTGCTGATTGTGTGCCTTGCTTGTTTAAGAGGGAAGTAAGCTAGCCGTTTTTAAACGATCCAAATGTGTACATAACAACCCACGTCAACAAAGAATACGACGTGTGGCAAACAAATAGAGCATCGCAGTTTCAGTCAGGCAGTTCCTAGCTTGAATAAACTTGTTGCCGATATGCGTCATTGGGAATCGTTTCAAACTACTTTCTCTCAGGTCTTGCTGCAGTATGAATCTGTTGAACGCAATGAGGATACTTGTGTGCGAATATTTATAGTCTGTGTTCCGTAATTGGATCGTGTCTGAATGACTTACTTACTTTCTTAATCCTCTTCGTCCCCAGTGGGACATAAGGCCACAACAATCTTCCGCCACAATGTCCTGTCCTTGGCTGAGACCTGAGCTTCTCCCCACGAGAGCCCCATCTCTCTCAGCTCGGCCATCACTGTTTGTCGCCACGTCATCTTTGGCCGTCCTCGCTTCCTTTTCCTGGTGGTGTCCATCTGAGTGCCACTTTGGGGATGCTGTCTCCGTGCATTCGCAGGACGTGTCCTAGCCATCTCAGCCGCCTGCGTTTCATTTCTAGGACAGCACTGTTGCAGCCCGTCTTATTATACAGGGCCACGTTGGAGATCTTATTGGGCCAGAATATTCGGCAGAACTTTCTGAGACATCCATTGTGGAACGCGTCGATCTTTGCCATGTCCCCTTTAACCACTCGCCAGCACTCTGAGCCATACAGTAGGATGGACTTCACATTACTGTTGTAAAGTCTTATCTTTGTTTTGGTGGTGTACTGGACTTCCAAATGTTCTGCAGTTTGGCGAAAGCACAACGGGCTTTACCGAGTCTTGCCTTGATGTCTTTTTGGCCTCCATTGTCTTTGCTGATGAGACTACCCAGGTAGGTAAAGTCCTGTACAAACTCAAGTGGTTCACCATTTACGGTAACAGGTGGGGTTGGTGTGGTGTTGATGCTCATCACTTGTGTCTTGGATGTATTGATGGTAAGCCCAGTTTGCTTTGCATATCTCTCTAATCTATCAGTTTTTTCCTGCAGATGGACACGCTTTACTGATAGAAATGCAAGGTCATCAGCAAAGTCGAGGTCTTCTAGCTGGGAAAAGAGAGTCCACTGGATACCCCTGGGTTTATCTGATGTAGTTTTCCGCATAACCCAGTCGATGACGACCAAGACGAGGATGGGCGAGAGGATACATCCCTGTCTAACACCCGATTTCACTGGGAACCATTCAGAGGATGTATTACTGAGGATGACACTGCATTCAAAGTGGTTGTAGAACGTCTCTATCAGTGAAACAATCTTTAGAGGTACTCCATAAGATCTTAAGATCTTCCACAGAGTGTCATGGTGGATACTGTCAAAGGCCTTTTTGAAATCAATGAAGTTGATATACAGTGGGCAGTTCCATTCTAGAGTCTGCTCTATGATGTTTCCCAATGCAAAGATCTGATCAGTGCACCCTCTTCTCTTCAGGAATCCCGCTTGTTCTTGCCTCAGCTTCTTGTCAATAGCTGTCTCGATTCTTCCAAGAAGGATTCTACAGAAGACTTTACTGGGGATAGACAAGAGTGTGATTCCTCGCCAATTGTCACAGACTTGGAGGTTGCCTTTCTTAGGAATCTCTATAATGAGTCCTTTGCCCCAGTCACTTTGGATAGTCTTTTTGTCCCAAATGGTGTCGAACAATCGTGTCTGAATGCTTGCGAAATAATTCTAAATGGTGCTCACTTGAACATATCTGCCAGGGGGTGAAGCATAAAACTCCTTTTAGTAATCCTAATTGTTGGTTGCAACTAAATGCCCGCAAATTGCGAGATATCTGCGAAACATTTAGTTACAACGTTACATTACAACGTTAACAAAATCAAAACAATCAAAATGATCGTGTATACCAATGTTTTATGGGAACACTTTCGTCTAGTACACCATAACTCATATACAATGTATATTAAATCCTTTGACTTAGTGGATCTTCACAAGCCAGGGCAGTTGCACAAACATCCCTAGCAGATTCATAAGTCGAACTAGTAACTGACTTCGCCAGTCGCGACTGCGACAACAGTGAGAACAGCTCGAATACACGCCCCACTATGAAGACGGATATTCAACTTCTACGAATCCCACTATTATTACTCGTTCGCTCAATCGCACGAGCAGTAGCGTAATACGAGCCACATTTGTTTGAATTTTGTGTGTGTGTGTGATTACCTAACATGTGGTAACCAATCATCCATTGAGTAATTTATTTGGCTGAGTTTAGTCATAATTTTGCAAAGTGATCAGACAGGGGTACTGCTGGCTGGGTATCATGTAATCATCAGCAGCGATCATTGACGTACGATGATGGCCTACAGAGAGAGAGAGAGAGAGAGAGAGAGAGAGAGAGAGAGAGAGAGAGTCAAACATTTGCTAGGTACTTTTAGAGGCATCTTTAGAGGTATTGCTGTTAAATAGCTTTCATGTAGTAAGCATTCACCTACTCAGTGCATACAACATTAAGTTTCTTCGGGAAGAATCGAAGATTTTGTAATATAAACTGATTGTTCATTTACTAAGAATAGGGGCCTACTTTGA
The DNA here is from genome assembly GCA_964017155.1 of Oasisia sp. SBJ-2009. Taxonomy (NCBI): domain Eukaryota; kingdom Metazoa; phylum Annelida; class Polychaeta; order Sabellida; family Siboglinidae; genus Oasisia; species Oasisia sp. SBJ-2009. The sequence continues at coordinate 37,535,993 of OZ024864.1, read as the reverse complement.
TTGCATTTCAATAGTTACTATGTGAGATAAAACATGTATATCATCATGTCCATAAAGATGCAGTGTTATAAGCTAACCTGGTAGTGTCTACTCGTAGTATCCTGTCTCGTCGGGTAGTGAAACCATCTTATAAGCTAACCTGGTAGTATCTACTCTACTCTACTCTATACATACATACATACATACATACATACATACATACATATATACATACATACATACATACATACATACATACATACATACATACATACATACATACATACATACATACATACATATATATATATATATATATATATATATATATATATATATATATATATGTATATATATATATATATATATATATATATATGTATATATATATATATATATATATATATATATATATATATATATGTGTATGTGTGTGTGCGCTTTGCAAAGCCGGTCGAAGTATCGATGCAGGAGATTCCAGGTGTTGACAGATTTCACGATACACAGCTAGGTCGAGTATGAGTAGTGTCAACTGTATCACCGCATTTATCCAAATAAACACAAGAGGCATGCAACTGTATACTTCTTCGGTTCGTCACTGATTGCCAACATGGTATAGCTAATGAATATGATATGTTTAAAATAATTGTGTGGTCAAAATACAAACAAATATCTCACTTTGTATTCTCATTTGCCTCATTCACCTTTCTAGGTCATTCTTAATCTGGAACTGTCAACAGAATACATGACGAGTTTTTGAACGTCTGACGGAGCTTCTGCTAAGCAATTGAACATGGGACGGATCGGTCAATTGTTTGGCGTGGGCAAAGATACATCACTTGGCGTTTTTTCAGTAGCTTTGACCATGGCGTACAGGGCTGACCGACGGTTGTTGAGGAGTCGACGAGGTGTATCTAACTCACGGATCTGGCCAGCGTCCAGAACCATCAGTCTGGAATACAATACAAAATGTGAACCTCAATAGTTTTGGCTAGATCCGCCTATGTAATATGTTTATGGCGTGGTTACTTGTTGTTTTTAATAAGATATAATTTTAATTAAATCAACACACATAATTCTAGTAATTATGATAACAACATTCTATGCATTACAAAGAGTTTAAAATCCTCAAAAATATGTTTTCATTTTAATTTCGGACACGAAAGTATCCCTCTCTGTTCTCAAAGAATATCTTTTAACTGTAAAAACATGACATGTCTGTTAGACACTGTCGTCTACCTGTCGTACTGGAGCACTGTGTTGAGGCGGTGGGCGACTGTGATGACAGTGCACTCGGCCAGCTCCCGACGGATGGTGCGCTGTATCACCTGGTCAGTGGCCACGTCCACCGCCGCCGTCGCCTCGTCCAGGATCACGATCTTCGTCTTGGCCAGCAGAGCCCGGGCGAGACACAGCAGCTGACGTTGTCCGACACTGCGGAACAACAACACAAGTGTCACGACGTGGACTTGGAAAACCTGCAGCTGACGTTGTCCAACACTGTGGAACAACAACACAAGTGTCACGATGTGGATTTGTCAAACATGGACCTGACGTTGTCAGACACTGTGGAACAACAACACAAGTGTCAAGACGTGGACTTGGAAAACCTGCAGCTGACGTTGTCCAACACTATGCACCAACAACACAAGTGTCACGATGTGGACTCCTAAAATCTGCAGCTGACGTTGCTCGACACTGCGCAACAACAATACAAATGCCACAATGCCAACCTGTAAAAACACCACTGAAATTGTCTGACACTGCACAACAAAACAACGCTTAGTTCTTGCATAGACTGTGTCAACCTTCGTGATTTTTCAAAGCACCCAATATGTTACTTTTGAACAAGTCTGTTCGACCGAACACTATCTCGATTTCGCCGGAAAGCACTCATTCACGCTGCAATTAATTCATTAACAAATGTTTTATACAAGCGCCCACTACCAGGTATTCATTCAAACCGCTGAATGAACTGGAGCAACGTAGAACTTTCCCAAGGCCCGATACTGGTTTCAACCCGTGTTAACTTGTGTAAGAATTCCATAATCTAATCACTGGGTGACTGCGCACCACAAATGAAGTACAACGTACTGTAATACCACTAGCATACATATAGGTAGGAATTCGTGTATTACGAAAATTGCTAAACACCTGTTACACCATCCATTTTAGCATGTAAAACTAGTATATATATATATATATATATATATATATATATATATATATATATATATATATATATATCACCATAATACGTTTACACACCAGTTGTAGAAAGAGTGGATAAAGAATATCTTGTTCTGAACATACAACTAGCCCCACCTTAACGTGTCTCCGTTCTCGCCCACGTCGTAGTCCAGTGCATGTTCCATCGCTGCCACTGTCGCCTCTAGGTTTGTTTTTCGTAACGCCGACCAAATCTGTGAGTCGCTGTACCGACCAAACGGGTCGAGATTGTCTTTGAGCGAACCGGAGAACAGCACTGGATCCTGGTGAAGGAATCGTTGTGGTAAACATTATACGCACTATGTAAGAAGGTGGGTAACGTGCACATTAATAATGGGCATTTAATCATCATTACATTATTAGTATAATCATTAGAGTTATTGTGTTTATATATATATATATGTATATATATTATATATATATATATATATATATATATATATATATATATATATATATATATATATATATATATATTTATACTCATATACACATGTACCCACGCACACACGATATTGTATCCAACAATGTCCATTACGAAAACGACATTAATATTGAAGATTTGATATTGCGATCGTTACCAGAACTAGAAATGTCCACCTGTGGTATGATAGTTAGCTTGGTTCTCAGGTCATGTAGGCCGATGTCTGATACACTGACGCCGTCAATGACAATTCGTCCATCGGCTGCTTCGATGATTCGAAAGAGCGCCAGCGTCAAAGATGATTTCCCGGCTCCAGTGCGCCCAACCACACCGATCTACGGGAGACGTCCCACAGTTATATTCATGTCGAGCAGATAATCTACCCAGATGTAAATGACGTAACCGCCGATAGTAAATGAATACAGAATCACAGAATCACGTGCCGTTATCCGGCGGATATCGTTACCTCCGATTAGGAAGGCATAACCGGGCGACGTGAATATTGCATTGCATTGCATTGCATTGCATTGCATTGCATTGCATTGCATTGCATTGCATTGCATTGCATTGCATTGCATTGCATTGCATTGCATTGCATTGCATTGCATTGCATTGCATTGCATTGCATTGCATTGCATTGCATTGCATTGCATTGCATTGCATTGCATTGCATTGCATTGCATTGCATTGCATTGCATTGCATTGCATTGCATTGCATTGCATTGCATTGCATTGCATTGCATTGCATTGCATTGCATTGCATTGCATTGCATTGCATTGCATTGCATTGCATTGCATTGCATTGCATTGCATTGCATTGCATTGCATTGCATTGCATTGCATTGCATTGCATTGCATTGCATTGCATTGCATTGCATTGCATTGCATTGCATTGCATTGCATTGCATTGCATTGCATTGCATTGCATTGCATTGCATTGCATTGCATTGCATTGCATTGCATTGCATTGCATTGCATTGCATTGCATTGCATTGCATTGCATTGCATTGCATTGCATTGCATTGCATTGCATTGCATTGCATTGCATTGCATTGCATTGCATTGCATTGCATTGCATTGCATTGCATTGCATTGCATTGCATTGCATTGCATTGCATTGCATTGCATTGCATTGCATTGCATTGCATTGCATTGCATTGCATTGCATTGCATTGCATTGCATTGCATTGCATTGCATTGCATTGCATTGCATTGCATTGCATTGCATTGCATTGCATTGCATTGCATTGCATTGCATTGCATTGCATTGCATTGCATTGCATTGCATTGCATTGCATTGCATTGCATTGCATTGCATTGCATTGCATTGCATTGCATTGCATTGCATTGCATTGCATTGCATTGCATTGCATTGCATTGCATTGCATTGCATTGCATTGCATTGCATTGCATTGCATTGCATTGCATTGCATTGCATTGCATTGCATTGCATTGCATTGCATTGCATTGCATTGCATTGCATTGCATTGCATTGCATTGCATTGCATTGCATTGCATTGCATTGCATTGCATTGCATTGCATTGCATTGCATTGCATTGCATTGCATTGCATTGCATTGCATTGCATTGCATTGCATTGCATTGCATTGCATTGCATTGCATTGCATTGCATAGTTCTAAATATCTCCTACATGCCGCTTTGCCCCTAAAAAACGTAAACACACAGCCATAATCCGAAGCGTAGGCAACATTGCATAAGCAATGCCTGAATCACTGCGATGTAAATCAAATCAGGTAAATTAATAAAATAGTTTAACTACTTCCAGTCCTCGTGTTAACAAGTATGAAAACAAAATTCAATGCAAGTGATATCGCACTCATTATTATACAACCTTTTCTTTTGGTGCGATCTGAGCAGATATTCCCCGCAAGACATTGTCTAGCCCAGGACGGTATCTGGTCGAGTAACATTGGAATTCGACGGCGCCGTGTTGAGGCCACGTGACCGGGGGTGTACGGTCTGGTACGTACCATGGAGCCTGCAGAAACATTTAAGGCTGTTATTGAGTTTACGTGTGTGCTTCTATAATTGTGTTGTCCGTACACCTGTGCTGTCTCATATAGCAGTACGTTTACACGTCGTGTAGAAATGGAAAATATAATAATGTGCTAACAGATTGTAAGTGCAACTTTATATGCTATCATAACATCATATTTTGTTTTGATTTGTTGCCAGAATGTTTCTTGTATTGGTTGTTCTGTGACTTTAACCATAGTTTTATGGGCAACGTACGTACACGTGGTTAAAAGTCCCACTTTACAAATGGTTTATGTCTCCTTGCATAAACTCGCATGATATTACTACCTCGCTGTCGATGTCGCTATATTCCTCGATCCTTTCTACGGAAACAATGTTTACTTCTAATTCTGCAGCACTCCTCAAGCAGATATGGATACAACTGGTAACCTGAAGACAGAAAAACAACAAAAATACGAAACTGTAAATACAACACATACGACACATGTATCTATATGGCCCTTTGCCTTATTTAAGAATTAAATTACATATCTATCCTGATAAATTAATTTGATGGCTTAATATGTAACTCTCTCTCACACACACACACACACACACACACACACACACACACACACACACACACACACACACACACACACACACACACACACACACACACACACACACCCACATATATATATATATATATATATATATATATATATATATATATATATATATATATATATATATATATATATATATATATATATACATACATATATTCAGACTGTGTATACATACACATAATATATATTATGTGTATTTGTATGTTTTTTACACATACACATATACAAACTTGTGACATAATCATCTATCCAAACAAATGCATAGTAAGCATTAATCTACAAAGTTGCTTTTTATGTTCTTGAATTACAGAATTAAATATGACTTACTTGCAAGGCGTATGTGAGCGTCAGACCCACTACCCCGGCTGAGAGAGATTCGCTCTCAAATACGACAAGAAGGGACACGAGCAAAACAAATATCGCTGCTACGGTTTCTACCGACACACCCAACCATCTACAATATATATGGATAAGTGCACATTGAACAGGTGTACGTACGCTTGTTAATGCACAGTATGCAGCATGGTATTTTAATATATATATATATATATATATATATATATATATATATATATATATATATATATACATATACATATATATATATATATATATATATATATATATATATATATATATAATATATATATATATATATATACACATATATATATATATATATATATATATATATATATATATATCAGGCTTTGAAATTATACTTGGCCTCTAGCCCGCGACATCTCGATTTGCCACCGGGCAAGTATACTTGCTACTACTTGTTGTCCGTGAACAATTTAATAGTTTGACACGGGATTTGTAATCATTATTTAAGTGTGCCCTTTCTAAGCTATTTAACATAACTCTAGTAATTGTGTTCACTAGACAAAACAAAACAAAACGAGATTATATTGGCAGTTCAACACTTTCCTCTGTTTGTCTTCACAGTACATATATATCACTATATATAACTACGTAGTTATGTTAGAGCATCATTATACCAGTGGGTAACATATATTTATGTTACAAAAATATATTTTAATTGGCAGAACAAAATATTACAGAGAAGTAGGTTTTGAAATTCCTTTATTCTTGGGACATGTCAAATGTTGTATGGACACGTGAAATTTTGCTTCTATTGTCCACTTTATATATATATATATATATATATATATATATATATTTATATATATATATATATGTATATATATATATATATATACATATATACATATATATATATATACATATATATATACATATATATATATACATATATATATATATATGTATATATATATATATATATGTATTCGCAGATGACAGTGCACTGGTTGCACACTCTGCTGAAGAGATGCAGAAAATAGTGGATGCTTTTTCCAATGCGTCAAAGAAGTTCGGCCTGAAGATTAACATCAAGAAGACCGATGTGCTGTACCAACCCAACTCTACAAGAACCCGAGAGGAGGATATCATGGTTGATGGAAACAAGCTGAACTCTGTTATGGAATTCACCTACCTCGGAAGCACTATATCAAGTGACGGATGCATTGACGATGAAATACAGAGGAGGATGGCCAAGGCTAGTGCATCTTTCGGCCGACTACGCCAGAGACTCTGGAACAACCACCATGTGTCCATGCGGGTTAAAGGCAAGATATACCGTGCAATTGTGCTGTCCACCCTCCTATACGGAGCCGAGGCCTGGACAGTGTACAGACGACAGGTGAAAAAGTTGCATGCCTTCATGATGCGACATCTGCGTTCGATCATGAGGATAACCTGGATGGACAAAGTGACAAACAAGGAAATACTCGAACGGACAGGGCTGCCATCTATGGAAGATCTTCTGATCAGAAAGAATCTCCGGTGGACTGGACACCTCATGAGGATGTCATCAGACAGGCTACCGAAGCAGGTTCTCTACTCCCAACTGTCTTCTGGTCACAGAAAGAGAGGGCGCCCTCGTCTCCGGTTCAAAGATACCATCAAGAGAAACCTGAAGCTGAGAGACATAAAGATCGACTCCTGGACATCACTCTCACAGCAGAGAGACAAATGGAGAGCAAGAGTCAAGTGATGGAAGCAGTCTTTGTCGCTTCGCGACCGACAGCATGATGATGATATATATGTATGTATATATATTTATATATATATATATATATATATATATATATATATATATATATATATATATATATATATATACTCCTAAAGGCAGCTTATGTCGACCGATTATGCATATAGGACCGGCTTATGTAGACCGCTGTTTTATGTAGACGAAAACTGGTCTACACAAAGAATCGACGTGTTAGTTTACAACTAGCACAATTGAATTGATCAGTACCATTGATTGTGCACACAGTTCATATGACAGTGAAGTACTGTGCGTAATTAATTTTTAAACGACCAAAATCTTAAGTGATTTTGAACATGTTTTTTCCAGCGCCGTGCATATTTTTGAGTATATTGTGTGCCGGGTTATGTATACCGGGTCAAAGTTCTTATACATCTATATTTATGGTATATACCGAACGAAGGGTTGGAGTTTCGTGTTCAGTGTATGATACGCTTCATACTGATGCAAAAGGCTACACTATAATGTGTAAATTAGTAAAACTTGCATTTTGTCTTTGTTACATCGATACATTCCCTGATAAAACATAACTTTGTTGGTATTGGGATTCGACTTAGTTTACATTTTGCAACAGTGTTTTACTGTTTGCTAGACTCGGCGGTCTACCGCAAAAAGGGCTAAATAAATATATGCAGCTTCCGGCGTTGCTCCGGTCTACATAAATCGGCATCTATGCATACGCGGATTTATGTAGACCGATTTGCATATACTTTATTTATTGAATTACTTTGATGAACTTTCATTATGTGTTTAAACATTAGTATTAGAAATAATGTTCCAGTTTTACATCTTTGGAAAATGTATTAAATAAAAATATATGCCTTGTCTACATAAGCCGGTCCTCTAGGCACTGGTCGACATAAGCTGCCTTTAGGAGTATATATATATATATATATATATATATATATATATATATATATATATATATATATATATATATATATATATATATATATATATATATATATATATATATTATATATATATATATATATATATATATATATATATATATATATATATATATATATATAATATATATTCTCGAAATTTTTCAAGTTATCTTCTCGCCATGTGTTCAATGCCATATATGACACGTCCCAAGAATAAATGTATTTCAAAACCTACATGTCTGTAGGGGGCTGCGGTTTCTTAAAAACGATTTTACTTGAAGATTCATTTTATTTGAAAATGCATAGTTTAGTAGCACGTCCCACTTTCAAGCGCTGTTTTTGGTGGACACTTCGAAGGATTTTTTTTACAGTCCATGTGTGTGTGTGTGTGTGTGTGTGTGTGTGTGTGTGTGTGTATGTGTGTGTGTGTGTGTGTGTGTGTGTGTGTGTGTGTGTGTGTGTGTGGAGGGGGGGGTGTGTGTGTGTCTATATGTGTGTGTATGTGTGTGTATATGTGTGTGTGTATGTGTGTTTGTGTGAGTATGCCTGCGCGTGTGTGCAAATGTGTTTGTGTGTGTGTATGAGTGTGTGTTTGTATATATATATATATATATATATATATATATATATATATATATATATATAGATATATATATATATAAATATATATATGTGTGTGTTGTGTGCATGTGTGTGTTGGTGGGTGTTATTTTATGTGCATGGTTGCGCATGTGTGCTGCAATTCACTACATCCAAACGGAAGTAAAATCACGATGGTTGAAGAACATATTAGAAATAGAATAGTACTTCCATACAGGTTAGGTAAGGTATGTATGTCAACCGACCTCATGCAGATCACGGCAAGATACCACGCTCGCTGGCTGCAATCTACGAGGTGATCGAAATCGGCAGTGAACTCGATCTGTCTACGATAGGCCCGGACCGACGCCAGACCGACTAAAGTGTCCTCGAAGTAGCTGTAGATTGGTGAACGTCTCACGGAGTCGATTCGTTTCAGTTGTCTCTGGTTGGCCGAGTAAACGATCTGTTGAAAACGATCACTTCATTCGATTGGATTGGTTTGAAAAAAACAATTGTATTGAAGAATATTAGTCTAGTCGTAAAATATGTGGTCAAATTGAATGAAGAGTGTTCATATGTACTATACCTGCATTGCTATCGCTTGTGTATTTGGGACTGTGCGTATGTGATCGCGTGTGTTCATGCGTGGATGTATGTGTATGATTACATGTAAGCAGGTGGATTTGCTCCCATCCAACAATTCCAGTGTTATTCTTAATATGCCTTTATGCATTATCCCATTTGCCTCTGAATACAACTTATAATCGATATTATGAATTATCCCCATTTGCCTCTGAATACAAATTTTAATCGATATTCATACCTTAATGAACAAGAACACAACACCAAGCGGAAGAAAGGCGACAGCAAACACGGGCAGTGAATACAGGATGATGCCTATCGTTGCTATAAACGGCACCAGAGCGACCATGAACATATTGATGTAATTCGGTAGCGTCGTGTCGACGTTGTCCATGTCTTTGGCGAAACGGTTCAATATACGGCCGATAGGGGTCGTGTCGAAGAATGAGATGGGTGCGTGCAGGATGCAGTCGAGAAGAGCTGAGTAGAGTTTGGAGGACGCAGAGACAGAGCCACAGGCGATCGCAAGTGACAGCATCGACACGAAGATCACTGCAATGTTTAAAGCTAATATAAATGTTTATAGCATATCTTAAGATTTACATTATTTCAAGCTTGCATTTAATGTCTAGTTTATCTACAGTTTAACCCTTTGAAATACATAGTAATATACTTCTATTTCCTGACTACATTGACATACTTATGTATGAGCACACGTGGCACAATACGATTAAACGTTTCTTTCCAACATAGTTTTCATAACATCAATCCCACAGCAAATGTAGCGCCTGGTGGTTGCAGTGATGCTTACGTTGTAACACACCAAATCCTGCGTACGAGACAAGTCTCATGTATTCACGTTCGCGGTCACGTGTGCCATTCATAACCGGGTCATTGGACCAGCTGCTCAGCCAAATGTTCGTCGCCATTTGGCTAAGGACGAAGAACAAGAGCCCAACTGCCATGACGGCAAACGCTCCCAATCCTCCGTTGTTTACGTAGCCCCAGACAGTCCGCCATCTTACCTGAATAAAACAACACCGACTGTGTTATAGTACTCTTACCAGTGAAGTATTAGGCGCACTATTACATTACAATACGTGTGATACTATGCGATATCATATATTGCGGTGCTAAGATATGTTACACTTTGGATACCATTCAAGTGGCTTAACTGATGTCATTATATCATTATTGTGCGATATCATAACGAAATGTTAGTTAAGGAAGGAAAGAAGTTATCACACAAAATATAAAGATGGCGTTAAAGCGTAACTTAACACTCACAGAAACCTCGGCAAAAAATACATCTTGAAAAAAGCACCTGGACTTAGTTGCGACTGAAATACGATGTTTATGCAACGATACTGTGTGTTTTCTAATGTTTCATCTATCAATCTCAAAACAATCATGTTGTGGAGCGGGTATTTTGTAGCTTAATCAATTAATATGCTTTTGACACATGGGAAAATACGTTAAGAATATAAACTAAAACAAGACATATTGATCCAGTGTTGCCTCCATTTTCATATTAGGCATATCGATATGATGAGAGCAGGTTTGGATTGTTTACATGACATCGTAATGTATCAACGACGGAGCCTAGCTGGACTTATTCTACGTTTATCATGAGCACACATTGTGATGGAGTGTTCCTGCAGTAGAAACAGAGGAAGACCGAATTAACCCTGGTGCCAGACATTTAAAGAAAATCTGGCAGTAATGAAATTTAACTGGATTGATGACATGACAATTGCGAAGGATCATTCCAAATGGCCAAATCTCGATATCCCGAACGGAATATGAGGAACTAAATATAAGCAAGTACGTAATCATTTAAAATCGAAGTACCACGTTACTGACATATCGAGAGTTCCAAAGCGACACTTTTGTTAATATTATAGGGAGGACAAGGTAAGTTCCCATACCGCGCCTACAGCAGATGTTTCTTCTTCCACCAACGTGTCTTTCTCACCGAGGCAGTCATTCGGAAGAGGCATTATTTCACCCGAAGAATGGCGTCGTGTGACGTGGCGAATTCGTTGCCGCTTACTTTGAAATAATAAATGTTTGCGCATGACCGCATAAGCATATCAAATGTCATTCGGAATCAGTAAGCAATTTTGTTAATAAATTAAGGAAGACCAACAAGGATTAGTTTTTTTCATTATTCCATGTTAATTATTTAATATGTTATGGGCTGCGGGTCGACTTTTGACAAATTACTGCGGGCAGGTTGAGTTGGGTTGGGTTGGGTTGGGTTGGGTTGGGCTGGGCTGGGCTGGGCTGGGCTGGGCTGGGCTGAGCTGAGCTGAGCTGTGCTGTGCTGTGCTGTGCTGTGCTGTGCTGGGCTGGGCTGGGCTGGGCTGGGCTGGGCTGGGCTGGGCTGGGCTGGGCTGGGCTGGGCTGGGCTGGGCTGGGCTGGGCTGGGCTGGGCTGGGCTGGGCTGGGCTGGGCTGGGCTGGGCTGGGCTGGGCTGGGCTGGGCTGGGCTGGGCTGGGCTGGGCTGGGCTGGGCTGGGCTGGGCTGGGCTGGGCTGGGCTGGGCTGGGCTGGGCTGGGCTGGGCTGGGCTGGGCTGGGCTGGGCTGGGCTGGGCTGGGCTGGGCTGGGCTGGGCTGGGCTGGGCTGGGCTGGGCTGGGCTGGGCTGGGCTGGGCTGGGCTGGGCTGGGCTGGGCTGGGCTGGGCTGGGCTGGGCTGGGCTGGGCTGGGCTGGGCTGGGCTGGGCTGGGCTGGGCTGGGCTGGGCTGGGCTGGGCTGGGCTGGGCTGGGCTGGGCTGGGCTGGGCTGGGCTGGGCTGGGCTGGGCTGGGCTGGGCTGGGCTGGGCTGGGCTGGGCTGGGCTGGGCTGGGCTGGGCTGGGCTGGGCTGGGCTGGGCTGGGCTGGGCTGGGCTGGGCGGAGCGGGACGGAGCTGGGCGGGGCGGGGCGGGGCGGGGCGATGCTGGGCGGGGGCGGGGTGCAGGCCAAGTTACAGTGAGGGGTGCGGGGCAACATTTTTCTGCGCGGCGGGGCAGGCAGCGGGCTGAACTGCAATGTGCGGGGCGGGCTGCGGGCTCAGATTTCCAGCCCGCGCAGTGATTTAGTATCCAGTGTAATAGCTGTAAACCGGGAGTTATAATTATGATATTCGTATTTCGTGGTGCGAGTTATTACGCGAGCGGCACAGTTGTGCACCCTTTGCAAACGCTGCATAGCATTGTTTGGAAAACCATAAAGAAGTGAGTTATATAGTCTAAGCGGGTACTAGGCAGTAACACTAGAAACCACCAGCCTATTACATCACTTTATGTGTTAGAGACGGTCTGGCTCAGAGAAGCAAGCCCTTTTT
>OZ024864.1:37500729-37510729 GCA_964017155.1 Oasisia sp. SBJ-2009 | reverse complement strand
CACCCACGCGCACACACATCACACCACTCACACACATGCCATCATTGAAAGAACCATAGAGTTGGCATTGATAGTATGAGTATGTCCATGCATTAATATATTTATTTCCTTGAGAGTCACATGACATATGGAACATTCCTTACATGTTCTAATATACATATTTTCGTTTTATTGTTTCAATAAACCTGAAAACGTAACCTTACCTTTGATTGATACAGAGAAATGCGGGTAATTGACAATCAATTAACGGAATATTCATTGAAACCTTCCGTACATGCAAACATCCACGACGTTACATAGCATTTTAGCAAAACATCAATCTTAGAGATCTGCATGTGGCTTGTGGACATTCTGGTATGGTGGTTAAACGGGCTGCTGCGCGCGAAGATAATAACAATAATAATGCAATTTCTATTGTGCCTAGAATTGTAGAGCGCAATGGCTCAGAGGTAGAGCTTCGGACGCTCGACTAAGAGAACACAGCTTCCAATCCTGTGCTGCGGTGCTAAAACCTTGGGCAAGTTTTTTCACTATGCGTTGCTCCAGTTTATTCAGCAGTATAAATGAGTACCTGGCTATAGACAGTGGCGGACATGTGTACGTACAGTCTTCGCGCATTAATTGTAGCATATGGCAGGATGCTTCCCAGAGAAGGTGTGATGTTGATCAGTTAAACAAGTCTGCCAGGGAAGTTATGTATAAATGCGCTTTCAGCAGTCATGAAGACAGGATACTGCGTTATTTAAGAGCTTACCTGCACATTAAATTCTTAGAAACCGCATCAAATTAAAAGGGTTAATCGATCTCAGAGTCAATAGACCATTCCAGTTTTCATCAGATTGTTTGACACGCCAGGGAGCTACAGTGAACAAGCAAATTTGTAAATGCGTAACAAGGAAATGTACCTGGTACTGCGCGATTTTGCTTCCGAGGAACACAACATTCACGAGGATGAGTATGGAGAGAAGCGCCAACCCGCTGAGTGCTGCCACGCCGACGACCTGCCACAAGAAGCCGATGCAGAGGACGACGGCGAAGACGGGGTACCACACCGCGTCGAGCCAGACGAACATCTCCTTCACCTTCTCGCTGTCGACCGACAGCAGGTTCACCATTTCCCCGACGCTATGTCCGTGTCTCGCGATGCAGGAGAGACGCATGGCCTGTGACATCGCGGAGTAGTTGTCTTTACGTAAATGTCCAGTCTTAGTAGTAGTAATGCGGTTTTTCTCTAGCGCTAGTTTCAACACAGCGGATCGATGCGCGGGCCGGGGCGGGGCGGGGTGGCGCGGGGCGGGGCGGGGCGGGGCGGGGCGGGGCGGGGCGGGGCGGGGCGGGGCGGGGCGGGGCGGGGCGGGGCGGGGCGGGGCGGGGCGGGGCGGGGCGGGGCGGGGCGGGGCGGGGCGGGGCGGGGCGGGGCGGGGCGGGGCGGGGCGGGGCGGGGCGGGGCGGGGCGGGCGAATGATATAGTTGGGGTGTGGGCGCGGGCTCAGCTTTCCGGCCCGCGCAGTTTGTCTAAAAATGTGAATTTTGTTTGTGCCTGGTCGTTGGGGAATTATTTGATACCCATTTGTGTGCATGACACTGTGTATTGTGTACATGGCTGCACGTTTGCGTCAAATGCATGGATGCATATTTATGTATGTGTTCGTCAGACATGCCACATGTTTGGGATGGCAATCCGTATTTTTGACCTAATATACTGTAAGAATCCCTATCAATCCGTATCACTAATCAAATCTTCTTGTTAACTGGCCTAAGTTCTTACGGCCTTTTCAAAACGCATGTTTGTGTGTTTGGAATGTCACTCTGCACCACTCCCGCTAAAAGGAAGTCAGATATATATTTTTTTAATTGTGTTTTTGATCAATGTAATGCCGTCGAGTCTACCTAAACAAGCCGATGTCACAAGGTGCGATCAGTTAAATTAGCGCAGTCCAGACACATCGGGGTCTCAAACCCGGCTTTGTCAAAGGATGTCTAGCGTGTGCACTGCGAAGTCGAAAAAAACAGTTAGCCATATTTGATCAAATGTATGCTTAAACCAAATATATCTGCATTATATAGAATAAAAAGTTATGATGTAGCCTTAGTTTTGGGGACACATTCGCAAATCGCAATACGTCGGTTTGCGGTCGTGATACGTCTGGGGAGAGCTATGTATTGCTCACGCTCAGTGACATCGGCTTATTTCCGTCTTCTCGACGACATTAAATTTATATGAAACACAATTTAAAAAAAATTGATATCCGACCTCGTTTTAGCGGGTATGGTGGAGAATGACATTCCAAACACATACACATCGAAAAAACGCGGTAAAACCGGTTCAAAAAGGCCCTATTAATTTAGACCAGTTAACTGGAATATTACCCATATTTTAGTTCACTCCAGCACGTTTAAACTGCATACCGCAAAACAGACAGTGTCATCAAATAATAACAATTTATCTCAGCAGTTCGCGCGTATATCGAAGTTTCACTGGCAAGCGTCAACATCTTGAAATCAGAAATACAGGCGGTTTCGCCGCGTCGAGCTCCATTTCCTGTACTGCTTTTCATAATCGTCACGCGTCTGCCACGCGCACTGTTCATACCCGTTGAGCCACCTGCCGCAGTTTTCAGAACACATTTATCAGCGCGCCATCTATTATGCGCTACAATAATCTAATCGGTGGTTTAGTTCGTTCGTTTCGAATCGAATTACTTAGTCACTAACAGTAAACGATTATTCCATTGTGCTGTAATTTTGTGACGCCTAGAAGGACATAATGTGGTTAAAAATAATGTCTCCGTAAATGTAGTGAAAATCCGTATCAAAATGGAGTACGGCCGTATCACTTAAAAAACGGCAAAATCCGTATCGGATACGGGTAATCCGTATCATGTGGCATGTCTGAGTTCGTCCATACATGTGTGCGTGCAGCTATAGGTCGTGTACGGCTGCATGCATGGCGCATGGATAAATCATGTTACTATATCCAGATCCATGACATTTTGGTAAATTACATTTTGCCTGTGGGCATTCTGGTAACAGAACACTTTTATAAAACTGCTGACAACATTCAGGATATGTCACTGTTTCGTTGTTTTGTCCTGCCTGTATTAGTAATTCATCAATGCATACCGGAAATAATTCACGTAAGTTACACAAAAGGAAGTGGTTTGCCTAGGAAAAGTCACAGGAAATAAAATCACAAAATAATGCTATTAAGACACTGTCTAGTTAATATGGTGGTTCAATTAATACAAAGGTTTGGTCTTGCATACACGATCACCTTAAAAAGTTCTTTTGAACATTTGACAAGTGAGCGCACTACAGTCGGAAATAAGGTAGCAACATAATGTTATTTTGGCACACATCACCAAGGACTGTCCTTTTTTCACAAACGTGGCAATGATGACAGAGCTAGCTGTCAGTCAAGTTGAATCTCTCAGGTATCACCATTCATCCAACTGGATTGTCTTGCTAGGCTGAGTGATGCTTGAATAATTCCCAAGGAGACCTATTAATTTTGGGATACCTGGCTTGGTCGAAGGGCGTGATTATCTGAGCCAGACCGTCTCTAATAGACAAATGGAAATATCATGCTGGTGGTAACCAATTTTACTGCCCAGTACCCATAAGTGTTAATCAGTGGAAATATTACTAAACAAAGCCTGACTGATTTCTAATTGACATTTTTGACTCTTAGCAGAAACCTATCATTTTTTGATAACCATGAATAATATTTGCTACAATATATGGTATAGGCTGATGTAAAATACATTACTGAGTAATGGCCATGTCTAGTAGGACACTCAATTACCCAGTCTTTTAAAGAGTAAATCTGTAAAACTACAACAGTGTAAATCAACTGAATATCCTACGAGGCTTGGGATGCTCCTTCCTTGCCTTCAGCAAATAGTTCTTCTACATTTGCACCACCACTGAGGCACTGACACAAATTGCACGCCTTACCAGCTGCCATCGAGAAGGGCTGGTTAGAAGAGGGCAAGGTGCATGAAAGCCAAGATCAAAAGACAGGCAGGCCGCTGCAAAAGAGGCCTAATTTCTAATTGCAGATGAATCCACCTTGGTCACAGGTGACAACATACTACCTGGAAGTGGATTTTAGAATATATTGTATGCTCAGTGTTGTGATGGTGAAGAGAAGGAGCACTATGAATTCCAGCATTATTATTTATATATGACCGAAAAATGTGGTTAATTGAATTTCAAGTAATTAAATGGTTAAAAACGGCAGGTGAATATAAAATATAATTAGCCATATATTAATTATGATATCCAATAAAAAGTATTTTAATCAATACAATATTGAATTTGAATTAACGAATTAAGTAGGATTAATAAGGATTTGTTATTTTTAATTATTCTATGTTGTATATTGTTATGGGCTGCGGGCTGACCTTTGAAAAGTTACTGCGGGACGGGCTGCGGGGCGTGCTACGGGCCAAGTTACTGCGGGGCGGGCTGCGGCCCAGGATGTGGCAACATTTGCCGGGCGTGCTGGTTGCGGGCCAAATTACTGCGGGGCGTGGCGCGGCGAGCTGCGGGCTGAACTGTAATGTGGGAGGCGGACTGCGGGCTCAGATTTCAACACATATATTTAATATATATATATATATATATATATATATATATATATATATATATATATATATATATATATATACATACATATATATATATATATATATATATATATATATATATATATATATATATATATATATATATATATATATACATATACATATACATATACATATATATATATATATATATATATATATATATATATATATATATATATATATAAACATTGGTTTTAAAACGTACAATACTAAAATGAAGTATGTAAATCTCTTAAATTAATATAAAACAAATTAAATACTGATTTTAAGATGTAGAATACTAAAACGTCGTATTTAAATTGCATAAATAAAAATAAAAATTAAACACATATTAAAAACCGTATAACACTAAAAGGTATTGTGTTGTCTGATCGGAGCTAAATCGACGTTGTTTCGAACGTCCACGTGAGTTTGTAAGAATGAGATAAACCTAATGTTTGTCCAACTCCTGAACCTGGACTCTCTTGAGTCAAATTATATAACTGTTTACCTGTCCGCGGAAATGGTATAATGTATAACATATTATTTGACAAATATATATGAAATAGTAAAACCAATAAAGATAATTTATGTTGCATCTCAATCGTTGGAAACCAAACTCTGAAACGCATCAAGACAAGAATGTCGGCTAGTTTGTGTATAAGGTATCAACAGTTGGATTAGTACGCCAGGAGCAATTGTGGATAACCACAGTTATAATGGTGCGTATGTCAAGACACACACTGAGGACAGTGTTATAATGAATTACAACACAACAATTAATATAATTAATTGTCTAACACACATTTGGTAAAGCGAACCCATTTTGTATTAAAACAATAAAACCGACACCATTTTGTTGTAACAGTAGTCGTTTGTAGTAGGTTTTGTCGTCCATAGGTTGCCCACATTTATAATAATCCGATATATCTGCACTATGCTGAGACACAGCTGGTAATAATAATGTCAGTGGCAGTCCATCCAACAGCTGCGCGTCAATTTTACGAATATAATAAACCGAAAACGATGATAACTGTTGAAAATACGATGTGGAAATAAAGAAAAGAAAAGAAAAGGAAAAGAATAATGATTATGAAAGATTAAATTCATGAAAACGACGACAACAAATGACGATGAGAGAGACGATGACGATTGTGTTGAACAAGTGAATATGATAATAATAATGATAAATGAGACGCCAAAAAGATACGCCAATAGCTGTTTCATAAAAAAATTGAACCTAAGTATTGGTGACAAACATGAACGTCACCGTGATGAAATTGTTGAATAAAATGAAGTTGAAAACGGTGCTTTCAAGTGTTTAGTTTATACGTGAGTTGCAATATTTCGGTCGGAGAGCGGTATCTAGATCTGTCCGCTCTCCGACGATCCGCATACCTTCCGGTACACAACACCGTTGAGTATGCTTTGAGCCAGCATCCCGTTCACGTAGGCCATACAGGCCCAACGTTGTTCAAAGACAGCGCATGCGAACTTGGAGAGAAACAGCAAGACCGCACAGAGGACGGCTTGCCAGAGATATCCGCTTCGACTGCTCTGGAACGCCATCAACAACCTACAACGACACAAATAATAGATGCACGAACATTGTGAAATCATACATTTATTAATTACTGAATGAGTAAATGAATGATTACGTAAATGAAAGACCCTCATTGGTGTATCAGTTAAAGAATTAACTAGTGTTGGAACACCAGAACGAACGAACGAACGAACGAACGAACGAACGAACGAACGAACGAACGAACGAACGAACGAACGAACGAACGAACGAACGAACGAACGAACGAACGAACGAACGAACGAACGAACGAACGAACGAACGAACGAACGAACGAACGAACGAACGAACGAACGAACGAACGAACGATCGAACGAACGAACGAACGAACGAACGAACGAACGAACGAACGAACGAACGAACGAACGAACGAACGAACGAACGAACGAACGAACGAACGAACGAACGAACGAACGAACGAACGAACGAACGAACGAACGAACGAACGAACGAACGAACGAACAGAAGGTGAGAGTGTTCAATGAAATGATAAACCACTAATGTAAAAATTATTAATTAATGTATGAATCAGATAATGAATACGAGAGAATGTGACATATAGTAATTAATGAATGAATGAGTGGGTAGATGAGTGAGTGGGTGAGTGAGTTAGTAAGTGAATGTGTATAAGGGAATGTATGTATGTACCTATGTGGGTGCGTGTTCACGTGCGTGCGTTCGTGCGTGCATACATGTATGCGTGTATGCATGAACATATGAACCAATTCAAAGCATTTGACATGTTGTGGACTCCAGAGACGACGCCTACGGGATGGGTTGTCTTAAAAAGAATCATACGTACCCGAGAATGGGGGGACTTGCAAAGAGCATAACTATTGCAAAGAAACGGAAACTCATGGTGATAAGAATCCGTGTTCTAAGTGTCCGTATGACGGCCAGGAAAAGTGACACAGTCGTCATAACCTCCCTCTTGTCCGCGGCTCTGTAACAGTTTGTACGTGCACACTTCTTGTAGCAGGATATGACTAAATTGCATGAATGGAATCCTGACGTGAACTACTAACCTGAAGGAAACACATGTTTAATTCCTTCACAGGTTTGTGTTGCCAAATATTGTTAACATTTTTAACATCATCATGCCGCAGTTATCATAACGATATCGATAGTAGTTACTAGAGATAGTAATAGCCTATGTACAACTAAGAACAACCTACTGTTGTAAAGAAACAAGACCGCAGCACGAAACGTGTCAGGAAGAATGCGTTGACTTATTTTGGGCGTTAAGAAAACTCTGTCAGAGATATCCGTTATCTCAAGTAAACTAATATATTGTGACTTGCTATACATACATATATATATATATATATATATATATATATATATATATATATATATATATATATATATATATATATATATATATATTTATTTATATATATATATATATATATATATATATATATATATATATATATATACATATATATATACACATATACATATATATATATATATATATATATATATATATATATCATCATCTTCACTTTGTGAAGCCACAGTGTCCCGTAGTTGGGCGAAAACCTCAGCATACTGCTTCTACATATGCCTACGTACCTTGCAATACCCTCTGCCAGATGGTACCCTTCCAGTAGTCATCCAGTTCATCTCTCCAAAGTATCGCTAGTCTTTCACTAGGTCTTTTCCTTTCGTATGGTTTCCAGATGTTGATACGCAGTGTCCATCTATTATCTTGTATCCTGCTGATGTGCCCTGCTCAGGTATACTTCCTTCTTCTGAATTTTTAAATCATGTTTATGACCTTTGTATATTCTATTACCAAGATGTTTGTTTTATGTCCCGGCATGCGATGTTTAACATACATCTTTCCATCTTTGTTTGTGTGACTGCTAGATTGTTCTCTACTTGGGTGGTGAGTGTTTCATATCATTATTAGAAGTATGCATGAGTTTTAGACTTGCCTCCTCAGGCTTGTTCCAATGTTACCCTGAAAGATGTCGAGCATCTTGGCGAATGTTACCCATCCGGCCGTGATTCTTCTTTGAATCCCCTTGTCTTGGTTTTTTTGTCTCTGGTGCTATATCTCTGTCCCAGGAAGTTGTAACTGTCAACGTTCTCGATCTGAGTGTTTTTGACATATATTGGTGTGTCATTTTCTATCATCACATTTATCTTCGACTCTTTCATCTTCAGACCCTGATTTTCATTTTCATCAGCTACTTCCTGTAGCATTTGTTGTAGCTCATATGGCGTATTACCGCAAACGAGTATGTCGTGAAAGAAGCTAAGATGACTAAAATATTCGCCCTCTATCTTAAAGCCTCTTTTACCAAAGTAAGTCGTGGAAATATGCTTTCGAGTGCTGCAGTGAACAGTTTGAGCGATATGGTATCTCCCCTGCGTACTCCTCACCTGGTGTTGATCGTGTTGCTTTCTCGAGTAGGTGGACTGTCATCGAGCTATTGGTGTACATTTCCTTCAGGAGTTCGATGTACACATCTTATATCCCTTGTTCTTGAAGCGTGGTCAGTACTACTTGAGTTTGTATTGAGTCGAAAATGTTCACGTAGTTGACGTTTGTCATGCAGAGTGGGATTGTACCTTCTCTGCGATTCTCCTTCAGGTGGATTACGACGTGGATGTGATCTGTCGTTGAGTATCCGCTTTTGAATCCAGCTTGCTCTCGTGGCTGGTTTTCGTCCTGTGTCTTTTCTAGTTTTTTCATTAGTACGTACGTGAGTAATTTATAGATGGTAAAAGACATATCGGCCTTTAATTATTGAGGTAATTCCTATTCCCTTCTTGAAGATTATCATCATCTTAGTGTTCTTCCACGCTGTGGGTATTCGTTTTTTTCTAATAAGCACTTAGTATACAGCTTAGCAAATGTCTTCGAGGTGGTATTTTATCCTGCTTTCACTGCCTCGATGTTTATATGCTCATTGCCTGTTGCTGATCCGTTCTTCATATCTCGTAGTGCTGCGTCCACCTCCCATGATGTTATCCTTGGTATCTTTTTTGGGACAGTGTGCATTACGGTATATATATATATATATATCTATATATATATATATATATATATATATATATATATATATATATATATATATATATATATATATATATATATATATATATATATGTATATATATATATATATATATATATATATATACGTTTAAGGCCACTAGTTGAAACATGCATACTATTGCATTGCATACTACAAATAGTATACGTTTGTATATATATATATATATATATATATATATATATATATATATATATATATATATATATATACACGTTTAAGGACACTAGTTGAAACATGCATACTATTTTTGACCAATTTGCCAAAGCCACGTAATCGCCATCATACGCTTCCGTAATCGCTGAGACGAACTGCGAACTTGTCGTAGTGGTACATGAAGTCCATGTTTACTCAGATGACAGTAAACTACACATTCAAAAGTAACCTATTTTATAATCTGCCAGCATCCGCCATCACCATGTGGAATCGGACTTTCAAACAGCTGAACTTTAAACTTCCCACAACAACACGATATAAACGCCCTTCGGATATGATGTAACCAACATAATCCCTAGACAACTAAAGATGATAAGAAAACAATGTTTTCTGTCTGGTGCAATCAATACTCGCATTCGCACATCACCTTTGTGTGTTCTTGCGCATGTTCCTTGTGACTCGCTCGAACAGGTTCACAAGATTCCTGCATTTCATTAACGGAAATATGTCGTAGAGGTCTTCGAAACGAATAGTCCTGCGATAGCCCCTGATGAGAAACCTGAACGAAGCGATATACGT
>OZ024864.1:37480729-37485729 GCA_964017155.1 Oasisia sp. SBJ-2009 | reverse complement strand
TCATGTAGGCCGATGTCTGACACACTGACGCCGTCAATGACAATTCGCCCGTCGGCTGCTTCGATGATTCGAAAGAGCGCCAGCGTCAAAGATGATTTCCCGGCTCCAGTGCGCCCAACCACACCGACCTACGGGAGACGTCGCATGGTTATAATACAGATCAATACTTGAACCTTGGTGGCCTGGGGTTTTGAGCCGTCCTCGTACATTTTTCTTGGATGGCTGGATATACGAACTATCCTCAACATTGAGAGAAAAACATTTGGAGACGAGTTGTTTTTAGGGACACAGCTGGGATGCAATTACTGACCTTTATCGGTGAGTGTGAATTATTTTTAGCGGGAGGAACGGGGACCACGAGGAGAACAGTTGGGTTTGTAAGAGCCTTGTTTTGCAATGTGTTGATTGGTGCCGTTACGGTAGGTATTTGTTGAGCTTTATCCAACCCCTCCGCCGTATGTTCATCAAGTTCTACTGGCAATGAACTCGACCCTGTGTACCATTGCTTTCCGCGCATGCATACGCACATTCAAACGTTGTGCTACAACGTATGTTTTTTGTAGTACCATAAACACAGTTGTCACCGTTGGCGAACGCCGAAACGCACTAACGAGATCTGATTCCAATTCTCTGTGCACAGCCTACTAAGCAGGGCCGTGGGTCTCGCGCGGAAGTGATCTATGGACCGGTTTGCCAAACAAAGTAAACACACAGCCATAATCCGAATCGTTAGCAACATTGCATAAGGGTGTCTATAAGGGTCTGAATCAATATTGTGTAAAAGGAATGATCAAACCAGGTAAATTAATAAAAATAATGTAACTGCTTCCATTCGTTATGTTAACAAATATAAAAACATAAAATACATTTGCGAGTGTTACTATAAAACAACGGTTAATTTGAAAGACATGCAACTGATACCGTACTTCTAACTACACAACCTTTTCTTTTGGTGCGATCTGGGCAGATATTCCCCGCAAGACATTGTCTAGCCCAGGACGATATCTGGTCGAGTAACTTTGGAATTCGACGGCGCCGTGTTGAGGCCACGTGACCGGGGGTGTACGGTCTGGTACGTACCATGGGGCCTGCAGAAACATTTAAGAGTTTACATGGTTTCATCCAATAGTGTGTTGTCCGTACAGCTATAAGAAAATAACTGTAGTATCTCATTTAGCACTACGGCTAGACGTCGTGTAGAATAAAATAATTTGCTTACAGACTATACGTGCAAGTTAATAATACGTATTCATAAAATAATACTTTGTTTTGAATTTGTTACCAGAATGTCTCTTCATTGATTGTTCTGTGAGGTTATCCGTTGTTTTACGCACAACGTATGTACACGATTTAAAAACCCCACCTTACAAATGGTCTATATTTCCTTACATGAACTCCCATGATATTACTACCTCGCTGTTGATGTCGCTATATTCCTTGATTCTTTCCACGGAAACGACGTTTACTTCTAATTCTGCAGCACTTCTTAAGCAGATTTGGATACAACTGGTAACCTGAAAACAGAACAACAACACAAACATGATAGTATAAATACAACCGAAGCATGTATCTACTTGGCCTTGTGTCTTCTTTAATAATTAAATTACACTACTATTCTGATTCAAAATATTAATTAGTTGGCTTAATATCGTTCAGCTAATATAATATATGTTGATATGATGTGATGTGATGTGATGTGATGTGATGTGATGTGATGTGATGTGATGTGATGTGATGTGATGTGATGTGATGTGATGTGATGTGATGTGATGTGATGTGATGTGATGTGATGTGATGTGATGTGATGTGATGTGATGTGATGTGATGTGATGTGATGTGATGTGATGTGATGTGATGTGATGTGATGTGATGTGATGTGATGTGATGTGATGTGATGTGATGTGATGTGATGTGATGTGATGTGATGTGATGTGATGTGATGTGATGTGATGTGATGTGATGTGATGTGATGTGATGTGATGTGATGTGATGTGATGTGATGTGATGTGATGTGATGTGATGTGATGTGATGTGATGTGATGTGATGTGATGTGATTTGGTGTGGTGTGGTGTGGTGTGGTGTGGTGTGGTATGGTATGGTATGGTATGGTATGGTATGGTATGGTATGGTATGGTATGGTATGGTATGGTATGGTATGGTATGGTATGGTATGGTATGGTATGGTATGGTATGATATGATATGATATGATATGATATGATATGATATGATATGATATGATATGATATGATATGATATGATATGATATGATATGATATGATATGATATGATATGATATGATATGATATGATATGATATGATATGATATGATATGATATGATATGATATGATATGATATGATATGATATGATATGATATGATATGATATGATATGATATGATATGATATATATATATATAATATGTGTATGTGTATGTGTATGTGTATGTGTATGTGTATGTGTATGTGTATGTGTATGTGTATGTGTATGTGTATGTGTATGTGTATGTGTATGTGTATGTGTATGTGTATGTGTATGTGTATGTGTATGTGTATGTGTATGTGTATGTGTATGTGTATGTGTATGTGTATGTGTATGTGTATGTGTATGTGTATGTGTATGTGTATGTGTATGTGTATGTGTATGTGTATGTGTATGTGTATGTGTATGTGTATGTGTATGTGTATGTGTATGTGTATGTGTATGTGTATGTGTAGGTGTAGGTGTATGTGTATGTGTATGTGTATGTGTATGTGTATGTGTATGTGTATGTGTATGTGTATGTGTATGTGTATGTGTATGTGTATGTGTATGTGTATGTGTATGTGTATGTGTATGTGTATGTGTATGTGTATGTGTATGTGTATGTGTATGTGTATGTGTATGTGTATGTGTATGTGTATGTGTATGTGTATGTGTATGTGTATGTGTATGTGTATGTGTATGTGTATGTGTATGTGTATGTGTATGTGTATGTGTATGTGTATGTGTATGTGTATGTGTATGTGTATGTGTATGTGTATGTGTATGTGTATGTGTATGTGTATGTGTATGTGTATGTGTATGTGTATGTGTATGTGTATGTGTATGTGTGTGTGTATGTGTATGTGTATGTGTATGTGTATGTGTATGTGTATGTGTATGTGTATGTGTATGTGTATGTGTATGTGCATGTGCATGTGCATGTGCATGTGCATGTGCATGTGCATGTGCATGTGCATGTGCATGTGCATGTGCATGTGCATGTGCATGTGCATGTGCATGTGCATGTGCATGTGCATGTGCATGTGCATGTGCATGTGCATGTGCATGTGCATGTGCATGTGCATGTGCATGTGCATGTGCATGTGCATGTGCATGTGCATGTGCATGTGAATGTGAATGTGCATATGTATACATGCATATGTATATGTATACATATATATATATATATATATATATATATATATATATATATATAAAGTATGTATGTACATATACCGTATATATATATACAGTATATATATATATATATATATATATATATATATATATATATATATATATATATATATATATATATTAAGGCCCTGCGCGGTGCGGATTTTCGCACGTAACCCGCAGCCCGCAGCCCGCGGCCCCCGTGAGCTGGATGTTTTGTTTGTTGCGGGGCGGGCTGCGGCCCAGGCCAGTGCGGTGTGGGCCGGGCTGCGGGCCAGGTATCCCCGGGGCGAACTGCGGGCCAGGATATGTCAAAATATGCTGGGCGGGTTAGAGTGGGCCGAAAGATATAGTTGCGGGGCGGTTGCGGGCTCAGCTTTTTCAACCCGCGCAGTTTCTCTCAACATTTGCATCCTGTCTGTGCCTATTAGTAGGTGGATTAACTGATAGTTCTTTGTGTGTGTGACACTGTATGTTGCTTGCCCGACTACACGTGTGCAACGAATATATACTGTGCATGCATGCATGTGGTCATACATGTGTGCGTGCAACTAGATGTCGTGCATGGATGCATGTGTGCGTGTTTAACTATTTTATGATAACATGTGCTAACCATGACGTTTTGATAAACAAACTGTTGCCAGTGAGCATCCTGCTAATAGAACAGTTTGATAACACTGTTGAAAACATTCATAACATGTCACTGTTTTGTTGTTTTGCTCTGCCAGTTTTAGACGTTCATTAGCGTGTACATGTATTAATTCACAATAAAATAAATCACACCAAAATGTAGTAGTTTTGCCTTGGAATGTCACAGAAAATAAGGTCATTCCTATATCATATTTTGTATCACTTTGCACCAACACTGAGGCACTGACAACATAGCAGACCTTGGCAGTTGCCATCTAGCAGGGCTGGTAAGAACAGGGCTAGCGGCATGGAAGAGAAGTTCAAAAGAGGAATGTTTTGCAGTTGTGTCCACTTTGAAAAGAGGTGACAATTGACGGACTACCTGTTAGTGGATATTAGTTTATCTGGTATGCTGAGTGTTGTCATGATGAATGACTACAGTGACTTCCAACATAATGATTTTTGTCTGACTGAAAAATGTGGCTTATTGAATTTCAAGTAATTAAATGCTTAGAAAAGACATGGTGAATATAAAATATAACTAGCCATATATTAATTCAGATACCCAATTGAAAGTATTTTTAACCCATAAAATAATAATATTGAGTAAAACAAATTCAGGTAGTAAAATCAGTAAAGATTAGGTATTTAAAAGTATTCTGTGTCATCTGTTCAATCGGCAGGGTGATTCATTGTTTTTTTTTACTGCAGGCCTAACTGCAGGCCGTGGGGTGCGGCGCGGCGCGGGCTGCGGGCTGCGGGCTGCGGGCTGCGGGCTGCGGGCTGCGGACTGCGGGCTGCGGGCTGCGGGGTGCGGGCTGCGGGCTGCGGGCTGCGGGCTATGATGTGGCAACATTTCCGATGTGGGATGTTTATGGGACAAGCTACTGCGCGGCGGGTTGCGGTCAAGGAGGTATATATAAAGTGTGTGTGTGTTATGTATGTTAGTA
>OZ024864.1:37473229-37478229 GCA_964017155.1 Oasisia sp. SBJ-2009 | reverse complement strand
AGAGCTGAGTAGAGTTTGGAGGACGCAGAGACAGAGCCACAGGCGATCGCAAGTGACAGCATCGACACGAAGAGCACTGCAATGTTTAAAGCTAATCTTAATGTTTAAAGAACATCTTGTTACTTATTATTTCAAGATTGCTTTTAATTTCTATCTTTTCTACATTTTAAGCCTTTTAAATACCTATATACTTCTATTTCCTGTCGACATTGATATGCTGATGTCCGACCACGCTTGACACAATACGATTTACCGGTTCTTTACAACATATTTCTCCATAAAATCAATCCCACAGCAAATGTACCGCCTGTATGGTTGTTGTCATGACGCTTACGTTGTAACACTCCGAATCCTGCGTACGTGCCAAGTCTCATGTATTCACGTTCGCGGTCACGTGTGCCATTCACAACCGGGTCATTGGACCAGCTGCTCAGCCAGATGTTCGTCGCCATTTGGCTAAGGACGAAGAACAAGAGCCCAACTGCCATGACGGCAAACGCTCCCAATCCTCCGCTGTTTACGTAGCCCCAGACAATCCGCCATCTTACCTGAATCAAACAACACCGACTGTAGTATAGAGTTCCCACTAGGGGAGCATTGGGCGCACTATTCCATTACAATACCTGTGGTACTAATGCGATATCACGTATTGCAATGCCATGATATGTTACAACGTGGATACCATTTTAGTGGCTTAACTGACGCCTTGATAACACAATGGTAGATAAGCAGGCAAAATATAAAGATGGCGTTGACGAGTACCTTAGCACTCACAG
This sequence comes from Oasisia sp. SBJ-2009, assembly GCA_964017155.1. Lineage (NCBI taxonomy): Eukaryota > Metazoa > Annelida > Polychaeta > Sabellida > Siboglinidae > Oasisia > Oasisia sp. SBJ-2009. Next base: position 37,477,453 of record OZ024864.1, on the reverse strand, counting down.
AAACCTCGGCGCAAACATACTTATGGAAAAAAGCACCTTCGCTTAGTTGCAACATTTGAGCGTGGGAAATATGATGTTTAGGTCATGATACTGTATGTCTTCTAATGTGTCTACTATCAACCTCCAAACAATCATGTTGTGGAGCGGATATTTTATATCTTAGTTAATTAATATGCTTTTGAAACAGGGAAGGAAACGTTAAGGATATAAAAACAAAACAAGACAAATTCCACCAGCGATGCCTCCGTTTTCATATTAGGCATTTCGTGGAAAGACGACATCACCAATGAAGAAGAGATGAGGATAGCAAGTTTGGATTGTCTACATGACATCTCCATGTGTCAATGACGGAGTCTAGCTGGACATATTCTACGTTTATCCAGAGAGCGAATAGCACATACTGCGATGGAGTGGGTGCCTAGAGGTGGCAGTAGAAACAGAGAAAGACCAATTAAGACCTGGGGCAAGACATTTAAAGAAGATCTGGCATGAATGGAATTTAACTGTATTGATGCCATGAAAATTGCGAATGATCGTTCCAAATTGCGAAATCTCGATATCCCGATAGGAATATGAGGGACTAAATATAAGCAAGTACGTAATTAAGTAAAATCTATGTAATATGTTAATTACATATTGAGAGTTCGAAAGCAACACTTTGAGTAATAATACAGGGAGGACACAGTAAATTCCCATACCGCGCCTACAGCAGATGTTTCTTCTTGCACCAACGTGTCTTTCTCACCGAGGCAGTCATTCGGAAGAGGCATGATTTCACCCGAAGAATGCCGTCGTGTGACGTTGCGAATTCCGTTCCGCTCACTTTGAAATAACAAAACAATGGAACAAATGAAACGAGAAGAATCAGTTAATAAAAGATACCCATAATAATATGTTAGTTTTTTTAACGTCGAACCATTCGTTGGATAATCTACAATTTGTCTTCCCCTTACATAATGTTCCGTACAATATATGGTTCGACTCCAAACAGATTTATGAGTTCGTTAATGTTGCGACATTCTTTGAGACATTCTCTACTGAATGTTTTTATTACCAAAATAGTGTTATGAAAGATGACATTGATACTATTTGCAGTTTTAAAAAACAATATTTGAGTTATTTATTTAACAATGGACAATCATTGTATAGTTGTAATGTAAACGCGACAGCCTGTTGCTGCTGTGTGTATTAAACAAGCCGGCCATCAAATTCAACCTTCATCGTGCGTGCGCAGTTTGGGTGTGATATTTGACTGTAACCTGAAAATGTAGCGGCAGATTGCTAATACACGCTGTACTGTGAAAATTACCAGATCAGAAACATTGGACCAATCTGCCTAAACTGAGTACTGAGTAATAAATCGTGTAAAATATTGTTTCACGCGCTAATGACATCCCGCTTAGACTATGGCATCTCACATCGTTATGGTCTACCAAACAATGTGATGCAACGTCTGCAGAGGGTGCATAACTGTGCCGCTCGCCTAATAACTCGCAATAGGAAGTACAAATATAAGAATTATCACTCCCGTTTTGCAGTGATTACACTGGATACCGATTCATCTTAGACGCTGTTAGCGTATTAATAATGGCAAGTTGTATAGCGCCGGTATTGAACGCGCATTGAATGGACTAGCGCCGAACTACTTGAATGAGTTAAATAGATGCCGACCCATCAACAGTACTCTACGATTTTCAATATGTCGGACACTACATAAGTATTTATGTTATTACTTGTCAGGAACGTTCCTGTAAACAGCCGTAGTATTTACATTCTTTGCTTGTTCCGGTAAGAAAACTTGTTACGCTTCGACTATCTAGTTCTGATTTACTTTTTATCCATACTAATTATATATTAGTATAGTCGCCTCTGGAATATGCTTCTTTCTCGTATTAAATCAGTTGACTGGATTTGTTTCTTGATTCTGAGATGGAATAACCCTTTTGTATTGATGCGCTCTAAGCTTGGTTTCTAAGGATGTAGGGGCAGTAGTATTATTATGATTGACCTATTAGTATACTCTTGTTGTTATATGTAAATATACACAACGACTACTTGCATAAAATAATTATATACCATGTCGTCTTGCTGTTAGGATCAGACAATGTGCTACTGTCACTGCTTTGTGTTGTAGTAGGTTCTTCTGTTTTGGACTCTGCAACTAGCACATCGAAAATAAAACACAGAGAAAGGTAAATTATTTAATGTATTATTAGAGTGTAGTTGTTCAAAATGCTTTATGGAGTGTGTGTGAGTGTGTGTGTGTGTGTGTGTGCGTGCGTGAGTGTGCGTGCGTGTGTGCGTCTGTGTGTATGTGTATATGTGTATGTTGCTGCGTGTGCGTGTGCGTGTGCGTGTGCGTGTGCGTGTGCGTGTGCGTGTGCGTGTGCGTGTCTGTGTGCGTTTGCGGGTGCGAGTGCGAGTGCGAGTGCGAGTGCGAGTGCGAGTGCGAGTGCGAGTGCGTGTGCGTGTGCGTGTGCGTGTGCGTGTGCGTGTGCGTGTGCGTGTGCGTGTGCGTGTGCGTGTGCGTGTGCGTGTGCGTGTGCGTGTGCGTGTGCGTGTGCGTGTGCGTGTGCGTGTGCGTGTGCGTGTGCGTGTGCGTGTGCGTGTGCGTGTGCGTGTGCGTGTGCGTGTGCGTGTGCGTGTGCGTGTGCGTGTGCGTGTGCGTGTGCGTGTGCGTGTGCGTGTGCGTGTGCGTGTGCGTGTGCGTGTGCGTGTGCGTGTGCGTGTGCGTGTGCGTGTGCGTGTGCGTGTGCGTGTGCGTGTGCGTGTGCGTGTGCGTGTGCGTGTGCGTGTGCGTGTGCGTGTGCGTGTGCGTGTGCGTGTGCGTGTGCGTGTGCGTGTGCGTGTGCGTGTGCGTGTGCGTGTGCGTGTGCGTGTGCGTGTGCGTGTGCGTGTGCGTGTGCGTGTGCGTGTGCGTGTGCGTGTGCGTGTGCGTGTGCGTGTGCGTGTGCGTGTGCGTGTGCGTGTGCGTGTGCGTGTGCGTGTGCGTGTGCGTGTGCGTGTGCGTGTGCGTGTGCGTGTGCGTGTGCGTGTGCGTGTGCGTGTGCGTGTGCGTGTGCGTGTGCGTGTGCGTGTGCGTGTGCGTGTGCGTGTGCGTGTGCGTGTGCGTGTGCGTGTGCGTGTGCGTGTGCGTGTGCGTGTGCGTATGTGCCTTTGTATAGGTGTGTATGTATGTATGTATGTGAGAGTATGGGCGTGTGGTAGGTAAGTGTGTGTATGTGTGCGCGCGTGTGTGTATGCGTGAGATGTTTGCGTGTGTATGAACGAATGTTTACGTATATGTGGCTCACAGGCTTACGTGGGTGTTTGCGTGTTCTTTTTTTATGTTGACATTCATTCAATACCTCCGTGCACTTTAGACGTCTCTTCGCTGTGCGCCTTTAGAAGTCTGGTAAACGTCTCACTGCGCATAGCCACCTCTTCGTACGTTCCCATGTCGACGATACGACCTTCATTGAGAACGACGATGCTGTCGACCAATGGCAGCACTGTGATGTTGTGCGTGGCAAGGAGCCTTGTCTACAAATACAAATACACAACCGTCACATACAACACAAATAAAATAACATTATATTATTCCAAAATAAACATTAATTCGCATCGTTCATGAAAATCTAGAAGATGATATGTACAGTTCATGATATCTTAATGATGTTTTCATAAATCATGTTTACATCAACGCTATTGGACGAATATTCTTTGGGCTCGAAAGAATATACTTTTAATGGACAAACTTGACATTCGATGTCATGGAATTACTTCAGTAAACTAAGAGATGCTTGAATGTTGGAGTGTAAGACTCACAACAGAGTGGCACAATTCGTTAAAACTTGACCCGAAATGCCATCACGACCAGCATTTTTCCGCACATTTGTACACTGAGATATTGTCAACAGATTTGCTTCAATTCGCAGTTTACCACATCATCTAAATCAAAATATATGTATGTCCATTTAAGACAGCATAGCGCTACCTCTCTGAGGTCATGGCCCACCTTATGCGCGAGTAGACCAGTCGGGCCGATGACGTGCTGGAAGAGATGCTTGGCGACGTGGACATCGACTGCACTGAGCGGGTCGTCGAGAAGGTAGACGTCTGTGTCCTGGTAGACGGCTCGCGCCAGACTCACTCGGTGTCTCTGACCGCCGCTCAGGTTGATGCCCTACAACCAGGAGATAGCAAGACATACCAAGAATTAAACTAAATCGCGTTCTCTGGCTG
>OZ024864.1:37468229-37470729 GCA_964017155.1 Oasisia sp. SBJ-2009 | reverse complement strand
ACGGGGTAGCGCCCGACTACCTGAGTGAATTGTTCAACTACAGACACGTAAACAGAACTCTACGATCTGCCTCACAGCCGCCCCTTTTGTCCACACCGTGGGTGACAGACTGTCACCCACGGTGATCACCGTTTCGCCGTCTGCTCGGCAGTTCTATGGAACAATTTGCCGTCATTGATCAGGACTGCCTCAACAGTACACAGTTTTAAGACACTTCTAAAAACTCATTTATTTAGGCAAGCTTTTTTGTAATTTAACTTTTTGTGTTTTAATTTATCATGTTTAAATCAATTAGTGTATTTAAAGTTATTTTACTTTATTGATGTACTTTTATTTTATATATATATATTTTTTTATTATGTTCCTATTTGTCAAATGCTATCTTCATGCTTTTAGATACTGTATTTTAGGTATTTTAGGTATTCTTTACACAATTACTTTTATGTATGTTTGTAAAGCGCCTGAGATCAATTTTAATTGATCGGGCGCTATATAAGTATTGTATTATTATTATTATATTACTACTACTACTACTACTACTACTACTACTACTACTACTACTACTACTACTACTACTACTACTACCACTACCACTATCACCACCACTACCACTACCACTACCACTAACACTACCACTACCACTACCACTACCACTACCACTACCACTACCACTACCACTACCACTACCACTACCACTACCACTACCACTACCACTACCACTACCACTACCACTACCACTACCACTACCACTACCACTACCACTACTACTACTATTACTACTACTACTGTCTTGATATATGAAACTAATAACCTGCACAGCGCATGTTCCAGACAGACGAGTCATTTCTCCCAACATGGCCGACATCAACGATGACTTGCCACTCCCCACGTGACCAACAATGGCCACGAGTCTTCCACGTGGCACATGAAGATCAATTCTAAAGAAGCAAACCAACAGTAATAGCTATAACTAATAATATTAAAATAATCGCGTGATTGTATATCATGGTAGCAGCAATTGCCAGCAACAATTGGTGAATTGCCGTTTTCAAATCAAATCAAATTGTATTTCGCAACAACAATATTACATTCAAATCTACCAATTAACCCAATCCGTCGTCTACAAAGCAACGTAGAACAGACAACTGAGGGGAAAAAAATAATGCATAGTACTAATTAGCTTAGAACCTTCTTTGTAGCATGGCATCGTATCATTAATCGTAATTGTTTGTGTAATAGTAACAGTTTCAATGCGAGTAAAATCATTTGTTCCGTAAAGTATTACCACCAGTCAATAAAATGTATCTACTATACACATATGTAAACAGTATATCTATTCGTTTATTTATCCACACGTTTACGCAAAATGCAAAAGGAATAGCATCAACTGCCTCTATATAAATGCCCAAAAATAAGATACTGGAAGGAACCGTAAATAGTGAGCTTGGCCTTACTCTTTGAGGACGGGCTTCGCACCGCCCCAGGTGAACGTTGCTTTCTCAAATACAACCACATCTGCACCTACTGAAAATATGAACAAACAGCAGCATGGTTATGTAAACTATAGTCATTGTAAATTCACTAAATATAGTGCACCCACTCGTTGGTAAACGTAATTCACTCAATACTTCTTACTGGTGGACAATGCAGATCTTCTATATCTATTGTGTAGGATTCCGAATAGTATTTGACATTTCACCACTACCAGAAAGTTTATCCTAGGACACTATGCTGCGTGCATACTTTGGGAAGTTTTCAATCACTACAATTATTGCGCTAAGAAAAAGCTAAGGAAGACCTTGAAGTTGCACAAAACACTATCATCGTTTATAGCCAACTTGAGAGACTATCCCCAAAAAACAACTCAATTTAATAGTAACTATCTTATAACTAACACACCGACGAACTATTCGTAACGGATTAACACGATAGTTTAGTTATGCAAATTGTATTGTTGGCAAAATAGTCTGCGAATTAAATATATTCTTTTTTCGTTTGTCCAGTTGAAACAGAAACGGTTGCAGTGCCATTATTATTTCAAAAGCCTGCATGAAATGTAGTCATTCATATACTTCTACCAAGATCATCGTTGCTGGGATCAGGAAACGTTCTGTGTGTGTGTGTGTGTGTGTGTGTGTGTGTGTGTGTGTGTGTGTGTGTGTGCGTGCGTGCGTATGGGCGTGTGAAAGCATGTGTGTGGTGAGTAAATATAAATGTTGTTCTGTTTGTAACGAGGTATGGTAGTACGTGTGTATAATTAGTCGTATTTATGCAATAATTACTGAATATCTACTGCAATTCAGCTGTTGTGATATATGGAAAACTAAAGATACTGTGAAAAGCGTTTGTTTGATATACTTTCAGCGAAATAACACGTTTAAACACATGTATTCCCTATATACTTATATTCTAATTATCGGTAACTAACTCCGTAAGAATGTGTTGCCATCATTCGATGTATTCAGAAAATCGATACAGCCTTTATACATACATGTATAGC
>OZ024864.1:37448229-37455729 GCA_964017155.1 Oasisia sp. SBJ-2009 | reverse complement strand
ATATTACTGCGGTAGTGTCAAAATTTGAGCAAATTCGTTCACTCCTCATTGCTCAAATTCACTCAGCTGTACGAAGGAGTACCTGTCTGTATTGCGGTCTGGCTGAATGTTTCCCAGTCACGATTAGATGGTGTTGAACAATTTTGCCGGGGAGTAATGTCAGCCGTTCTAAGCAATAGATATTGCGCTGTATATACGAACATCCATTTTTATTTGTTGTTGTTGTTTATTGTTGTTGATGATGTTGTGGTATTGTGTTGGTTACACATGCTTTGTTTGTGTAGAATTAGTTGGATACATAGATGCATATGCATTAACAACACTGACGTCACGGTAATTGCATTATAAGTACCATAGTCAGATCACCTACTGTATGAAACCACTGCCTGGTGTTTGAGTGCAGACGAATGCCCTCTACTAGCACCAGAAGCAACCAGAAGATCCACAATACGCCGGACGACTTCACGCATGTCTTTCGTTCTAGCATAATGATAGCGATAACCAGAATCTGTGCACAAGTGAAAAAGTAATATTACGTGTCCGCGTATTTAACCGAGTAGGTATGTATACATATACTAAACCCATACGTCTACGGACGTACATATATTGGCAAGCACACTTTCACCCAATAGCGCCTAAACATACAAACAAACAAACAAACAAATAAATACAAACACACAATCGCGCAAACGCGCAATCGCGCAATCGCGCAATCGCGCAATCGCGCAATCGCGCAATCGCGCAATCGCGCAATCGCGCAATCGCACAATCGCACAATCGCACAATCGCACAATCGCACATTCACACAATCACACAACCACACAACCACACAACCACACAACCACACAACCACACAATCACACAAACACACAAACACACAAACATACACCCACAAACACACAGGCACACACACGCGCGCACAGACACACACACACACACACTCACACATACACACACACACACACACACAGCACTACACGACCGGATGTATCATTTGATCAGAAGGAATGTTAACACGCAAACTGTAGGTTCTAGCTTATTAAAATGCAAAGCAGTGTTTAAACAAAGCTGTCGGCACATTGACATAGGTATCGATACAAGTTGCTCTGCGTCGTAGCTGTTAATAAGTTACGAAATATGCACCACCGTAAACGTCACCATTGTTACGATTTGCAAAGCCGGTCGAAGTATCGATGCTGGAGATTCCAGGTGTTGACAGATTTCGCGATACACAGCCACAGCTAGGTCGAGTATGAGTAGTGTCAACTGTAGCACCGCAATAATCTAAACAACACAAGAGGCAAGTGTAGGCTACTTCGGCTCGTCATTGATAGACAACTTGGTAGAGCTAATGAATGTTATATTGATATTTTAAAATAGCGTATGCATATTATTGTATAGAAAATAGTCGTCCTGCCTCATGCGTCCTGCAAATAACGAGAATGATAAATACATTACATACATAAATATATATAGATAAACACACATATAATAATATATTATAGATGTATATATATATATATATATATATATATATATATATATATATATATATATATATATACAGATACGTATACAAACACATAGTCACACACACACACAGAACCACCTGGACTGAAACAGACACATATTGAGTGGGAGAGAGAGAGAGACAGGGAGAGAAGGTGAGTAGGAGGCAGACATACAAAGTCACACACACACGCACACACACACACACACACACACACACACACACACACACACACACACACACAAACAAACACACACACACACACACCCACACACACACACTCACTCACTCACTCAATCACTCACTCACTCACACGAGACACAAGAGAGAGGAGATACAGAGAGTGAGCGAGAGAGAGAGAAAGAGTGAAAAAAGAGCGAGAGAAAGGGGGGAGATGGAGATAAAGAGAAAGATACGTTCAAAGACTAAAATGTTAATTTGCCGTTATATATTTTTCTCACCAGTTTTAATCTACAGAGGAAACTCCAAGATATTGCGCGACATCTCGCGGACTTATTCTTCAAATATGTCACATACACCGGTGACGCGAGCAACAACCATCCGTACGATGACCACGTGATCACGGTATCTTGGAAACAATACGTCAAGTCTGGGTCGGCCGTGTCAACAGACAACTGACGACTCTGGAGGAAACATAATACCTCAAATTATTTACTATTGTAGCATATGAAGTTCGTGCGCATGTATGTATGTACGTATGTATGTATGTATGTATGTGTATATATATATACATATATACTTATATATATGTATATATATACATATGTAAATAAATGTTCTGGGGGGTGACGTTCCACAGCAGTCTCCAGGCTATAATGTCATAAATCGACCACTAGGGGGCAACCTTCCCATTGAGCTTAAGCAACGCATTTGGAATGGCGATTTCATTCCAATGCACACTTTCCTGAAAGAGCATGACTTGGACGACTCCCAAAATCAGCGCGTATCATTAGAACTCACCCAAATAGGCACTCAGCAAGCTTTGACTATGGCCAAGTCCCATTCCAGTAAGCCCATTTCGTCTTATAGTCAGTGGGTCTCTGCATTCTCTATTTATGCAGCTGTAATGACAGAGCGCTTTCCCAACCTTGCCCCTAGTCTCTTTAAACACATTTCCGACATTGGGGACATGGAACGTCGGTTTGGAGGAATGGCTTGGCGTTCCTACGATGAGTCTTTCCGCAGGGAGAAAAAAGCACACCTGTTGGAATTTGGCCAGATACACTGGGATCTCCGCTTTCGCTGCCTCGAGCAACCAACACAAGCAGGTCGTCCTCCCTTTCTTAACCCGAACACCCGCAGCCCAATCATCCGGGGTGTTCCCTCTAGGACTGGGCGATACACCACTGGTCAGTGTTTCACTTTCGAGAAGTCAGGTTCTTGCGGCAAACCAGCTTGTCCCTACAAACATACATGTGCTAAATGCTCCGGTGCTCACCAGTCCCGCAACTGTGGTCGTCGACCACCCATTACCAAGGGCAGTCGTCCCAACGTCCAGCCACACGCTCCCAACGTCAATCAGACGGGACGTGCTCGCCGCTTACCTGCTCCATTATGATGAACAGGAATCAACCATCCTGCTCAATGGCTTTACAAACGGGTTTTCCCTTCACTACGAAGGCCCACATAATTTTCGCACTTCAGGAAATCATCGTTCTGCTCTCCAGGCACAGTCTCTTGTTGATGATAAACTAATGAAAGAAATTTCACTTGGACGCATTGCTGGGCCGTTTACTACACCTCCATTCACAGATTTTCATTCATCCCCACTTGGCTTGATACCTAAACATGACCTGGGTAAATTCAGGCTCATTCATGATTTATCCTTCCCACAAGGTGACTCAATCAATTTTCATACTTCAAAACAGTTCACGAGTGTTCAGTATGAAACATTAGATCACGTGGTAGACCTTGTACATGAATGTGGGCAGGGTTGTTTCATCGCTAAGGCTGACATTAAAGATGCGTTCCGGCTAATCCCAATTAACCCTCAAGATTATCATCTGTTGGGCATGACATGGAATGGACAATTTTACTATGATAAGGTATTACCTATGGGATCTGCTATTAGCTGTCAGACTTTTGAGCGTTTCAGCAGGGCAGTCCAATGGATCCTACAGCAGCAGTTCGCTGTCGACAGCGTCACACATTTACTGGATGATTTCATATTTGTTAGTGAAAACGAATCGGTATGTCACACTTATCTCCAATCATTTGAGCAGCTGTCACTCCATCTAGGTATCCCTCTCAATCAGGAAAAGACTTGTCTGCCTTCCACTTGCCAGACTGTGTATGGCATTGAGGTGGACACTCTAAAGTTAGAGCTTAGATTGCCAGCGGACAAGTTAGCGAAGGCTACTATGTTAGTGGATCGCTTAGCAAAGCGTCGGACAGTAACTTTGCGTGATTTACAGGGGTTAATAGGTTTTCTGAGTTTTTGTTGTCTCGCCATAGCATGTGGACGTCCGTTTCTCAGACGTTTAATTCAGCTGACCCGCGGTATTACCCGTCCACATCATTATGTCACTTTGAACAGTGAGGCACGAGCCGACTTACAAGCCTGGAATACTTTCTTGTGCTCGTTTAATGGAAAATGCATGTTCTTGGATCACAAATTTCTTTCCTCTGATACGATCAAGCTGTACACAGATGCATCCAGTGACATTGGTTTTGCAGCCATATTTGGCAAAAAGTGGGTGGCTGGCAAATGGCATAGATCTTTTTCATCAGCTGACATCACACTCCTTGAACTATATCCATTAGTCTTGCTTACTGGAATGTTTGGTGACTATTTCGCTAACCATTGCATTCTATTCATGACAGACAATGCAGGTGTCGTTGAAATAGTCAATAAGTTAAGTTCCAAGAATCAGCAAATCATGAAGCTGGTGCGAATGCTGGTGTTGTTCTGCTTGAAGTATAACATTCTGTTTCGCTGTCAACATGTTCCAGGATATCAGAACATTATTGCTGATCACCTGTCTCGCTTTCAGATAGACGAGGCAAAACGTGCAGCCAGGTGGTTAGATGCCGAACCTTCGGTAATACCGGAGTCACTGAGGCCCCCAATGCTTCTCGATTAGAACGCGATTTAATTAGATCATCACTGGCTCCCACGACAAGGGCTTCATACCGCTCTAGTCTTGGTAGGCTCAAAACTTATCTGGCTCTCAGTGCACCTGGTATCAAATCACTTCCTTTGTCACAGGGACACCTTGCCGGTTTCATCACACATATGTTTTCATCTCACTATGCAGCATCAACAATCCTCTCCGCTGTCTCGGCAATCACATTCAGCCACAAGATTGTGGGTTTGCCAGACCCAGCAGACAGTTTTTATATCAAAAAACTGTTGATTGGAGTTCAAAAACAGGCAGGGTCGGTCGACTCACGACGCCCAATTGATCTCCCCATGCTGGCTCGGTTGGTGGCTGCAACACAGATAGTTATACCGGATGTGTTTTTGCAGTGTTGCATATCTGCTATGTATATGTTAGCGTTCTATGGTTTTTTGCGCATTGGTGAAATCACCAAGCGTCCAGGTGGACATGTCGAAGATCTCATACAGTTGCAAGATCTTAAGTTTCCATCTGGACAAGGAAAACTTTCCATGCAACTTTCCATACGTCATTACAAACATCAACATGGCAACAGGCCATTCCTTCTGGAAATTACCGCAAAGTCTCGTCATTGTCCTATACTTGTCATGAAACGATACCTCCGTGTTCGTGGTTCCACACCTGGCCCCCTCTTCATCTTCGCCGATCACACACCAATATCAGCCTCCTATTTCGCCAGACAGCTGGCGACTTGTCTGTCACATTGTGGATATAACACCACCATGTACACCGGACACTCCTTCCGCATTGGGGCGGCGACAACGGCTGCTGAAAGGGGTTGTACGGACATTCAGATCCAAACTATGGGTAGATGGAAATCCAACGCTTTCCGACGCTATATTCGCATCCCAATGATGCATTCATCATAAGACGTTATGTTCTGAATCACGAAAATATCATTTCATGGCTAGCCCAGTCCACCTGGCAGCATGCTCAGCCGGTGTTGAGTGTCAGGTGGAATAGATTACAGCAATGACAGTTATGCTTCCGACTTTGCATACGTTCGCTTGTTTCTAATGCTACAGCGGCTTTACAAGTTTCTACTCTTGATTAGTCCTCCCTGGCTTGCTCAGCCGGTGCTGAGTACAGATGGGGTCGTATATTTCGCAAATTGTTCATACGCTCGTGAAATTTCCTACAGCATTACTTCGCATATATATGGTCATTTATTCCTGTCTATTCCTGTCACAGGTGCTAAAATTGAGATTCTTTAAGCTAGTACTCATCGTCATGCTCAGCCGGTGCTGAGTGTTACGTGGGTGGTTTCTTTCTTGGACCTGTCACATATTCATCTCATTACAAGGTTATCCATTGTTTCCAACTATGTACACAGGCGCCCATATATCACTCGTTCTATAAGCAGGATCTCCCTTTCATGCTCAGCCGGTGCTGAGTGTCACGTGGGTGGCTTTTGTCTTGTAGCTGGCAGATATTCATCAAATATTCATCACATTGCCAGGGTATTTCTACTTGCATTACTTCAGTTCCTTCTATCTGTTTACAAAGATGCAACATTTCTTCCTCCCTGGTATGCTCAGCCGGTGCTGAGTGTCTCATGGGTCACGTTTGCCTATAATTTTGCATATTTCTCCAGGTCTATATGGTTGCTATCTGTCCTAGGCCTTGGGTGGGGGGACACTGCTCACAAGGAACCGTGTCTATGGCGGTTGACCCCTCACCTTTGTTGCTTCCAAATACTAGTGGAAGATTAGCAGTGCTGGGAATGTTATATATCATGTATGTAGGATAGGATTTGGTAATAAAATTTGCCCTTTTACACACTTAATATATGTTGTCAAGTGTTTATATTGTTGCACCAAACGAGCTACGGCCTCATTGCTTTCTGGTAGGATACATAAATGCGAAATTCTAGCATTAGAATAATATTTATGTAGCTGCTAGAGAGTAACCCATCTACCCTCGGAGGAAATGGACTGGTCCCTCACGAGATCAGGCGGGAGCGGGCCTCCGCCATCACTTCGATTGCTACCGCCCGCGCGAAGACAACACAAGTTTAAGAGTTATTTGAAAACCTCCACCTCCTCTCCGCCTCCTCTTTAGACACATAATGTGCATACCATGTATTGTATAATTGTATGTAGGTCCACGTTAGGACAGTACAATTGCGTGTTACTTATTCTATAATGTGTATTTTCATGTTGTGTTGTATTTATATTAATCTGTACATGACGACCCTAATATGTATTTAGACATAACAGTGCATTACGTACACGTGTTTACATGCCTCGCTACAATTCGTTAGTCTTGCTGCTACGAACTTTTATTGTATTTGTGGTGATCGGCAGATGGCGACACCAATATGTACTAAGATGTCACAATAATTACGTGTTTTACTGCCATCGCTGTATTTCGGTTGTCTTGTAACTAAGACCTGTTAATGTAGCGGTTGACCCCTCACCTTTGTTGCTTCCAAATACTAGTGGAAGATTAGCAGTGCTGGGAATGTTATATATCATGTATGTAGGATAGGATTTGGTAATAAAATTTGCCCTTTTACACACTTAATATATGTTGTCAAGTGTTTATATTGTTGCACCAAACGAGCTACGGCCTCATTGCTTTCTGGTAGGATACATAAATATATATATATATTATATATATATTATATATATATTATTTTGTTATGTAATGTAGTTACAACAAGGAAAATGTCGTTAAGGTTTTGTTGAAAAGATTGTCCTATTTCTTATATCGAAATCGAGAAACGCCGGAACATATAATGATGTAGCTAATTTCTTTCAAACAAACATGTAAACATTCGTTTTGCATATGGACTATAATTTCTAAGTCAATACAAGTTATTTAATCCAAAGGTGACCATAGCAACAT
>OZ024864.1:37430729-37443229 GCA_964017155.1 Oasisia sp. SBJ-2009 | reverse complement strand
CGACTCGAATGACGCGGAGACAGCGGGAGGTGGGACTGAATCGACGGCAGAGCAAACATGGGCGACATGGGCAGATGGAACCCGTGATACAGATGCTGCTGATGTTGTACGGACGGCGAAAACATCTTCTCACTGTACATGTACGGCGATTCGAACGCAGTCGGTTCACTTGTGTCGATGCATAAGGCTTTGAAGTTGCGTCTCATTGGAACGGAAGCGACGGTTTTATTCTGTTTGCCGGCGGCCTCTACACCGGAGGTTTTTGTCAGACCTGTCGTCCTGTCGGAGTTATCGCAGCATCTGAGACCTCTTATTTTGGAACCAAGACTGCAAAAATCGGTCGTTGTAATGATAAGAATTCAACCATGTCTTTGCTTTTGCAGATATTTGCACCGATAAGCAATTACCTAGATTATGTCAAACAAAGAGTTCATGTTTGATGGAGTTTCGTTTGCATCACCAGGGAGCAATTGGATAGATGTAGTGCCTTAGTAATGCCGATGTAGTTTATAGTCACACGACTGAGCTACATAAATTCTGAGCGAGCCGAAGAATCCCATTCCGACTGCCAATTCTATAAGTATTAACATTAACATATCCCCAACTGTGAGTAAATATACAAAGGGGAGCAACTGTTTACTTTATTCATTCTGTACATAATAAACACGTGACGACAATGATTGCACAATGTCTACTGGCGCCATCTGGGCCGCTGTTCGCCACATATATATGTATAGTCTTGGATACTGAGGCACACAATGTGGTGGCCGCCAATTTGAGCATCAAACGACGGCCTGTGGCTATATGACTTTGCATATTTATCAATCGGGCGCCAGGGCCGCTTTATCGTAGAATAGGATAGAGACGATGTCTGGCTCTCAGGCCAAATTTGAAATAGCAAACTAAATACTAAATGCCATATAACTATTCAAAAGTATGCTAATAATGGAACGTGTCACATACAAATTACACATAAATTATATTTGTCTTTGTTCGTTTTTCATCTCTTTTTTCATGTTACACTTTTAATTTTACGTAGCTATTGTAAAGCTTAATTTCGGTATCAAATCATACATACTATATACACTTTAATTATTATATACAGCGGAAAACACAAGTCGGTTAATAAATCTAAAACAGGGACGCCATCTCACAGCATCGAGCAGTAACAGTGACTGACAGCTCAGTGAAAAGGTAACTCTAGTAGCCATGAGTCCAGAGGAGCAAGTAACCGAATTAATATAGCGCCTCGCTATTATGCCAATCGAACGATGACTTATAACCGGTGACTGTTGTTCCCCGTTTTGCATCAACGCCGCAGGCGACGCTGGATTGTCCTCTACTGGTTGTGGGTGTTGGTGTGTAGGTGAGTGATTATGTGGTCGGATGCAAGCAAGATGCAGGACGCCCCCTCTCCACGTCGCTGAAAGATCCAATGGAACAGCAGGGCCGTTACAATTTGGCACCAGCGAGCGCCGCCGCAGAGGCTGCCAGAACGAGGTTGTAGAAAACCACGAACTGCATTTGAGACTCCGACTCTGTATTTTCTGTCTGGGTTGATTGACTCCCGTAGCCTTTTCTTCTCCCGAGAATGGAGGTTTGAAAGCAGAGTTTCCCTTCTCCTAGCTAAGCTCCCATCCATCACATCCATCCATCCATCAATCCATCCACCCATCAATTCATACATCCATTCATCCACCCATCCATCCATCCATCCACCCATCCATCCATCCATCCATCCATCCATCCATCCATCCATCCATCCATCAATCCATCCATCCATCCATCCATCCAGCCAGCCAGCCATCCAGCCATCCAGCCAGCCAGCCAGCCAGTCATCCATCCATCCATCCATCCATCCATCCATCCATCCATCCATCCATCCATCAAGCCATCCATCCATCCATCCATCCATCCATCCATCCATCCATCCATCCATCCATCCATCCATCCATCCATCCATCCATCCATCCATCCATCCATACATACATACATACATACATACATACATACATACATACATACATACACACACACACATACACACACACATACATACATACATACATACATACATACATACATACATACATACATACATACATACATACATACATACATACATACATACATATATGCATACATATATATATATACGTGCATACATAAATACATACATATACAGTTTGATAAAAAAAAACATAATAAGGTGGGTTTAGTTGCATGTTACGAACAAAATATTCTTCATCCGATTTTTGACAACTTTAAACTGGTGTGTAGACTTAATATATATACACACACATATATATATATATATATATATATATATATATATATATATATATATATATACATATGAATAAAATAAGTTCATACGTCGTGACATTTTTGTTGTCGGACGACGTCAGCTGCAGATTTGACAAGGGACGACGTCAGCTGCAGATTTGACAAGTCCGCGTCGTGACACTTGTGTTGTTGTTCCACAGTGTCGGACAACGTCAGCTTCTGTGTCTCGCCCGGGCTCTGCTGGCCAAGACGAAGATCGTGATTCTGGACGAGGCGACGGCGGCGGTGGACGTGGCCACTGACCAGGTGATACAGCGCACCATCCGTCGGGAGCTGGCCGAGTGCACTCTCATCACAGTCGCCCACCGCCTCAACACAGTGCTCCAGTACGACAGGTAGACGACCGTCTCTAGCAGACATGTTATACTTTTACTGTTAAAAGAGATTCTTTGAGACCGGAGAGGGATACTTTCGTGTCCGAAATTAAAATGAAAAAATATATCTAGTACGTCAGTATACGTACACACAAAAGTTGCATCATATAGACATACAGTTAGGTAACGACGATTTTCGAAATTCGCTTGTGACTTGTGGCAACAAAGGACGCCCTTCACCACATATTTATGTATAAGGACCGATACTACATTCATTAATATGGGTCTTTCTTCTTTGCTGTCCAACGTGTCAGATTAAGACATCAGTGTAGGGTTTCGTCCGTTACATGCTTTGCTCGTTGGTGAGAGAATATTCCAATTTGATATTTGAAACCTCTCCCGCAGTGGACACAGAAGATGGTAGGGGCAGAAGCATCAGGAATGCCATGGCGGATATTGTGATCATGTATTTTTGTGATATATGTTCTTCCATATGGCGTTTTCCTTTGCAATATAGGTAGCGTATTACTGAATAGGCCACATCACGTTCCCAACCGTACTGACAGCTGTTTCGGTTGATTTCCGTTACTTTCCGGGAACATTCAAATGAGCCTTAGCTAAAGAAAAGTTCAAAATGAGATCAATCGAAGTTTCACCTTAATTGTTTAAATACGTGTGTCATTTCAACGAGGCGATACATTGTGTTTTGACGTGCCACATGTAGTGACGTTCACAGTTTGTAATTTATTCCAGACTGATGGTTCTGGACGCTGGTCAGATCCGTGAGTTCGACACCCCTCGTCGACTCCTCAACAACCGTCGGTCAGTCCTGTACGCCATGGTCAAGGCAACAGAAAAAACTGTCAACTGACGTCTCTTTGCGCACGCTAACAGATTGACCGATCCGTCACGTTTTCAGTTGCTTAGCAACAGCTCCGTCGCGCGATCACAAACGGATGCCGAATACGTGGTGTTTTCGAGCATTTCAGTGTGTATTCTGTTGACAGTTCCAGATTAAGAATGACATAGAAAAAGTGAATGCGGCAACTGAGAATAAAAAGTGTAAAATCGATATGTATTTTGACCACACATATACATATAACATTTATTAGCTATACCATGTTGGCAAAGAGTACAAATATATATATATATATATATATATATATATATATATATATATATATATATGTATATATATATATATATATATATATATATATATATATATATATATATATATATATATATATATATATATATATATATATATATAAATACATATATATATTGGGTTTTTCATTTGCAGTTCTTGCGCCATACACTACGAATATACACATAGGAAGATCAATAAGAATATTTTACAAGGCCATTTATAATATATGCGGAACAAGGTACATTTCTTTGACAAGAAGTACACAGTTCCAGTATATTGTCTAACAGTATTGTCTCACCTCAGACTCCTCTGTTTCACTTCCCCTTTCAAAGTGTGACGTGTCCAGAACTACAGCCGGCGAGATATTGGCGTCAGAATTCTACAATGTCGTGAGAAGCCGGTTCTGGCACGGCGTTGCTGAATGCGAAGCTGTGCCTATTAGCAAGAGGGAGACACAACATCAGGTAACTGAATGGATCCTCGTAGGCCGACCAAGTGCTACGTCGATGTGATGATGATGAAGGCAAGCTTTGGATGGTGGATACAGGAAACAGTTAGGCCAACTGGACAACGAGACGACCTGAACGACTCGGAGACAACGAGAGGTGGGACTGAATCGACGGCAGAGCGAACACAGGCGACATCGGCAAATGGAACCCGTGATAGAGTTGCTGCTGATGTT
Source organism: Oasisia sp. SBJ-2009 (assembly GCA_964017155.1). NCBI lineage: Eukaryota > Metazoa > Annelida > Polychaeta > Sabellida > Siboglinidae > Oasisia > Oasisia sp. SBJ-2009. The sequence continues at coordinate 37,438,734 of OZ024864.1, read as the reverse complement.
GTTCGGGAAGCGAAATCATCTTCTCACTGTACATGGACGGAGATTCGAACGTAGTGTCGATACGTAGAAGTTTGAGGTTGCGACTCGTCAGAACGGAAGCGTCGTTTTTCTTCCGTTTCCCGGCGGCCTCTACACCGAAAGTTTTGCCCGACCTGTCGTCCTGTCGGAGTTGTCGCAATATCTGAGACCTCTTATTTTGGAACCAAGTCTGCAATAATCGGCCGTTGTAATTATAAGAATTCAACTATGTATTTGTTTTTGCAGATGGTTGCATCGATACGTAATTACAAGATTATGTCACCCGAATCATTAGTGTTTGTTTAGGTTTAATTAGCCTCAACAGGGATCAATTGGGGAGATTTTAGACAACGTCATATCCCCCCCGCAATATTCACCACGTATCTTCGCCTTTGCGATGACATGTAACAATAACGTGTGGAATATTTTAGGGTAGTTGCATACAAGTTTAGTAATCTCTTAATGACGCGTATTTTGCGATGATATCAGCCATGGATTAATATAAAACAATATTATGGCAGTCTGACAGCTGGCTGTTGGGTCGTTTGACACATAATTATGTTTTTCTTGTTTTAAGCAGGATCGTAAATAATCATAATATGTATTGTCTTATCCATGCGTTTAAGAATCACTTGCCTGCGTATCGTTAACATAATTGATCCTGAAATCACAAATAATTTAGACAAACATATGAGGATAGGCGGTACAAATGACGGATTGTCAGGTGCAGTAGTCCTATCATTTATTTCAAATGCGATCGTCTTTCTCATGGTCAATGCCGATGTAGTTTATAGTCACAGGACTGAGCTACAGAAATTCTGAGCGAGCTGAAGAATCTCATGCCGACTGCCAATTATATAAGCATTAACACTAGCATACACCAAAGCGTGAGTAAATATACAACGGGAGCCACTTTATTTATTGTGTACATAAACACGTGCCAATTATTTGCACAGTGTCTGCTGGCGCCATCTAGGCCGCTGTTCGGTGCATATCTTCTTCTTATGGTTAGCTCATCATTCTATGTTAGCCACATGTTTGTGACTAGAGTATTGTCGAGCTTGGTTTTTAGAGTTGTCCTTCTCTAGAATTAGTGAGTCCACTACATGTTACACATTTACCCCCTGTGTGGGATGCTTCTCACTTGTATACAGTTGTAGCCACGGTTACTCTAGTCTCGCTTAACCGACTGACTGTCGGCTGCGGAACTACGCCGAGAAGACAGTCTGGTACCATTTATGGCTTTTGTTTGGTATCCGCATGATCTATACAATGCTGCCACCTCACGGACACTGCCGTAATACATATTTTTTATGAACAACTGCAAATTTGTATTTCTATTTATTTTGTGTTAATATAAGTTTAATTCTGAATAGTTTTTATAATACAGCATTATTTGATAAAAAAGGTATCCTTAATTAATCTGTATGCTATCCGTGTGGGGCTAGACAATGCTGCCACCTCACGGATACTGGTTAATCCTGCCGTAATTCTTATGTTATATACAACTGTAAATTTGAATGTTTACTTACTTTTGTGTTAATATAAGTTCAATGTTGAATACTTTTCATATGATATTATTATCTTGTAAAAGTATATCGTTATTTTAATTTTTATTTCCTAGTTGGCCTGAGAGCCAATCAGCGTTTCTACCCTAATCTGGGGTAAGGCTACCCGGATGTAGAAACTTAAACCCATTAATGTCCCAGGCGCAGTTGAGGGGCTTAAAAGTGCTGCCACCTCACGGAGTCTGGGTAACCGAGGCTACGGTTACTCAGGCACGGTGTGGTGGCCGCACATTGAGCACCACACAACTGCCTGTGGCTAATTGACTTTGCATTTTTGACCATCAGGCATCAGGGCCGCTTTATCATACAATATGGTAGAGACGATGATTGGCTCTCAGGCAAACGTTGACAGAACACACTAAATAATACTATGCCGTACAATTATTCAACATTAAACTGATGCTTGAACATGTCACATACAAAATGCACATACATTATATTTTTCTTTGTTCGTTTTTCATCTCACGTTTCATGTTGTACTTCTAATGTTTTATATAGCTATTGTACAGCTTAATTTGGCTCTTAAATCATACACACTATATAAACTATAATTATTATATACAGCTGTAAAAACAAATCTATTAATAAATCCAAAACAGCAACGCCATCTCACGGCATCGAGCAGCAACAGTGACAGCAATTTCACCAGACTATTTTACTACCAGTGGCGCCACATGGGGAATGACTGACAGCTCAGTGAAAAGGTAACTCTAGCAGTCGCAGTAGAAAGAAGCGCCGTGTGCTTGTGTTAATCCCTATATGCGCGCGCGTGCTGGTGTGTGCGTGTGTGTGAATGTGTGAGTGTGTGTACTTGCGCGCGCGCGTGTGTGTGTATGTGTGTGTGTGTGTGTGTGTGTGTGTGTGTGTGTGTGTGTGTGTGTGTGGGTGTGTGTGTGTTTGTGTGTGTGTGTGTGTGTGTGTGTGTGTGTGTGCGTGCGTGCGTGCGTGCGTGCGTGTTTGTGTTTGCGTGTGCGTGTGCGTGTGCGTGTGCGTGTGAGTGTGCGTGTGAGTGTGCGTGTGCGTGTGCGCGCGCGTGTGTCTGTGTGTGTGTGTCTGTGTGTGAGATAATTGTTAATGCCGTTGATTCTAACATACATGGCAAACCACCGTTCACAATCACTCTCGCTACAGATAGTTCACAGTCGTCAAGTTACCGTGACAGTTGTCGTTGCTTATTGCATTTTTATGGTACCGTTTTCAGCATGACAGTTTCAATTCTGACTGATTTCTTTTCAGGAGTTGCGTAAACTTGTTATAAACCTTACTTAATTTTTTGTAAATTCCAGTACTAACAATAAGTTAACAATTATAACATACACACACATTTATTTTATTTAAAAAACAAATTATTTAACTCTGAAAAACAGCAGTAATTCTTAATAATGCAAAGTTTGATGAGTAGTGGATGTATATATATATTCAATAATGACAGAATTTGAGTCCTTTTCCTTTTAGGGAATCTCGATGGGCTCATTTGAAAATAACTTGATATGATTTCCGATTATCTCTTTGAAACAAACGTACACAAAACAATTATTATGTAGATGCGAAGCTTGTAATGGCTACCATATTTGACTTGTCCTTCCCGAAATGACTGCAACATGAGATGAATACAAAATGCGAATATAATTCAGAAATGCATTTCTGTGCCGCAACAATACGGGACCCAGGAAGCTTACTAGTAATAACAATTATTTACTTACTTTACTTATGCCTCTTCGCTCGGGGGGAGCATAGGACATTGACCAAGGAACGCCACTGTTTTCTGTCCGTGGCCATCCTCTCCATTTCTCTCCTGGTGTATCCCATCTCCTTTGTTTCCTTTTCCGTGGCTCTGCCAGGAGTTTCGTGGCCGACCTCTTCTCGTCTCCCTTGGGGGTTCAATGTGAAAGCTTGACGGGTGGTTGTTTCTGGTTGTTTCCTGAGTGTATGTCCTATCCACCTCCATTTTCTCTTCTTTATTTCATTTTCTATGAGTAGATGCTTGGTCATTTTCCAGAGTGTAGTGTTGGGTACCTTGTCTGTTCACTTCAGGTGTAGTATTTTGTGCAGGCATTTGTTGATGAAGGTCTGTATCCATAGAGTAAAACTGCCTTGACATTTGAATTTAATATTCTCAGTTTGGTGTTAATTTTGATTTGTTTTGCTTTCCCTATTGTTCTCAATATGATGAATGCCACTCTTATTTTCTGTATCCTTGCTCTTACGTTTTCTTCTGTGCCTCGATTTTGTTGATTGTATGCCCAGGTACGTGAATGAGTATGTCTCTTCCAGTGGCTCTCCGTTCAATATAATGGGGTTGTTGTTCTTTGTGTTGGCTTTCATAATCTTTGTTTTGCTTATGTTGATGTTGAAGCCTAGCTGTGTTGATACCGTGTTTAGCAGCTCTGTTTTTCCTGCATCTGTTGATGTATCTGTGAGAGGAGAGCGAGGTCATCCGCTAAGTCCAGGTCCTCCAATTGGCTCCATGGTGTCCACTGGATCCCATTCCTTCTATTTGTTTTAGTCTTTTTCATGATCCAGTATATGGCGAGCAGGAATAGGAACGGTGACAGAAGACATCCTTGTTTCACCCCTGTCTTCACCATGAAGGAGTCTGTAAGTTGTCCTGCATGAACGACCCTGCATGCCATATCTTCGTAACTATTTCTTATCAGAGATATAAATGTATCCGGTATCCCGTAGTGCTGTAGAAGCTTCCACAGCGTATCTCTGTCGAGGCGATCAAATGCCTTATCGTAGTATACAAAGTTTATGTACAGGGATGAGGCCCACTCCATGGATTGTTCAACAATGATTCGCAGTGTTGCTATTTGGTTGGTGCACGATCTGTCTTTACGGATGCCAACTTAGTGGTCTCTGAGCTTGGCATCTACCGCTGTTTTAAGTCTGTCTAAGATTACTCTGTTGATGAGTACTGATAGGAGCATTATTCCTCTGTAGTCCTTACATTATTGCATATCTCATTTCTTTGGGAGCTTCACGCGGTACCCTTCTTTCCATTAAGTTGGTATTTCTTCTTGTTCCCATATCTTCCCGAATAGATCATGCAGTATCACTGTGGAGGTCTCTATGTCGGCCTTGATTGCCTCTGCAGGAATTTTGTCTGGGCCGGAAGCTTTCCCTCTCTTCATGTGATGGATGGTTTTCTCAATCTCTGCCTTACTTGGTCTTTCGCAGTTTATCTGGAGTACATCATCAGCTGGTGCGATGTCTGGAGGGTTCTGAGGTGGTGGCCGGTTTTAGCAGTTCTAACAGGTTTAGCAGTAATACCAAGTACACTGTATAATATCCTTCTAGGGCAGCTACTGGTTCATCATTTATCCGCCAGGTGCGCACTATCTGCCAGGGGGCGCTGCCCTATGTAACATTTGACACTGACCTTTGACCTTTGATCGTGCACCTTGCACCGCTTCGCTTCAATCTGCCCTGAGAACACCATTACATAGTACTGACGTATGCATGTAAATGTGCATGTACGCCTTTAGGTGTACGCATGTGTATTGTGTGAATGTACTTTATGTGTCTTGCCAAATAATATACGGGCGGTGATATTTACCTTTGCGCAACGCTTAGCTTCACGCGACAAATGTGCTTTCCTCTTGCTAAATGACACGCCGTAGGGCAACTACGAAAGGTGTCGTCTTATCGACACATATATCCGCACTTTCGTTGAGGCATGTATGCTTACATGCATGCACATTCTCACGGATATGCATACGTGCGCTTATGGCTAGGGTGGATATATTTTGTTATATGTACATCTTACCAGGTGAAAGCATGTGAACACGTACAGATCAATGCTTCCATTTGCAACCATAGGCGGACATACGTAAATACTAAACGTCTACCTGGGTGCATGCGGTTCCAAACAAAAAAAACTGACAGTTATCACGCACTCCAATAGACTGCATTTTTTTGGTAGAACTAGACGAATGCCAGTTTCCTCTAGAATGTTACACAGTAGTGCGTAAATAAAAGGCCTCTTTTGTGACACCCGCCGACCGTTACAATGGCAATGTAGATTAAAGGAGCCTTGACACCACAACCAGACACTGTGACATTAGTTCCGCTGTGGAAATGTATACCCCATCGGCGTTTGTTTCCAAGGGATCAGACACCCAGTTCCTCTGTGTCGTTAACATTACTCAACAACATAGCCAGAAGAAATGCCGTCCGTTCTCTCTGCGTCGACATCTTTCTTACCAGTGTAACGGGCTGAGTTTCCGCGATTTCAGTGTCGCTCATGTTTCTGTCTGGATGACTTACATTAGAACATGCCAATTGCCTTGGACGTGTTTTTGAATAATACTGTCAGTCTGTGGTGGATTGGTCTGTGAGAAGTGACACCGACAAATGAGCATGGTCATGTTCGTCATATATGTATATATATATATATATATATATATATATATATATATATATATATATATATATATATATATATTTATATATATATATATATATTATATATATATATATATATATATATATATATATATATATATATATATATATACTATCCTATTTACAAGTTGTGCTTCTTTTACTGGTGGCTTGCGTTAGACTTTCTATCGTAAATGGCTCATATGTCGTGCCGAAGGCATGCACCTCCCAATCTACAACGACCTCCGTAAGAGACATCGTGACAGTTGTCCTGGGGAACATAATATATAGCATGATTAACTTGTCGCCATCTAGTAGCATCGTTGCTTGTCTGTTTTACTGGTGTCTACGCTATATGATCAAACACAGGGGCGTGGAGTCAAACGTTTGGGAGTGAAACGTGTGGCCAACGGTCTCTCCGATAATCACAGCATTGCTGAATGCTTGCCAGAAAATAGTAGATGGTGTTTGACTGAATTAAACAGAAACTGTGGCGAAGTACACTCCTAGCCTCCATGATACCGTAGTCTATATGAGAACATCCTTTGCGTGTGTGTAGCTGAGCTCCATGTTTTAATGTAGCTTAACCGAAAGTTAATATACAATCAATCGCACAAGTCACAGGTTAATAATGATATCCATTTTATTGGCTATAATTTAAAAAAGGTATTTTAATAATAAACGAAATATCATCCGTAAGTATTACCATCAATGTATTTTCGAACATATATTATAGCATTCGTATAAAGGTACACATAGGCTAAGTGTGTTTTAGGTCAGTTTACATGTTATTTTCTTTCTTAAAACAAACAATGGTTGTCCCTTGTGCACTGCTAATTATAACTAAGCATTGTACATATATTCTTAACAGTAATCATTCCATTACTGGCGACACATAGCTCATGATAGTCAAAGCATGATGGTATGAGTATGCTTATCCATAAAGAAAGCTACTATAGCAATAACATCGTAAATTTGAGGAAAAAAACATTTACCTCTCTACTGTTATGGTTAGTAAAATATGCAAACATGTACACACAAACACTTGTGAGTATTCTTTGCAGCACAATGTTGCAATCGTTAACAGTGATGCAATATTATGTTGAATCCGTATGATAATGCGTGTTCTGTACCCGTTTACTTGTTATGCGGTACGTCTGCTATATGTCAGCCAGCATAGCAGTGACAATGATTACACATCGATATTATATGGAATGACTTAACTATGTGTTAATAATTAGTTCTTGCGTGCATTATGTAAACTGTTTTGAGCACGAAAAGGTTACAAATGCAATAACACGAAAGGGTCACAAAGGCAGTGACATGAAAACCAAACCGTAACACAACACTATCATTAGCATGTGTCAACATGGTGTAGGAAGTTCCCAGATATACCAGTTTCAAGAAAGCCATACTGTGCATGATGAGATAAGAAACATCGTTGGGCATCGGCGAGAACATCATGCCGGTCGCCTCGCAACACGTCATTTCCGGTCACATATATTTAATGTCATGCTTCACCCGACTCGGGTCTGTATCTGCGATGTTGATACAGATTCACACGAGGGAGATAACACGGCTTCACTTCTCCAACGCTTCGACATCCAACATTACACACGTTATCTGCCGGGGACGAATAAGGTATGCGACCATCCCAGCTACCCATGGGTCCTCTGTGCAAGTTATCTTCTTTTCCCCAGTTTTCCCAAAGTCCGTTATTCCGTCTGGCTTTACGGGAGCGGAGAGTTTTGATGATCAGCGGGCACGCGATGAGGAATATCACCATCAAGGACGTACCGAGTGCAAGCTTCCACGCGAACTGCCAATCCGGCCGATTTCGTGGGATGTCAGATTCTTGTTCCATTGTAGGGGTAGCAAGGGGTGTGGTTGTGGTCGCATCTGTACCGATGCCGTTGGGTGGACTGGTGGTATTGTTGTTGAATGGTACACCCGTGCTAGGCTTCCGTGTCGTAGTAGAACTATTAGATGCAGATTTGGCTGTACTAGTTGGTATCTCTTTGATGTTTTCGTTT
>OZ024864.1:37418229-37423229 GCA_964017155.1 Oasisia sp. SBJ-2009 | reverse complement strand
TGATGAGAATCACGTGAAGAATGACTCCTTTCTCGAGAAGGGTATCCTTCACGTCAGCCATGAGAGGGTTCTGGTTCTCCATTCCATCGCTCACGAGTATGAGCACGCCACCGCGCGGGTCGCCCGCGTTCTCGAGTAACTGAAACGTGTTGCTGTTTTACACACGTGCACACGCACTGGCCGTCGCACTCGCACATGCATGCGAATACGATGCACGTGCATGTGAATGTGATGCTGGAAGTAATGCGCGCATGCGCACACGCTAAATGCACGCGCGACCGAAAACATACACGCACTAACGCCAATGCGCGCGCAAATGCACGTGTACACACGCACGCATGCACGCACCCGCACATCGACGGTGCACTCACACATACACACACACGCACGCGCAAACACGTGCACACATGCATGCATACACAAATCGTATCCGCTTGCGTGTATGTGACCTTGCGCATAGGGCCCATGCGTGTGTGATTATCCTATACACTATGCACGCAAAACAAAGATCACAAACACTGATCATCTGATATGTTTGTAGCGTTGTCTGTTCTTAACGATAGCAAGTACCTTCAGCGCCTCCAGCAAGGCTAGTCCTATGGCCGTCACTCCATCCGCTTCTGTTGGCAGTTTCTCAACAAGTGTCTGTCTGACAGACGCAGACGTCACTTCCGTGAGATTTGCGAGCGTTGCAGCGAGCGTGCTGAAGCTGACAATGCCAACGGACATTCCCTTTTGAACGACTGTCAGCAGAAACTCAGCTGAAGCGTGACGTAGTTTGTCCAACCGTGTCAGCTGTGACAAAACGATGTATAGGTGTGTATGTTTAATAGGCAACAGTGTGTTTTGTTATGTCGTGATTTGTGTTTTTTTGTTAATATATATATATATATATATATATATATATATATATATATATATATAATTATATATATATACTAATCAATATAAATATATAATATAATACATATATATATATATATATATATATATATATATATATATATATATATATGCGGAGGTAACCGCAAATTCACACACACGCTCTCTCTCTCTCACACACACACACACACACACACACACACACACACACACACACACACACACACATATATATATATATATATATATATATATATATATATATATATATATATAAGGGTTTGTGTGTGTGTGCATCAATTCGCTTAAACGTACGAACGATATATTGAGCCTGTGTTTTCAGTGCATATTATAGTATAATGCTCTTCAGAGTTTCTCCCAATATTATACATATCTTCGCTCTCTACCGATGTAAGCACAAAATCGCGTAATCATGTTTAAATACATTTCTACGCGGTTTTGTCCAGGAGAGAAAAACGACTTACCCCTTTGGTTTGATTATACGTCATACTTCCGGATACGTCCAGTATTAGCACTATTCGCTTGTTCTGCGCCTGGATGTAACGGAAGTGAGGTTCGGAACTCCGTTGTTGTGAGAGAGTTGGGTTCTTTCCTGCAAAGTATAAAGCAGCTGTTCGTATGTATGTGTACATGTGTCGCGTCGAATAATATAAACTCGAATTTTCAATTGTTGACTCGTAAATTCTATGAGTTGTGAAGGCCCACAACTAGTCTATTCAAGTACTTGCCGACTCATTAGGCCGAATTCATAACGATCAGTTTTCTCGTATTAGCAAGTGTCATTTATCAGCAACGTTACATAGACACGTGTGAACATTAATGTGATTTACTTTGAAGCAGTTCAAACTGTTGCCACTCTGACTAATTTTACTCAAGCAATCAAGTTTAGTATATGTTCACGTGGTGTAGCATATTTATGCTAACTGATAATAGCAGTTAAGAAAGTAAGACTGTTCTAAAAGACATACTGCGATGTTCTTAATGGTCACAATGTCACAACAGCGTAACATCGAGAGTGTAACAACATAATGTAATGTACAACAGCGTATCACCGACAGTGTAATAACTTAATGTAATGTCGACCAACATAACATGGATGAGGTTATTGAAGATGCACCCAATGATGTCTGGATCGCTACAACACTAGCAACACCAACTATTTATGTTTCTATAAGGATGACAAGGCTGCAGGACTGGGTTATTGTATTAACAATACGAAAGCGATACGAATACATGGTACCAATACATCAACAATCGAAGATCAACACGGGATTTTATCAACTTTGGATAATTTACCGCTTGTTACATTTTAAAATTAGCTCGCTTCTTAACAGAGAAGTAACATTATGAAAACTTTAACCACCAGCAGACGCCATAAGGGCGTTTTCCCGGCGAAATTTATTTTGTAGTTTAAAGATAGTTCCTACATTTTAACAACACAATACTTTCCATTATTTTACTGAAACGGTCCCCAGTACAGTTGCAATCGTATATGATAAATGACTAACCACCCGCGAAGTCTTCGTGGTCACGCATGACCTCCCATGCACTGCGACCTTTACAAACGTTGTTCTGTTGACTCGGGGTCTCGTCATTGTGCAATGTCTCCGTGTTGTTCTCGTCGTTGTCGCAAAATGTTGTCACCTACAACGCGTGAACAATGGGCAAGTGTCAACACGAGGTGCACAACACGACTGCTGTCTAACGGCGAAGTAACGAGGGATTTTTGTCTCTGCATCTGCCAAAGAGAAGTGTTAGGTTTAAGTTTCACCTATACATGTGGCGCACCGTCTCAAAAGGGTGTTTTTCAAACTTTTTGGCTTGATTCATGTGAATTTTCCAAGACAACACCTAATTCTACACATTCCAAAAGGACTACTAGGTACTGTTTGTTAACTGGAAAGAATAACCTTTAATTATAGTCTATTATACGTAATTTGTTTTAAGTTTCTTTTTTATTTTATCTATTAATGATAAGGTAATTTCCCATGACAATAACAAAAAACAAGCATTTCGATTTCACAAATTAATAAACACCAAATAACATTTGTCACAACACCACTGATGTTTCAGCAATAAATCATGAAGTACTGAATGCAGCCATTTAAACAAATTATATATAATTTTGAAGGTCGTCAACTCTAGTGTACAAGCCTACAAACTTATATTTCACAACTCTACAACTAGATACACACTTTGCCTTGGGAGATGACTAATAATAAATACGACATAGAAAGGTGATTTAAACGTTACCTCCGTCAAGTTGTGATAAAACATAAGAGACGCGACAACGCCCGGAGTCTGGTCAGCCACGTAGCGACATGTGCTGGTTGGCAGTCCTGTCGTCGAGTTAACTGTGCATGTTCCTCCAGTGACGTCATCTACGGCGTGGCCCTTCATGTGCTTCCCACACTTCACCGCTTCCACGCCGCCGTTGGAGTCTCGATAGAACCGTTCCTCTCCTGCGATGGGATACTCGTCCCGGAGTCCCCATCGCAAATGTCCCCACTCGTGGACGAGAGTTCGACCTTTAAATATGTAAAAATAAAACGTGCAGTTGGTGTTATGGTAATGGCGTTGATTAGCTGACACTCGGTAAGAAATCCCGAAGGGAAAAGGCGAAGTATCAGCAATAGTTTCAAGGTAATAATAACACATCGCGAACGATGACAACCACAGTCAACGCACCCACCTGCATATGTATAACGAACAAATACGGGGGGATAAAGAACAATGGAGGGAGGTGTATGTATTATCTACGTTTACTCTTGTAGATTTGTATGAATGAATGCATACAAACACCCATTAAATAGGTCACATATCAATGTTGTCTCACATCATTTTCACGCATCAGTTACATAGTATTAACTCAAACGTATTTTTTGAGTGTGCACCGCGTCTTATTAAGCAATACAGTAAATAGGTCGCTATGATAAATTCAAAACAAAATGCATAACAAATGTAAAACATGCGTTGGCAGTCTTGTTTCTACGAAACGAACAAGAGTAATTTACCTGGATTCCCGATGACACGCACTACGTCATTGCGGTCAGCAGTCATGAATTCTACCGGGATGTGAATGAACTCGCCAGGTTCACCGCAGTCTCCGTATGTCCACGTGGTCGGTGTGTCCAGTCCTGGACCATCGATGACTACGTTGGACTTGGCAAACGTCTCAGTTGTCGCCGCTTCATAACTGTCGTTGGTCCAGCTCTGACGTAGGGGAGGTGTATGTGTTGGGTGGTTAATTGTTATGCACATGTCGTACACACGCATATATGCATGGTACGCACCCACATACACACGCACGCACACACGGCGCACACGCAAACACACGCATACAATACACCAACACGTTCCTTCCTGCCATATACACATGTAAGCCGAACGCGCGCGCACTTACATGTGCATACGGTATACATTAACTGAACTATCAGTTGACTGATTGTCTGGCTTCTCAACTGAATTAACAACAATTAGCACATGTGAATAATAATAATTTATATCAGTTTTTTAGATATGTAAAACATTGTTTTACTGGTACGTCCACTGAGAAACAAGATCCATTTGAACTAACATAGTTACGTTTGCGTGCAAATATAACTAATACATAGTTTCATGTACAGCTACGAATTACTTAATGTGAATTTCCTTAATGTGAAAGTGTTAATGATGCTGATCAGTTTATGTGTACCGACAGTGACTTGTATACGCCTGTGACGTCAACGGAAGTGACCGTTAAATACAGCGTACAATAAACCGCCCTCCGTTACTAATACAGAAGATTGTTCAGTCTTACTTATATCCCGTTCATCTTATATCTAATCTTGTTAGCGTAAGAAGCAACAAAGACGCTAACAAACAGAAAGCACACTGCTAAGCCAGTGGACGCATCCATGTGTGTGATTAACATAACTAACATTTACATGAATGAATTGCTCATAATCATATTAATATGTAATTGGTTGGTTTATTGATATATTTATTTTTAATCGTTTGATTGACAAGTTGATTGACTATCAGTTTGAATAACTGTTATATATATATATATATATATATATATATATATATATATATTTATATATATATATATACAT
>OZ024864.1:37403229-37413229 GCA_964017155.1 Oasisia sp. SBJ-2009 | reverse complement strand
ACTCATATAATAATAATAATAATAATAATAATAATAATAATAATAGTAATAGTAGTAGTAGTAGTAGTAGTAGTAGTAGTAGAAGTAGTAGTAGTAGTAGTAGTAGTAGTAGTAGTAGTCGTCGTCGTCGTCGTCGTGGTCGTCGTCGTCGTCGTGGTCGTGGTCGTGGTCGTGGTCGTCGTCGTCGTCGTCGTCGTCGTCGTCGTCGTCGTCGTCGTCGTCGTCGTCGTCGTCGTCGTCGTCGTCGTCGTCGTCGTCGTCGTCGTCGTCGTCGTCGTCGTCAGCATCAGCAGCACCATCACAATCACCATCACCATCACCATCACCATCACCTTCATCATCATCATCATCATCATCATCATCATATTATTATGTGTCTGTTGTTATAGTTACCGTCATCGTCATTATTAAGCAACTCTACATGACAGCTTGCCTACCTCTATGCGAGACAACATCACCGCCCGGTCAGCCTCTGGCACGGACTCTCCGACGGCGACCAGGAGTCCCACGTACCCGTGGTCCACCAACGTTATGGTCGAGCGGCGGCTGCTTTCCAACGTTGCATCGGCATAATTCAGAGACGACAACACACAAGCTACGACGAATACGACGATAGAACGCATCACGGCGCAGTTACATCGGTTCTTGCTATGTCGGTAAAAGGAGCTCGAAGGACAACTTCAGATACGTCTGATTCCGTTCAATCCCAGATGAAGAGTGTGACCGTTCGTTTTCCCGGGGGACAAGACGAGAAATATACGCAACTGGGTGTGACGTTCCGAAGGAGGCGTTGGACATATCAATCACGGTCAAGGGCAGACCGGATGTCAACTACAGGGTGATGTACGACTAAGCACCTGCACACACATTCATAGAGTAATGTAACGCAGCGTGCCGACTAGCGAACACTCGTTCACACATAAACACATACACACATACAAGAACATACGCACACATATACACACGAACAGACACACACATACACAAATACAAACATATCACGCACACACCCACACACACACACAAACATACGCACACACGTATACACACACCACACACACGCACACGCACATATCCAAAAACACACACTCACATTCACACATACACATACACACACACATACACACACAAACACACATACACACACGCGCGCAAACACACTCACACACGTATACACACGCCACGCACGCGCGCGCGCGCGCACGCGCACGCACACGCACACGCACACGCACACGCACACGCACACGCACACGCACACGCACACGCACACGCACACGCACACGCACACGCACACGCACACGCACACGCACACGCACACGCACACGCACACGCACACGCACACGCACACGCACACGCACACGCACACGCACACGCACACGCACACGCACACGCACACGCACACGCACACGCACACGCACACGCACACGCACACGCACACGCACACGCACACGCACACGCACACGCACACGCACACGCACACGCACACGCACACGCACACGCACACGCACACGCACACGCACACGCACACGCACACGCACACGCACACGCACACGCACACGCACACGCACACGCACACGCACACGCACACGCACACGCACACGCACACGCACACGCACACGCACACGCACACGCACACGCACACGCACACGCACACGCACACGCACACGCACACGCACACGCACACGCACACGCACACGCACACGCACACGCACACGCACACGCACACGCACACGCACACGCACACGCACACGCACACGCACACGCACACGCACACGCACACGCACACGCACACGCACACGCACACGCACACGCACACGCACACGCACACGCACACGCACACGCACACGCACACGCACACGCACACGCACACGCACACGCACACGCACACGCACACGCACACGCACACGCACACGCACACGCACACGCACACGCACACGCACACGCACACGCACACGCACACGCACACGCACACGCACACGCACACGCACACGCACACGCACACGCACACGCACACGCACACGCACACGCACACGCACACGCACACGCACACGCACACGCACACGCAAGATTATTGGCATTACTATGTTATCGAACATTACACAATTCGTTGACTATAGTTTGAGATACAGTCCGAACATCCTACTGATATGATATCCGTGATGCTACCAATGACGGGTAGGGTTCGCTACAAAAGGTCCATAAAATACACTGTATACTGTAACAAAAACATACTAAAACAGACCTTGAATTGGGTTTGAAAGGTGGACACTATTATTTGGCTGCATTCAATGTATGTATGTGTGCGTGTCGATAGGTATGCCACGGGTTAAGGAGTCCAAATGCATTCCTATTCACAGGTATTACAAACTGCTTCGAAGAAATATGATTCCGAGGCCAACATGAAAGGTTTTCTTTCAGTGGAATTTCAACAGCTGAGGTCATGCAATAGAGTCAAGAACGACGGGTGACGTATCATTGATAAAGTACCATTTTATTTAGATTTGCCGACCCATAACGGCGTGGCAACATGCTACGTTTCAACTACGTTTTCGTGTTTTTATACGCTGTCTGAATTGACGTAATTGGGAGTTGATGTGCCACCGTGACAACTGTCATGTCGGTGTTTCCAGTACTTAAGTTTATTTGGCTATCGTATGCACCCACGACTGTCCATATATAGGGGAAACCCGGGCAATATGGGAGAGTTAACGTCCCGCTGTTCGTCGCATCCACACATAAAACATATATGCCATAATATCCAAGATTCAGTATACCTTCAGTGTATGGGTAATACAAACGAAACGTATCGCCCTGTTCTGTTCGGTTAGCGAGTCGCAATTCATTGTGCACGGACGGTACAATACCGAATCAATATCTACCTCAATGGAATTTCACGCGATGTGTTGACGTACAACGTTCTCTTACATATATATATATATATATATATATATATATATATATATATATATATATATATATATATATATATATATATATATTTAAATTATACTAGAAGATGAGGGCT
Source organism: Oasisia sp. SBJ-2009 (assembly GCA_964017155.1). Taxonomy (NCBI): domain Eukaryota; kingdom Metazoa; phylum Annelida; class Polychaeta; order Sabellida; family Siboglinidae; genus Oasisia; species Oasisia sp. SBJ-2009. The sequence goes on along the minus strand of OZ024864.1, from coordinate 37,410,204 downwards.
GTGAATAATTAAATAAGTGTGTTTTGGTACGACAGAAGCGATGGACAAAGATGACGCACATACAATTAGTTGCTCACATGTTATTACAGAGATAAGTTAACCGTTATCGCAAACATTTATGGAGCGTGAATAAACTACACGAGAGCCCGTCTTAAATGTATAACACGTATATATATATATATATATATATATATATATATATATATATATATATATAATATATATATATATATATATACATTATATATATATATATAATGTATATATATAATATATATAATATATATATATATTATATAATATATATATATATATATATATATATATATATATACCAGGAGCCATATATATATATATATATATATATATATATATATATATCTGTGGTTTGTCTAATCAAAGCCATTCTCTTGGCATTCAAATAATTTGTACCATAATCACAAACTGCATACTGAATAGCACATTAGATGTGACATTGTTTTATGAGCACCACAAACAACAGTACGAGAGAATGTTCAGCTCGATCAGCTATAACAAAGAAAGCTCCAGATGCGCTATAGGGTGTCGCAATGCTGTGAATTTAAATGTTTTGAAAGGTTTGACGTCGACTCGTGTAGTATTATGGAGACCTCCGCGTGGGCCCATTCATCGACAGCACGTGCAATGCCATCGATCAAAGTCTTCATCAACAAACAAATGCCATCTCTTACGACTAGTGAAACAAGTTACACCCTTCACAGTGAGAATAGCTATCGTTACTGCTAGATATGCATACTAAGTGGAATACCGAGTTATCGTTGCCGACATATGTACAACAGGGATCAGTCGTGGTCATCAGACACTGGCGCAATGTCTATTGAATTGCTTAGTTTATTTGTTGCGTATAATAGAGTGGAAAGCGAAGAATGTCAGGAGGAAAATATAATAATAATAATAGTTTATTTCTCATATAGCGCCCCATCGAAATGATCGTTCTGGGGTGCTTTACAATGATTATCCCTAATTGCGATAAAATAATAATAATAGTAAAATAAATAAATAAAACGCTAATACAATACTATCTTGATACAATATACTAATAAAAATATTCACGTACCCTTAAAATAAGATATATTAAAATATAATTAATTCATTAATTAAACAATATTGATATGTAATAAATAAATTAATTATTATAAATATGTAATCATTAATATAATAAATACATTATTATAAATGTGTAATCATTAATATAATAAATAAATAAAAATGAATGGATGAATAGCTGACTAATTAACTATAATCTTCGAATGTCAAAATAAGAATCTGTGAAAAGATGTGTCTTGAGTGCAATATTAAACTGATTAACACTCGTACATTGCATTGGCGCACGGTATAACATTATAGTGTCTATCACATCCAGCTGCATAATTTGTTAAGTTATGGGCACGTTTGTCTAAGGGCAATCGCCTCCATAATTGAACGTTTCATGTGAATACACCTGGACTACAGTTGCGAATTTCTTAATTGTTCATAATCAGATTAGTATGTTCTTGTATCGTCGTAGTAGTAAAAGTGTAGGTAAAGTAAAGGTATGTTGTTATATAACGTAGTATATAATCTCCCGGACTGCTAAAAATGCCTTACACTTTACAGACTGGCAATAAAACACCATCTCAATTTATCTGGGAAGAGAAACACCACCACAACCACAACCATCATCATCATCATCATCAACATCATTATCATCACCATACTCATATAATAATAATAATAATAATAATAATAATAATAATAATAGTAATAGTAGTAGTAGTAGTAGTAGTAGTAGTAGTAGAAGTAGTAGTAGTAGTAGTAGTAGTAGTAGTAGTAGTAGTCGTCGTCGTCGTCGTCGTGGTCGTCGTCGTCGTCGTGGTCGTGGTCGTGGTCGTCGTCGTCGTCGTCGTCGTCGTCGTCGTCGTCGTCGTCGTCGTCGTCGTCGTCGTCGTCGTCGTCGTCGTCGTCGTCGTCGTCGTCGTCGTCGTCGTCGTCGTCGTCGTCGTCGTCGTCGTCAGCATCAGCAGCACCATCACAATCACCATCACCATCACCATCACCATCACCTTCATCATCATCATCATCATCATCATCATCATATTATTATGTGTCTGTTGTTATAGTTACCGTCATCGTCATTATTAAGCAACTCTACATGACAGCTTGCCTACCTCTATGCGAGACAACATCACCGCCCGGTCAGCCTCTGGCACGGACTCTCCGACGGCGACCAGGAGTCCCACGTACCCGTGGTCCACCAACGTTATGGTCGAGCGGCGGCTGCTTTCCAACGTTGCATCGGCATAATTCAGAGACGACAACACACAAGCTACGACGAATACGACGATAGAACGCATCACGGCGCAGTTACATCGGTTCTTGCTATGTCGGTAAAAGGAGCTCGAAGGACAACTTCAGATACGTCTGATTCCGTTCAATCCCAGATGAAGAGTGTGACCGTTCGTTTTCCCGGGGGACAAGACGAGAAATATACGCAACTGGGTGTGACGTTCCGAAGGAGGCGTTGGACATATCAATCACGGTCAAGGGCAGACCGGATGTCAACTACAGGGTGATGTACGACTAAGCACCTGCACACACATTCATAGAGTAATGTAACGCAGCGTGCCGACTAGCGAACACTCGTTCACACATAAACACATACACACATACAAGAACATACGCACACATATACACACGAACAGACACACACATACACAAATACAAACATATCACGCACACACCCACACACACACACAAACATACGCACACACGTATACACACACCACACACACGCACACGCACATATCCAAAAACACACACTCACATTCACACATACACATACACACACACATACACACACAAACACACATACACACACGCGCGCAAACACACTCACACACGTATACACACGCCACGCACGCGCGCGCGCGCGCACGCGCACGCACACGCACACGCACACGCACACGCACACGCACACGCACACGCACACGCACACGCACACGCACACGCACACGCACACGCACACGCACACGCACACGCACACGCACACGCACACGCACACGCACACGCACACGCACACGCACACGCACACGCACACGCACACGCACACGCACACGCACACGCACACGCACACGCACACGCACACGCACACGCACACGCACACGCACACGCACACGCACACGCACACGCACACGCACACGCACACGCACACGCACACGCACACGCACACGCACACGCACACGCACACGCACACGCACACGCACACGCACACGCACACGCACACGCACACGCACACGCACACGCACACGCACACGCACACGCACACGCACACGCACACGCACACGCACACGCACACGCACACGCACACGCACACGCACACGCACACGCACACGCACACGCACACGCACACGCACACGCACACGCACACGCACACGCACACGCACACGCACACGCACACGCACACGCACACGCACACGCACACGCACACGCACACGCACACGCACACGCACACGCACACGCACACGCACACGCACACGCACACGCACACGCACACGCACACGCACACGCACACGCACACGCACACGCACACGCACACGCACACGCACACGCACACGCACACGCACACGCACACGCACACGCACACGCACACGCACACGCACACGCACACGCACACGCACACGCACACGCACACGCACACGCACACGCACACGCACACGCACACGCACACGCAAGATTATTGGCATTACTATGTTATCGAACATTACACAATTCGTTGACTATAGTTTGAGATACAGTCCGAACATCCTACTGATATGATATCCGTGATGCTACCAATGACGGGTAGGGTTCGCTACAAAAGGTCCATAAAATACACTGTATACTGTAACAAAAACATACTAAAACAGACCTTGAATTGGGTTTGAAAGGTGGACACTATTATTTGGCTGCATTCAATGTATGTATGTGTGCGTGTCGATAGGTATGCCACGGGTTAAGGAGTCCAAATGCATTCCTATTCACAGGTATTACAAACTGCTTCGAAGAAATATGATTCCGAGGCCAACATGAAAGGTTTTCTTTCAGTGGAATTTCAACAGCTGAGGTCATGCAATAGAGTCAAGAACGACGGGTGACGTATCATTGATAAAGTACCATTTTATTTAGATTTGCCGACCCATAACGGCGTGGCAACATGCTACGTTTCAACTACGTTTTCGTGTTTTTATACGCTGTCTGAATTGACGTAATTGGGAGTTGATGTGCCACCGTGACAACTGTCATGTCGGTGTTTCCAGTACTTAAGTTTATTTGGCTATCGTATGCACCCACGACTGTCCATATATAGGGGAAACCCGGGCAATATGGGAGAGTTAACGTCCCGCTGTTCGTCGCATCCACACATAAAACATATATGCCATAATATCCAAGATTCAGTATACCTTCAGTGTATGGGTAATACAAACGAAACGTATCGCCCTGTTCTGTTCGGTTAGCGAGTCGCAATTCATTGTGCACGGACGGTACAATACCGAATCAATATCTACCTCAATGGAATTTCACGCGATGTGTTGACGTACAACGTTCTCTTACATATATATATATATATATATATATATATATATATATATATATATATATATATATATATATATATATATATATATTTAAATTATACTAGAAGATGAGGGCTGTGAATAATTAAATAAGTGTGTTTTGGTACGACAGAAGCGATGGACAAAGATGACGCACATACAATTAGTTGCTCACATGTTATTACAGAGATAAGTTAACCGTTATCGCAAACATTTATGGAGCGTGAATAAACTACACGAGAGCCCGTCTTAAATGTATAACACGTATATATATATATATATATATATATATATATATATATATATATATATATAATATATATATATATATATATACATTATATATATATATATAATGTATATATATAATATATATAATATATATATTATATATAATATATATATATATTATATAATATATATATATATATATATATATATATATATATACCAGGAGCCATATATATATATATATATATATATATATATATATATATCTGTGGTTTGTCTAATCAAAGCCATTCTCTTGGCATTCAAATAATTTGTACCATAATCACAAACTGCATACTGAATAGCACATTAGATGTGACATTGTTTTATGAGCACCACAAACAACAGTACGAGAGAATGTTCAGCTCGATCAGCTATAACAAAGAAAGCTCCAGATGCGCTATAGGGTGTCGCAATGCTGTGAATTTAAATGTTTTGAAAGGTTTGACGTCGACTCGTGTAGTATTATGGAGACCTCCGCGTGGGCCCATTCATCGACAGCACGTGCAATGCCATCGATCAAAGTCTTCATCAACAAACAAATGCCATCTCTTACGACTAGTGAAACAAGTTACACCCTTCACAGTGAGAATAGCTATCGTTACTGCTAGATATGCATACTAAGTGGAATACCGAGTTATCGTTGCCGACATATGTACAACAGGGATCAGTCGTGGTCATCAGACACTGGCGCAATGTCTATTGAATTGCTTAGTTTATTTGTTGCGTATAATAGAGTGGAAAGCGAAGAATGTCAGGAGGAAAATATAATAATAATAATAGTTTATTTCTCATATAGCGCCCCATCGAAATGATCGTTCTGGGGTGCTTTACAATGATTATCCCTAATTGCGATAAAATAATAATAATAGTAAAATAAATAAATAAAACGCTAATACAATACTATCTTGATACAATATACTAATAAAAATATTCACGTACCCTTAAAATAAGATATATTAAAATATAATTAATTCATTAATTAAACAATATTGATATGTAATAAATAAATTAATTATTATAAATATGTAATCATTAATATAATAAATACATTATTATAAATGTGTAATCATTAATATAATAAATAAATAAAAATGAATGGATGAATAGCTGACTAATTAACTATAATCTTCGAATGTCAAAATAAGAATCTGTGAAAAGATGTGTCTTGAGTGCAATATTAAACTGATTAACACTCGTACATTGCATTGGCGCACGGTATAACATTATAGTGTCTATCACATCCAGCTGCATAATTTGTTAAGTTATGGGCACGTTTGTCTAAGGGCAATCGCCTCCATAATTGAACGTTTCATGTGAATACACCTGGACTACAGTTGCGAATTTCTTAATTGTTCATAATCAGATTAGTATGTTCTTGTATCGTCGTAGTAGTAAAAGTGTAGGTAAAGTAAAGGTATGTTGTTATATAACGTAGTATATAATCTCCCGGACTGCTAAAAATGCCTTACACTTTACAGACTGGCAATAAAACACCATCTCAATTTATCTGGGAAGAGAAACACCACCACAACCACAACCATCATCATCATCATCATCAACATCATTATCATCACCATACTCATATAATAATAATAATAATAATAATAATAATAATAATAATAGTAATAGTAGTAGTAGTAGTAGTAGTAGTAGTAGTAGAAGTAGTAGTAGTAGTAGTAGTAGTAGTAGTAGTAGTAGTCGTCGTCGTCGTCGTCGTGGTCGTCGTCGTCGTCGTGGTCGTGGTCGTGGTCGTCGTCGTCGTCGTCGTCGTCGTCGTCGTCGTCGTCGTCGTCGTCGTCGTCGTCGTCGTCGTCGTCGTCGTCGTCGTCGTCGTCGTCGTCGTCGTCGTCGTCGTCGTCGTCGTCGTCGTCAGCATCAGCAGCACCATCACAATCACCATCACCATCACCATCACCATCACCTTCATCATCATCATCATCATCATCATCATATTATTATGTGTCTGTTGTTATAGTTACCGTCATCGTCATTATTAAGCAACTCTACATGACAGCTTGCCTACCTCTATGCGAGACAACATCACCGCCCGGTCAGCCTCTGGCACGGACTCTCCGACGGCGACCAGGAGTCC
>OZ024864.1:37393229-37398229 GCA_964017155.1 Oasisia sp. SBJ-2009 | reverse complement strand
CCGAAGGAGGCGTTGGACATATCAATCACGGTCAAGGGCAGACCGGATGTCAACTACAGGGTGATGTACGACTAAGCACCTGCACACACATTCATAGAGTAATGTAACGCAGCGTGCCGACTAGCGAACACTCGTTCACACATAAACACATACACACATACACACATACAAGAACATACGCACACATATACACACGAACAGACACACACATACACAAATACAAACATATCACGCACACACCCACACACACACACACAAACATACGCACACACGTATACACACACCACACACACGCACACGCACATATCCAAAAACACACACTCACATTCACACATACACATACACACACACACAAACACACATACACACACGCGCGCAAACACACTCACACACGTATACACACGCCACGCACGCGCACGCGCACACGCACACGCGCACGCGCACGCACACGCACACGCACACGCACACGCACACGCACACGCACACGCACACGCACACGCACACGCACACGCAAGATTATTGGCATTACTATGTTATCGAACATTACACAATTCGTTGACTATAGTTTGAGATACAGTCCGAACATCCTACTGATATGATATCCGTGAAGCTACCAATGACGGGTAGGGTTCGCTACAAAAGGTCCATAAAATACACTGTATACTGTAACAAAAACATACTAAAACAGACCTTGAATTGGGTTTGAAAGGTGGACACTATTATTTGGCTGCATTCAATGTATGTATGTGTGCGTGTCGATAGGTATGCCACGGGTTAAGGAGTCCAAATGCATTCCTATTCACAGGTATTACAAACTGCTTCGAAGAAATATGATTCCGAGGCCAACATGAAAGGTTTTCTTTCAGTGGAATTTCAACAGCTGAGGTCATGCAATAGAGTCAAGAACGACGGGTGACGTATCATTGATAAAGTACCATTTTATTTAGATTTGCCGACCCATAACGGCGTGGCAACATGCTACGTTTCAACTACGTTTTCGTGTTTTTATACGCTGTCTGAATTGACGTAATTGGGAGTTGATGTGCCACCGTAACAACTGTCATGTCGGTGTTTCCAGTACTTAAGTTTTATTTGGCTATCGTATGCACCCACGACTGTCCATATATAGGGGAAACCCGGGCAATATGGGAGAGTTAACGTCCCGCTGTTCGTCGCATCCACACATAAAACATATATGCCATAATATCCAAGATTCAGTATACCTTCAGTGTATGGGTAATACAAACGAAACATATCGCCCTGTTCTGTTCGGTAGGCGAGTCGCAATTCATTGTGCACGGATGGTACAATACCGAATAAATAGATACCTCAATGGAATTTCACGCGATGTGTTGACGTACAACGTTCTCTTACATATATATATATATATATATATATATATATATATATATATATATATATATATATATATTTAAATTATACTAGAAGATGAGGGCTGTGAATAATTAAATAAGTGTGTTTTGGTACGACAGAAGCGATGGACAAAGATGACGCACATACAATTAGTTGCTCACATGTTATTACAGAGATAAGTTAACCGTTATCGCAAACATTTATGGAGCGTGAATAAACTACACGAGAGCCCGTCTTAAATGTATAACACGTATATATATATATATATATATATATATATAATATATATATATATACATTATATATATATATATATAATATATATATATATATATATATTATATAATATATATATATATATATATATATATATATATATATATATATATATATACCAGGAGCCATATTTATATATATATCTGTGGTTTGTCTAATCAAAGCCATTCTCTTGGCATTCAAATAATTTGTACCATAATCACAAACTGCATACTGAATAGCACATTAGATGTGACATTGTTTTATGAGCACCACAAACAACAGTACGAGAGAATGTTCAGCTCGATCAGCTATAACAAAGAAAGCATACTGCACCACAGCTAGTAATTTTAGAGATAACTAAAGCATTAGCCTATCATTTTACATCAAATATTTAATACGTACTTAAAATACAGTGCTTCAGAGCTAATGGGTGCGTATATATATATACATATATATATACATATATATATATATATATATATATATATATATATATATGTGTGTGTGTGTGTGTGTGTGTGTGTGTGTGTGTGTGTGTATGTGTGTGTGTGTGTGCGTGCGCGTGTTTGTGTGTGTGTGTGTGTGGGTGTGGGTGTGGGTGTGTGTGGTTTATTTGTGTATGTGAGTGTTGTTGTATTTATATTCTGAATTTTGTTATAGCCTAAACACCTCAATGATATATATGTTCATTAAAGCTACGGACCATACAGTTTATGAAATGTGATTCTTCGTTAAACCATAGTTTGCATATGCAATATAAAAGGTGAGATTATACGGTACGCATATCTGGCATAAGCAATAAATGCATGTGACACAGCCTAGTCCGCAATTTTACTCGCACGCAGAACAGACATACGGATTTCCGATTCACCATGGCTCATTTCTACTTAAATGCGTGTTTATATAAACTAATCCATGCAGGTAATCGTCATGGCGAGTAGTTCCAGTTCATGTTATTTCAATGGAGTAGCTCAGGTTGGTCCCATCATTCTTACGACCAAGCTTGGGTTGGTTCCCTGGTCAAACCTTCAACCGTCCCGGGAAGTATGACTGGTGATTCGGCGAACACAACACGTGCGTGTGAGTCCATCTTCTCAGGAAAAGATTGTAAATCCTCAACACTTGATGCGGATTCGTGCGACATGGACGGAGACCGTTTGGTCGGTGTTGGCTCGTCTCGTTCAACCGGATGCACCCGTGAAGCCCTGGAACATGACACAATGAATAGCCATAATGCAACAATATATCACAACCAATAAATCGCCAAGAAGATCCGTACCTCTGTCTGACAATAATTTGGAGCGTGTGCTAAATTTACCCGTACTAAATTTACCGTATAATTGTATGTGTTACCGTCTGCTGGCGAATGGTGCAAATAGTCGCGGAATATCATCTGACTTGTCGCCTAGAAACTCGTTTTGTAACCATTTCTCACCAACGAATAGATAGTTCACAGACGATTTAACACAATTGCTATCCAAAGAAAACAATATTGGCATCGTAATGGAATTCATAATATGGGGGGATTGTGAAGGAGCATCAAAGCCACCATTCACTAGCGCCATTTTGGATCCTGACAGGTATGAAGGCTTCTGCAGTCAACGCCTACATAAGTACATATTTATGTCTTATTATCCCCCACCCCCCACCCCCCGCGCAACACCACCCACTACTTGCGACAGACCAATGCTCGACAATACTCTAGCCACGTACATTCGTGGCTATTAAAGAGTGCTGAGCTACAATGAGAAGAAGAAGAAGAAGAATTGGGGTGCGGAATAAATTGTATTTATCAAAACACTACGTAAATTTTGTTTACTTTTGTGCACCTTTACCATTACTGGCAATTAATTTTCAACCACCGAAACTTATATAACAATATATGCACAACTTCCTAAATATTGAGCTAATCGTGTGTTTAACTTCCCTAACAAAATATGTAGGGGAAGGTGGAATTCTATTGAAGTAGATATTAATTCATTATTATGCCATTGCGCGTGCACAAAGCTGTGTGATTCGACTGCTAACAGGGTCATGCTTTTGCGTATGTGTTATCCGTATAGTATACATACACAACCTTCACAGCACCCTCAGTTCATCAAGGTATCACGTCAGAAGCGGCTTAGATGTGTGCGTGTTCTTCTGATATTTTTTTTAATATCGTAGAATTATTGATACAGCTATAGAGAGTTTCACGTATTACACAACGAAACACAATGCTCCACAGCATACTTTGCAAATTCACTTGCAATCAGTTAGCATGAGAGGAGCGTGATCGTCACGGGGATACGATTGATTAGCAACAGTCATCAGTCAAACCAATTCTCATTTATCACATACCTCTTAGTCAATAGTAAGACAATGACGACTATGATCAGTACGCCTATGACGGCTGCAAATACTGCCATCGTAATGACCCAGGCTCCCACGTTAGCGCTGTTGTCGTCAGATGCCTGAAAATATCATTGTTCGCAAACAATAAAACAAGAAACTACTATATTATATATGTATATATATAATCGTTTTATATGTAACACCATACATTAATCTTACTTCCTCGTCAGCAAGCTAAGGAAGAAAACATACCAAACCACCCCAACCACTTTTGCAAACATAACTAGATGATCGCCAGCATTATCGTTGAAAGAGTACCCCTTACCAGTCCAACTCGCAGTTACTGTCTCCATCTGAACCTAACCATAATTTATCTTAGCCGTAACTGATAGTATATTATGCTTAGTTCTAATAAATGACGACATTGACATTAACCAAACTTTGCTCACGTCTGATTGCTTTCCAATGATCGCATGGTCGACTACAATGTCTGTTATAATACAACCGCCGATGACAGGCGACAGATGACGAGTGTGGATTTCAGAATAAGAAATATATAGTGCAATTCGCCTGTCCTTCTTCCCACCTTCATTTGCCAAATAAAACAGCATTGCTTAAAAGTATTGGTATGCTTCGTTACCGTTCTCTTCAGAACGAGGGGTGTGGACGCGTTGACTCGAATCTGGGTAGCCACCTCGATGTCGTCCACGGTGATGGTGGAGTTAACGCCGAATACGTTCATTATCGCTCTCTGCAGACTGTTCTTTAACGCAGCCTTCCTGCAAGTGGCCAGCAGAACACACAATACGGACATCAAAACAGTGGTGGTTGCATCGTGGTACTTACCGAAATATATAAGTAATACATTTGGTTCATTTTGTTAATCTACGTAGGCAATGGCACAACAACATGCGATGGCAGTGTGCTTCACATTACCACATGTTTTATGAATTACATGTGTTAAAGCGACTACAAAACAATAATGTACAGTAATTGAAACACTATTGTAATAGTTAAGTGTTTAATAGATGATT
>OZ024864.1:37375979-37388479 GCA_964017155.1 Oasisia sp. SBJ-2009 | reverse complement strand
GCGGTCTTAAAACGTCTTGGTCATCTCCTTACTCGTCAAGGGAAACTTGCAATTTTGAAATCATTCATAACATCAAACTTCAACTACTGTCCTTTGATCTGGCACTTTTGTAGCCAATCTAGCACCAAAAAACTTGACAAAATTCAGGAGAGAGCACTTCGCTTTATTTACAATGATTATTCATCGACGCATCATGATCTTTTAAAGACCGCTAACACCGAACACCTCCACGTTAAACGGATACAAGAAATGGCATGCGAAGTATTCAAAATTGTAAATAATATTGCTCCAAGTTTTATTCAAAATCTCATCACTCTAAAATGTTCCCAGTATTCCATGCGAAAGGAAAACACTGCAGTTGTCCGTAAGGCAAACACATCTAAATATGGACTTAAATCATTTGTCCATGATGGGCCCCGGATCTGGAACAGCCCGCCAAATGAAATGCGAAAAACAGTTAATTACGGCGAGTTTCGCAGACTGATCCGGAACTGGGATGGCCCATCATGCAATTGCTCTATACGCAGGTAAACAGCTAACATCTAACATGTTTGTCGCCATGCCAATATTATGAATATAGCTGTCATTGTATATATGCAATATGGATATGTGTAAACTATTTTTAATCCTTAAATTTATTCTTTAGATCTATTTATTTTAATGTTTTAAAGTATTTATTATTTTAATAAGTTTAGTCAATATACATCTCTACATTTATATTTATGCTAATGTCTTAAATTATATATTGTTTCAATCTATTTTAACCCAATATACTTTGCATGTTTTATGTAGCAAAAAAAACACTATATATATTATACATGCATGTATTATTATTATATTTATTTTGTACTCATTACCCTATTTTATATGTATTATTGCTGTCATTTTAAATACTCTGTATGCTTGTTATGGTTTTATGTCGTCTCGTTGCTTTATACTCGTTTGTCGGAAAATAGCTCAGATGAGCTAATGTTGCCTAATTATCGTGTAACCGACGTTAAATAAAGCTTCTTGTATCTTGTATCTTGTATCTTCAATAACGAAAACGTGTTCGACTCATTGCAATCTCAAGCAGTATTGACCGCGTTTCAACAACAGGGATAGGTGTTATGTGCTTCGAACTCCTGAAAGGTATCTATAGTACACCGTCAACTCGATGACAATTCGCCTATATAAAGAAAGCAACATATACATATAAAGAGGGTGGTACTATACAATGATCCGCTATATCGTCCGAGCTATTTACAGCTATAGGCGAAAGCATATTCCGAAAACTTACTTAGACATACAGTAGACGGATAATATCTTAGTCATCTTCGTTTCGCCGACGGCATAATAGTATGTGCTAATACACCGCACGAACTACAATACATGCTACAGACACTAGTTGAGGAAGCTGAAAATCTGGATATGGAGACGAAGAAGTCGAAGATAAAGGTGACGATAAAAAACGACACACCGACACATTTACACACCACTCAGATATATATCTTTGAAAGCTGCATCTACCTGGAGCAACAATTCTGCTACAGAGAAAGAAAACAAGATCAGGAGATACAAAGAAGAATCCTGGCTGGCTGACCAGCAATGGCCAAGAACCGCGACATATTCAAGGGTAGTTCTTCTTTGAGTAATGTAGATTTCGTTAAACACATAGGTCAATTTGGAAAATGTGAGTAAAAATGTATCATGATAGATTCTGACTTAATATTATATAATAACTGCATAGGATTTCTAATTTTGTTTTAGTAATTCGTACCATGTTTAACGTTGTAGACGCATCGCTCCCATTAAATTGTGAACAAATTCAACAAGACGTCGGATGCAATAAAGATGGAGTCTACACCATCCACCCGAGAGGTGCGCCACTGTCAGTCTACTGTGATCTCAGTTCACACGGCGGAGGGTGGACGGTAAGACAGCATGTATATATTGTCTTATGTGTGTTTAGTTGTGTGTTTCTTTTTGTTTGTTTGTTTATTTATATGCATGGATGAGTGATTGAGTGAGTGAGTGAGTGAGTGAGTGAGTGAGTGAGTGAGTGATTGATTGATTGATTGAGTGAGTGAGTGAGTGAGTGAGTGAATGAGAGATTGAGTGAGAGAGTGAGTAAATGAGTGAGTGAGTGACTGATTGAGTGAGTGAGTGAGTGAGTGAGTGAGTGAGTGAGTGAGTGAGTGAGCGAGCGAGCGAGCGAGCGAGCCAGCGAGCCAGCCAGCCAGCCAGCCAGCCAGCCAGCCAGCCAGCCAGCCAGCCAGTCAGTCAGTCAGTGAATCATTAATCATTAATCATTACATCGTCAAGTCATTATTTATTTAATTAATTCGTTCGTTGGTTCGTTGGTTCGTTGGTTCGTCGGTTCGTCGGTTCGTCGGTTCGTCGGTTCGTCGGTTCGTCGGTTCGCCGGTTCGCCGGTTCGCAGGTTAGCCGGTTCGCCGGTTCGCCGGTTCGCCGGTTCGTCCGTCCGTCCGTCCGTCCGTCCGTCCGTCCGTCCGTCCGTCCGTCCGTCCGTCCGTCCGTCCGTCCGTCCGTCCGTCCGTCCGTCCGTCCGTCCGTCCGTCCGTCCGTCCGTCCGTCCGTCCGTCCGTCCGTCCGTCCGTCCGTCCGTCCGTCCGTCCGTCCGTCCGTCCGTCCGTCCGTCCGTCCGTCCGTCCGTCCGTCCGTCCGTCCGTCCGTCCGTCCGTCCGTCCGTCCGTCCGTCCGTCCGTCCGTCCGTCCGTCCGTCCGTCCGTCCGTCCGTCCGTCCGTCCGTCCGTCCGTCCGTCCGTCCGTCCGTCCGTCCGTCCGTCCGTCCGTCCGTCCGTCCGTCCGTCCGTCCGTCCGTCCGTCCGTCCGTCCGTCCGTCCGTCCGTCCGTCCGTCCGTCCGTCCGTCCGTCCGTCCGTCCGTCCGTCCGTCCGTCCGTCCGTCCGTCCGCCCGTTCGTTCGTTCGTTCGTTCGTTCGTTCGTTCGTTCGTTCGTTCGTTCGTTCGTTCGTTCGTCCGTTCGTTCGTTCGTCCGTTCGTTCGATCGTTCGATCGTTCGATCGTCCGCTCGGTCGGTCGGTCGGTCGGTCGTTCGTTCGTTCGTTCGTTCGTTCGTTCGTTCGTTCGTTCGTTCGTTCGTTCGTTCGTTCGTTCGTTCGTTCGTTCGTTCGTTCGTTCGTTCGTTCGTTCGTTCGTTCGTTCGTTCGTTCGTTCGTTCGTTCGTTCGTTCGTTCGTTCGTTCGTTCGTTCGTTCGTTCGTTCGTTCGTTCGTTCGTTCGTTCGTTCGTTCGTTCGTTCGTTCGTTCGTTCGTTCGTTCGTTCGTTCGTTCGTTCGTTCGTTCGTTCGTTCGTTCGTTCGTTCGTTCGTTCGTTCGTTCGTTCGTTCGTTCGTTCGTTCGTTCGATCGTTCGATCGTTCGATCGTCCGCTCGGTCGGTCGGTCGGTCGGTCGGTCGGTCGGTCGGTCGGCCGGCCGGCCGGTCGGTCGGTCGGTCGGTCGGTCGGTCGGTCGGTCGGTCGGTCGGTCGGTCGGTCGGTCGGTCGGTCGGTCGGTCGGTCGGTCGGTCGGTCGGTCGGTCGGTCGGTCGGTCGGTCGGTCGGTCGGTCGGTCGGTCGGTCGGTCGGTCGGTCGGTCGGTCGGTCGGTCGGTCGGTCGGTGAATCATTAATCATTACATCGTCAAGTCATTATTTATTTAATTAATTCGTTCGTTGGTTCGTTGGTTCGTCGGTTCGTCGGTACGTCGGTACGTCGGTTCGTCGGTTCGTCGGTTCGCCGGTTCGCCGGTTCGCCGGTTCGCCTGTTCGTCGGTTCGTCCGTTCGTCCGTCCGTTCGTCCGTTCGTCCGTTCGTCCGTTCGTCAGTTCGTTCGTTCGTTCGTTCGTTCGTTCGTTCGTTCGTTCGTTCGTTCGTTCGTTCGTTCGTTCGTTCGTTCGTTCGTTCGTTCGTTCGTTCGTTCGTTCGTTCGTTCGTTCGTTCGTTCGTTCGTTCGTTCGTTCGTTCGTTCGTTCGTTCGTTCGTTCGTTCGTTCGTTCGTTCGTTCGTTCGTTCGTTCGTTCGTTCGTTCGTTCGTTCGTTCGTTCGTTCGTTCATTCGTTCGTTCGTTCGTTCGTTCGTTCGTTCGTTCGTTCGATCGTTCGATCGTTCGATCGTCCGCTCGGTCGGTCGGTCGGTCGGTCGTTCGTTCGTTCGTTCGTTCGTTCGTTCGTTCGTTCGTTCGTTCGTTCGTTCGTTCGTTCGTTCGTTCGTTCGTTCGTTCGTTCGTTCGTTCGTTCGTTCGTTCGTTCGTTCGTTCGTTCGTTCGTTCGTTCGTTCGTTCGTTCGTTCGTTCGTTCGTTCGTTCGTTCGTTCGTTCGTTCGTTCGTTCGTTCGTTCGTTCGTTCGTTCGTTCGTTCGTTCGTTCGTTCGTTCGTTCGTTCGTTCGTTCGTTCGTTCGTTCGTTCGTTCGTTCGTTCGTTCGTTCGTTCGTTCGTTCGTTCGTTCGTTCGTTCGTTCGTTCGTTCGTTCGTTCGTTCGTTCGTTCGTTCGTTCGTTCGTTCGTTCGTTCGTTCGTTCGTTCGTTCGTTCGTTCGTTCGTTCGTTCGTTCGTTCGTTCGTTCGTTCGTTCGTTCGTTCGTTCGTTCGTTCGTTCGTTCGTTCGTTCGTTCGTTCGTTCGTTCGGTCGGTCGGTCGGTCGGTCGGTCGGTCGGTCGGTCGGTCGGTCGGTCGGTCGGTCGGTCGGTCGGTCGGTCGGTCGGTCGGTCGGTCGGTCGGTCGGTCGGTCGGTCGGTCGGTCGGTCGGTCGGTCGGTCGGTCGGTCGGTCGGTCGGTGAATCATTAATCATTACATCGTCAAGTCATTATTTATTTAATTAATTCGTTCGTTGGTTCGTTGGTTCGTCGGTTCGTCGGTTCGTCGGTTCGTCGGTTCGTCGGTTCGCCGGTTCGCCGGTTCGCCGGTTCGCCGGTTCGTCCGTTCGTCCGTTCGTCCGTTCGTCCGTTCGTCCGTTCGTCCGTTCGTCCGTTCGTCCGTTCGTCCGTTCGTCCGTTCGTTCGTTCGTTCGTTCGTTCGTTCGTTCGTTCGTTCGTTCGTTCGTTCGTTCGTTCGTTCGTTCGTTCGTTCGTTCGTTCGTTCGTTCGTTCGTTCGTTCGATCGTTCGATCGTTCGATCGTCCGCTCGGTCGGTCGGTCGGTCGGTCGGTCGGTCGGTCGTTCGTTCGTTCGTTCGTTCGTTCGTTCGTTCGTTCGTTCGTTCGTTCGTTCGTTCGTTCGTTCGTTCGTTCGTTCGTTCGTTCGTTCGTTCGTTCGTTCGTTCGTTCGTTCGTTCGTTCGTTCGTTCGTTCGTTCGTTCGTTCGTTCGTTCGTTCGTTCGTTCGTTCGTTCGTTCGTTCGTTCGTTCGTTCGTTCGTTCGTTCGTTCGTTCGTTCGTTCGTTCGTTCGTTCGTTCGTTCGTTCGTTCGTTCGTCCGTCCGTCCGTCCGTCCGTCCGTCCGTCCGTCCGTCCGTCCGTCCGTCCGTCCGTCCGTCCGTCCGTCCGTCCGTCCGTCCGTCCGTCCGTCCGTCCGTCCGTCCGTCCGTCCGTCCGTCCGTCCGTCCGTTCGTTCGTTCGTCCGTCCGTCCGTCCGTCCGTCCGTCCGCCCGCCCGCCCGCCCGCCCGCCCGCCCGCCCGCCCGCCCGCCCGCCCGCCCGGTCGGTCGGTCGGTCGGTCGGTCGGTCGGTCGGTCGGTCGGTCGGTCGGTCGGTCGGTCGGTCGGTCGGTCGGTCGGTCGGTCGGTCGGTCGGTCGGTCGGTCGGTCGGTCGGTCGGTCGGTCGGTCGGTCGGTCGGTCGGTCGGTGTGCGTGTTCTTGTGAATCATTTTACTTGTATGTGCTTTTATATGTTACTCTCTGTATTGTACCGTCCGTGTCTAATATCTTTGTAACTTAATACATTTGTTTGCATATGAACACATTTTTACAAAATAAACTCACAACATTTTCAGATGGATTTAACTCTTTTGTCCCGTATTTGACGCTTGACTCTAGACTTTTAACAATGTGTTTTCGTTGACATTAATTATGTCTTCATGTATGTTTTTATTCCCACGAAGAATTTAGCCAACGTTGAAAACTCGGCGAAATACTTTTGTAAATACGCTACAGTGCACCACAAATTATAGTGTAGTTTCTACATTTTATGAAAAATCACTCCTGTGTGAATTCTTGGGGACGTAGAAAACATTATATATGTCTATGTACTTATACTTGTAGTTTGGTATTTTATAACAGGAATAGTCAAAATTAGATAATCTTTATAAACAATCTGTCAATACGAAATAATATTAAAAACAAATTGAAGTTGTTACTTATTATTTTTACTATTGTTATTAGTATTACAATATTCTTATTGTTGTTAGAGAAACGTGTGGGTGGTTGTGCATGTATATATATATATATATATATATATATATATATATATATATATATATATATATATATATATATATATATATACATATATATATATATGAGCGTGTATGTTGTGTGTGTGTGTGTGTGTGTGTGTGTGTGTGTGTGTGTGTGTGTGTGTGTGTGTGTGTGTGTGTGTGTGTGTGTGCGTGTGTGTGTTTATGTGTTTATGTGTGTAAGTGTGTATATGACTGCGAATGTGTATGTATGTACGTGTCTGTGTGTATGTGTGTCTATGTATGAACATGTTTTTATGTGTATGCGTGTGTATGTGTGCTTGTATGGGTGTTTGTGTATGTATGTATGCATGTATGTGTGTGTATGTGCTTGAATTTTTTTTAATAATAAATATGTCAAGACGAAATAATAATAAAACCGAGTAATGTAGTTACGCAATGTGTAAAAAAACAATGTTTAATACAAGCTGCGGTGTATATTTACAACACAATAGTGCATATAATTATTTGTGTCTAGCACGAACATACTCCGGATGGTTCACAGGTATTCCAAAGACGATTTGACGGTTCCGTTGGCTTCTACCGTGGCTGGAGCGACTACAAGAACGGCTTTGGTTATTTGAATGGCGAGTTTTGGTTGGGAAACGACAACATCCACTCGCTGACAAGCAATGGCAGCCACATTTTAAGGATTGACATGGAGGCCTTCAACGGAACGACAGCATTCGCTGAATATGTTGGTTTCTCGATCGAAGCGGAATCGAATTATTACACTTTGCGATATACGGCTTATCTTGAGTCGAGCACTGTGGGTGAGTATAATCATTCAGATTATATTTATTCATTGTTGAAAAGTGTAGGTTATGCATTAGGATTATAGGAGATTAATTTAATTATCATTTTATTATAATTCATCATTTCGCCGTTTTATGTGTACATTTAAGAGATTACGTATATTTTAGGTATTTATGTTTACGGATGTTGTATTTGATGCGCCTCTGAGCGGAAGCATATTCCGGAAATACGGCAACTTTACAAATAAAAAAATATTGTTATTCTTATTATTATATATTATTATTGTTAGATTATAAACATGTGGGTGCGTGTATGTGTGTGTGTGTGTGTGTGTGTGTGTGTGTGTGTGTGTGTGTGTATGTGTGTGTGTGTGTGTGTGTGTGTGTGTGTTTGTGTGTGTGCGCGCGCGCTCGCGAGTGCGTGTGTGTGTGTATATGATTGTGAACTTCGGTTATTCAGGCGACTCACTCTCATATCACAAAGACTGGCCGTTTAGTACCAAAGACGCGGACAATGATGGATATTGGGGTCACTCGTGTTCTGTTCTGTGGCACGGTGCATGGTGGTACAACAATTGTTTCCGTACGAATCTAAATGGACGGTATTACCAGGATGGCGACAGTGGTAATGAAGCGGGAGTCGTGTGGAACAAATGGATGTATCAGTCGCTTAAGACTGTTACGATGAAAATGCGATCAGCAACGTTTACAGGTCAGCTCTGTCACATGTCCACATTAAAGTTTCGGAAGTAGCAGACCTCTTAGTGACCTCTGCGCTCTCTACTTCGGCAGACAATATTTGACGATAATAGTTGTAGCAGGAATGCTGCTGAAGTTGGCAATCACTATTCGTCTACTGTGAGTTGTAACATTCTTTAGGGCTCCCATGTCCCATGTGTTGAGCATAGTGTCTACCCCTCCCTCTGTTGTTGTGGTAGTTGCATTTCTCAAGGATGTGGCAGTGATCAACGCTTTGTTTGCTTCAATGCCTATCGTATCGTTCATCATGTAGTATACGCTCCTGGTGAATATCAATTGCCTACAACTCCCTGTTTCTCCAAATGCTTCACAATTTCTTCATAAACCTGGGAGATGATGTGGTCCTAACATTCAAGGTTGATAGTTGATTGCCTTTAACTAGCTTCTCTCGTCCTTGTGGCATTAGTTGTATGTTGTCTCGTCGATAATAAGTGGACGTGCGTTATAGCGATATTGTTTATCTTAGCTTTATTCGTTGTCGGAGCCACTCCGGTAACCACCTCTCTTAACTTTACGCATTGCGGGACCTAATGCACATATTTTGCATTTACATTTTGTATTTGTTGTTTTGATCAAGACCGGTGCGATAGCAACCCATGCCAAAATGGCGGTTCTTGCTGTAATGAAGTGGACAAATTCAGTTGCGCTTGTGCCGCTGGATTCGAGGGCGCCACCTGTCAGACTGGTAGGTCACTGTCTTTCCGAGTTCGTTATTACTATCGTAGTAATGACAATTGAGTGATGAAGGTGCCTTGCGTTAAATGCAGTTATGGTAATTTTTTATTACATAGGTATTAACATGCAATTGCGTATATCTCAAATGTTTGTATTTATGAAACAATAATTGACTATTATTTGCAGGTGATTTTACAACGGACGTGACAATACAGCGCGTTCGTTGATAACTCTTACAAATTGACTGGGTTAAGTAAGAACATGAACACATTTGTGTTGTGCAGATATTGATGAATGTGGCAGCAGCCCTTGCATGAATGGCGGCACTTGCTCTGATGCCGTGAACAAGTTCAGTTGCACATGTCAAGCAGGATATGCAGACTCCAACTGTCAAACTGGTAAGACATGTTCAGACAGTTTTACACGATATTTGTAGTATATATTATTTCGTTGATATAAACAATTTTGGCATTGACTACGTTGTTTTTCGCATTTGCATTGTTTTAGATATCAATGAATGCGACAGCAGCCCGTGTCAGAATGGCGGTTCTTGCGGTGACGAAGTGAACAAGTTCACTTGCAGTTGTGCCGGTGGATTCGAGGGCGTCACCTGTCAGACTGGTAGGTCACTCAATTTCCGATTCCCACGTCAAAAATACTTCAGTAGTGACCTACTGTGTGGTGAACCCCTATCAGCGAAAATAATTTAAACACAGGCTACCAGTCTTCAATGAGGGATGTACCAATCCCAGACTTTGAAGAGAACAGGCATAGGAGAAAATTCAAACAGGCCATTAACGTACACAGGGAGTTAGCCGTCATTAATCAGACACATTGGTCAGGAACTCCAGCCGGTCATGCTTCAGCTTTTCTAATATGTTGTATGTCATGCTACTCGACCAAAACATTCAGTCCGCTGAAGAAGGCTATAAGAAGCAGCCGAAATATTCGGAGAAAAAAAAACAGTTTCTTGGCAAATAAATCATTTACACAACATTGTTTTCTTACTTAATCACTTACTTACATGCCATGATTTCTTTCGCTTTTGTATTGTTTAAGATATCGACGAATGCGCCAGCAGCCCTTGTCAAAATGGCGGTTCTTGCCGTGAGCAACTGAACAAGTTCAGTTGTACTTGTGCCGGTGGATTTGAGGGCACCACCTGTCAGACTGGTAGGTCACTGTCTTTTCGACTCTGACGTCATAAATGCTGTAACAATAGCCTACTGTGTGGCATATCCCTGTCAGCGATAAGCGGCCACAATTTAAACACAGGCTACAAGTCTTCAATGAGGGATGCAACATTCCTAGACCTTGAAGAGAACTGGCATAGGAGACAATTCAGATAGGCCTTTAACATACACGGAGTGTCATTAATCACATACATTGGCCAGACATTCCAGCCGTTCAAGCTTCAGTTGGTGTCACAAGATGCAAGTCATGCCGCCGAAATATTCGGTGAAAATAAAAAGGTTTCTTGACAGGTAAATAGTGTACTAAATACTTCAAACATCGTTTTAGCAAGATATTAGTATGCGTGTTTGTTTTTCGCATTTACACTTATTATTTTCACCAAACTCATCGTTATTTGTTTATAATGTTGAATATATTGTATTTATAATAAGCGATTGTATAATTCTTAATTGTTGTGATTGTTGGAAATTAACAAATTGCTTACTTACTTAATTCCTTACTTACTTGCTATGTTTACTTTCGCATTTGTATTGTTTAAGGTGTCGACGAATGCGCCAGTAGCCCATGTCAAAATGGCGGTTCATGCAGTGACGAAGTGAACATGTTCAGTTGCACTTGTGCCGGTGGATTTGAGGGCGTCACCTGTCAGACTGGTAGGTCACTGTCTTTCCGAATCCAACGTCAAAAATACTATAGTAATGACCTATCTTGTGGCCAATCCTTATCAGCGATAAGCGAACATAATTTAAACACAGACTACCAGTCGTCAACCATAAACCTTGAAGAGAACTGGCATAGGGAAATATTCAAACAGGCCATTGACATGCACAGGGGGTTAGCCGTCACTAATCAGACGCATTGGCCAGGAACTCCTGTCGGTCATGCTTCAGCTGGTGTCACATGATGTAAATCATGGTACTCAATCGCAACATTCAGTCCGCTGAAGAAGGCTGTGAGACGCAGCCGGAATATTAGAGGAGAAAACAAAAACGAAAACAGTGTACTAAACACTTGAAATATAGTTTTAGCAAAACAGTATAACTTTTTTTCATTTACTATTATTATTACCACCGAAACTCGGGTTTATTTTTTATATGTTGAAAATATTGTATTTATAATAAAGAATTGTGTAATTCTTGATTGTTGTGTTTGCTGGAAATAAAACAATTGCCTACTTACTTAATTACTTACATACTTGCTGGTTTCTTTCGCATTTGTATTGTTTAAGATATCGACGAATGCGTCAGTAGCCCATGTCAAAATGGCGGCTCCTGCAATGACGAAGTGAACAACTTTAGCTGCATTTGTGCCGGTGGATTCGAGGGCGCCACGTGTCAGACTGGTAGGTCACTGTATATCCCACTCCTATGTCATAAATACTGATGTAATGACCTATCGTGAGGCCAACACCATGAGGGATAAGCGCACACAATTTAAACACAAGCACCAGTTTTCAATGAGGGATGTAACAGTCCTAGACTTTGAAGAGAATTGTCACAGGAGAACATTGAAATATGCCATTAACATACACGGGGGATAACCATCATTAATCAGAGATATTGGCCAGAAACTGTACTAAACACTTCAAACATGTTAGTACACGTTTCTGTTTTTCGCATTTGCTCTTATTATTTCCAGTTTAACTCATGGTTACTTGTCTATATGTTGAAAATATTGTAGTTATAAAAAGAGATAATGTAATTCTTAATTGTTGTGATTGTTGGAAATTAACAAATTGCTTACTTGCTTAATTACGTACCTCCTTGCTATGGTTTCTTTCGCATTTGCATTGTTAAAGATATCGACGAATGCGCCAGCAGCCCATGTCAAAATGGCGGCTCCTGCAGTGACGACGGGAATAAGTTCAGTTGCACTTGTGCCGCTGGATTCGATGGCGCCACCTGTCAGACTGGTAGGTCACTGTCTTTCCGAATCCAATTTGTGTCATATGATGTAAGTCATGTTTTTCGACTGCAACAATCAGCACGTTGAAAAAGGCGGTGAGATGCGACTGAAATATTAGGAGAAAACAACAAAGTTTCTTGACATATAAATAATTTACTTCAAATATATTTTTAGCAAATGCGTATTTATAATGAGGGTTTGTGTAGTGCTTAATTGTTGGAAATCAATAAATTGCTTACTTACGTACTTATGTCCTTACTTGTTATGTGTTCTTTTGCATTTGTATTGTTTAAGATATCGACGAATGCGTCAGTAGCCCATGTCAAAATGGCGGCTCCTGCAATGACGAAGTGAACAACTTTAGCTGCATTTGTGCCGGTGGATTCGAGGGCGCCACATGTCAGACTGGTAGGTCACTGTATATCCCACTCCTATGTCATAAATACTGATGTAATGACCTATCGTGAGGCCAACACCATGAGGGATAAGCGCACACAATTTAAACACAAGCACCAGTTTTCAATGAGGGATGTAACAGTCCTAGACTTTGAAGAGAATTGTCACAGGAGACCATTCAAATATGCCATTAACATACACGGGGGATAGCCATCATTAATCAGAGATATTGGCCAGAAACTGTACTAAACACTTCAAACATGTTAGTACACGTTTCTGTTTTTCGCATTTGCTCTTATTATTTCCAGTTTAACTCATGGTTACTTGTCTATATGTTGAAAATATTGTAGTTATAAAAAGGGATAATGTAATTCTTAATTGTTGTGATTGTTGGAAATTAACAAATTGCTTACTTGCTTAATTACGTACCTC